>JAVJIF010030278.1:0-461967 GCA_038442645.1 Agave tequilana
AACTTTTGCCAGAAACCGGGTCATTCTCAGCAGAATTGCCGAAGGGCAAATGGATTATGCTTGGTGTGTGGTTCCCGAGACCATTCCATTGAAGCCTGTCCCACACAGGAGATGGGGATTACCAATCAAGCTCTACCGGCACTTCAGGGACCATATGGGACAGAGATCACTTCCAGGGCCACTTGGACAGAGGAACCAGGGACCAGTGATGAGGAGAGCTCCTCCCCTCCTTCACAGCAAGCTATTCGCCCAGTTCAGAGAGGAGCTAGGACTGCAGCAGGGGCGTGAAGGGGGCAAGCAGATAATTTGTCAGCAGCAGAGGCTGAGACATCTGAGGAGGTGATAACAGGTACCATCAGAGTTCATTCTAAACCTGTCCTTGTCTCTTTGATTCCGTTGCTTCCCATTGTTTTATCTCAGACCATTTTGTGGGCATTGCATTCTTACCTGTTAGATCTTTAGACCACAAATGGGATATTAGTACTGGGAATGGAGTAGTCATATCTTCTAGAGTTTGTACTGATTGTCCAGTAGAACTTTGTGATAAGACCTTGGCCATAGATATGCTCGTACTAGACACAAAGGGTACGACGTTAATCTTAGGCATGACCTGGCTCAGTCAGTACCATGCAGTTATGATTGTAGGAGAAGAAGATTATTTTCAGGATCCCTCTTCAACCGGAGTTCCAATTCAGTGGAGAAGTGAAGTCTACTAAAGAAAGACTCGATGACTGCCTCGGAGGTTCAGAAGGGAGTACCGGTGTGGGATGAATTCCCAGGAGTGTTTGCTGAGATCTCAGGACTGCCACCTGAAAGGATGATTGAGTTTTCTATTGATACTTGCGCCTGGAACAGCTCCTATATCCAAGGCTCCGTACAGGATGGCCCGACGGAGTTAGAGATTTTGAAGAAGCAGCTGCAGGAATACTCTGATAAGGGATTGATTCGGCCAAGCACTTCACCATGGGGAGCTCCAGTATTATTGGCAAACAAGAAGGATGGTGGTAGAGACTTTGTATTGATTATAGGGAATTGAACAAAGTTACCATCAAGAACAAGTATCCCTTACCAAGGATTGATGATTTGTTTGATCAGCTTCATGGAGCCCGAGTATTCTCTAAATTAGATTTACAGTCGGGTTACCATCAGCTAAGGGTGAGGAAGGAGGATATTCTGAAGACGGCATTCAGGACCCGTTATGGCCACTATGAGTTTCTAGTTATGCCTTTCGGAGTCACCAATGCCCCTTCAGTTTTCATGGATTTGATGAACAGAGTGTTCTCGCCCTATTTGGATCAGTTGTGTAGTTGTTTTTATAGATGACATCTTGATCTATTCAAAGAGCAACAGGGAGCATGCAGAACACTTGAGGATTGTATTGCAGACTCTTCAGCAGGAGCAGCTTCATGCTAAGAAGAGCAAGTGTGATTTCTGGTTGGACCGTATAGCCTTCCTTGGACACTTGTTTCAGCGGAAGGATTTCAGTTGATCCCAGCAAGTCCAGGCAGTGAAGGATTGGCCAATTCCGAGGACGGTGACTGAGATTAAGAGTTTTCTGGACTAGCCGGATATTACCGCGCTTTGTCCAAGATTTCTCTAGGATTGCAGCCCCGTTGACCAAGCTCACCCGAAAAGGAGAAAGGTACATATGGACAGAGGAATGTACTGCAGCTTTTGAGCAATTGAAGCAGAGGCTCATTTCAGCTCCAATCTTGAAGACTCCCTCAGGAAGAGGAGGGATGGTCATCTTCAGTGATGCATCAGGAAAAGGCCTGGGGTGTGTACTTATGCAACATGATCATGTCATAGCTTATGCATCCAGGCAACTGAAGACTCATGAGCGGAATTACCCAACTCATGACTTGGAACTAGCAGCTGTTATTTTTGCCTTGAAGATCTGGGCATTATCTTCTGGGAGATAAGGTGTTGATATACACGGATCACAAGAGCCTCAAGTATATTTTCTCACAGAAGGAGTTGAACATGAGGCAGAGGCGGTGGCTGAGTTGATGGCGGACTATGATATAGACTTGCAATATCATCAGGCAAGGTCAATACAGTGCCATGCACTGAGCAGGAAGCTAGAGAATAGAGTGCTTGTCCAACTTACTCAGCAGAAGGAGTTGATTCAAGACATCATCAGATGGACTTAATGTTGGTACAAGGAGTTGATAAGGCAGGACAGTTCATGACCTTGCAGATTCAGTCAACATTGATAGATGAGATCAAGGAAGCTCAAAAGGAAGACCCCAGATTACAGCAATTCTGAGCTCAAGTAGAGGCTGGATTGAGGACTGATATCAGTATTCATCCGGATGGTGCATTATATTTTGGCAGCAGGATTTGTGTTCCCCAAGGAGAAGTTCGACAGAAGATTCTAGCAGAAGCACACAGTTCAGCATATTCCATACACCCAGGGGGAAACAAGATGTATCAAGACTTGAAGAAGCAGTTTTGGTGGAATGCTATGAAGAGGGAGATAGCCCAGTATGTTGCCAAGTGCTTGGTTTGTCAGCAGATAAAGATAGAGCATCAGAGGTCAGCTGGACTTCTACAACCTTTACCGATACCTGAGTGGAAGTGGAGCACATCACCATGGATTTTGTCACGGCATTGCCTCGCAGTCCTAAAGGTAATAATGCTGTGTGGGTAATCATTGATCGCCTCACCAAATCAGCTCACTTCATACCATTCAGGTAGGTCAGACAACAGAAGTTTTGGCAGACAAGTACATGAAGGAGATAGTTCGTCTGCATGGAGTTTCCAGTTAGTATTGTATCAGACAGAGACACCAGATTCAGATCTCATTTCTGGGAAAGCCTCCAAGAAAGTCTAGGGACTCGTCTGAAATTCAGTACTTCATATCATCCTCAGACAGACGGACAATCTGAGAGGACTATCCAGATTCTTGAAGATATATTGCGGGCCTGCATGATTGAATTCCAGGGATCATGGGAAGACCATCTTCATTTGGCTGAATTTTCTTATAATAACAGCTATCAAGCAAGTATCAAGATGGCACCTTTTGAAGCATTGTATGGTAGGAAGTGTAGGTCACCGATCTGTTGGGATGAAGTCGGTGAGAGGAGACTCTTTGGACCAGGAGATCCTGATTCAGACAACAGAGAAAGTCAGGATTATCAGAGATCACCTCAGGGCAGCACAGAGTCGGCAGAAGAGTTGGGCAGACACACTGAGAAGGCCATTGGAATTCCAGACAGGGGATCATGTGTTTTTGAAGATATCACCTACAAAGGGAGTAATCCGGTTCGGTACTCGTGGAAAGCTTAGTCCGAGATATATCGGCCCATTCGAGATCTTGGACCGAGTGGGAGATGTGTCTTACAGGTTGGCGTTACCGCCATCTTTGGACGGAGTTCACAATGTATTCCACGTATCACAGCTGAGGAAGTATGTGAAGGATGATAGTCATATCCTGAATCACTCCGAACTGGAACTACAACCGGATTTGTCATATCAAGAGCAACCGATGGCCATTTTGGACAGAAGTGTCAAGACATTGAAGAATAAGGCAATACCATTGGTGTTGGTGTCTTGGAACAGACATGCGCCAGGAGAGGCCACATGGGAACGAGAGGACGTTATCCGAGAGCGTTATCCTCAACTTTTCACTTCCTAACTGGTAAAATTCTTCCCTCTTATCCTTCTTTCCTGTTATCTTTCACTTCCTGTTATCCTTCTTTACCGTCACCTTTCACTTTACGAAATTTCGAGGACGAAATTTTTGTAAGGTGGATGGATTGTAATACCCCGTTCCCGGAATACGTACTTAGTTGCGTATTCAGTTTTTCGATCGTATTTTTCGATTTACTTCCTGTATTTGACCGATTTCAGTTTTAAAAATCATTTTCCAATATTATATATTTTCTATGATTTTTTGGAATTTTCCTGAATTTATTAAATATTTTCAAAACCGGTGTCGACCAGTGCCGCTGATCGATTCTCGGATTTTTAATTCACAACAGTTAGGAATTTCTAGAAGGTCCTTTAGACTTTATTTCTTAGAATCATATTTTCTATCTAAATACTTTTCTGAGAATTTTATGAATTTATGAAAATTCCAACGGAGTCGGTAGATAACTGATCCGGGATTTTTAGTTTTAAAACTATAAATTATTTCTCCAAACGAATTTCACCATGAGTCTTAAAATAATATTCTTGATTTTTTGTAAAATTTACGAGTCGTTCCGAGATACTTGAATTTCGGACGATTTCGGTATTTTCCGAAATGTTTTCCGCATCCTCGACTTAAACCCCGGGAAATTGTCTTTTCAACATTTTTAAATTTTAAATCCAAGAGAAAATATCTTCATTTATAATTTCTTTTCTTTTTCCTTTTCCTTTTTCTTAATTTCCATCCTTCCTCCACAACCACAAGCTTTTCCATTTTCCAATTTTTCAATAATTCCACTTTCTCCAAAATTCCACCAACTCCCACCTACTTCCTCATTTAATGCATCTCTCTCTCTCTCCCCCATGGCCGGCCAAGTGGCCAAGAAGAGGGACACTCATCCCCTCCCCTATTTACACAAAACCCCCTCTCAATTACCTTATTTACACCTCCTTTACAAAATCAAAATCCTATATAAACATATCCCTTACATTTCTTTTCCTTTTTCTTCATTCCACCAAAGAAGTAGCCCTCACCTCTTCCTTCTCCATCTCAAACTCAAACCCTAACTCCAAAAGCACCTAGGTCTTCTTCATCTCCATCTCAAGCATCAACAAGATCTTCATCTTCAACCTCAATCAAGCCACTTCTTTTGGATTGGGGATCATCTCTCTCTTCGTCGGATTTATCACCTTGGATCAAGCTTCACATAACCAATCCTTGTGAGTATTTTTACTCACCAAGACTAGACAACTTCTTTATATACTTGTGTTGTCAATTCATGTACACTTGTGCCATAAAATCGTATTTTTGACCATCAAACACAACCAACAAAACCCTAATTCGTACCCAGTTTTTCCCACGATTAGTCGACTTAACCTAGGAATTAGTCGACTAACCCACCTGTTCTGAAACATAACTTCTCTGGAAACACAGTTTTAGTCGACTTATCCTTATTAATAGTCGACTAATCTTTCCTGAACCAGAAAACCCAACTCTCGGTTCCGGTCGACTCATCCAAAATATTAGTCGACTTAGGACCCCTAGTCGACTACCCATTCCTCCCTAGTCGACTCCTGTTTTCCTGAAATAAAACATCAACTCTCTGTATCACAGACTTAGTCGACTTAAGTATCCGTTAGTCGACTAGTTTCCCTGTTAGTCGACTACCCTTACAACCCTAGTCGACTAACTTTTCCTGAAACAGAATTACAACTCTCTGGAACCCAGTTTTAGTCGACTCATCTAGACTGTTAGTCGACTTAAGACCCCTATTAGTCGACTAATCCTTCCACCTAGTCGACTAATTCTGAATGTCTGACTTAGTTGATTTCCTATCTGAATTTGGATTTTACCTTTGATACATGTGTGACATATTATTCCTGTTCATGCTTCATAACTGGTACTACATGACATGTTACTTGATGGACATTACCTCATATTACTTCATGACTTGTTTTTACATATCATCGCTTCATAACTTGTTAAAATATGAATATCACCACTTATCATGCCATCACTTGAACCAAGCATGATACACTTGACTTTCTATAAAATGGACCAACTTACATATGGGTCGGGGGAAACATACGGATATCGATATGTGTTCGTGTTTACAGTGGCATTAGGTATATTGTACAATCATATTCCGGTCTAACCTGAGGGCCTCCAGGGGACCGAGGGGAGTGCTTGCTCCCTCTTCCTGAATACTGTCATGACAAAGGGCATACATAAGTCCCTCCTGTTAGGCCTTGCGGCTGGTTCCGTTACAAGCAACGGAACACCCTGGACCGTGGTCCCGGGCATGCACGGGACCCACTGTAAACATAGTTCGTCGATAAACCGCTGGTTTCCAATAACAACCTTGCTTTACTAGGATATGGATCTATGTGCGCTGGGACGCTGGGTCACATAGCTAGATATCATAGTAAGACAAGTAATAATAATAAGACATTAACGGTGGATCTATTGTATTCAGACTCTTACTCTTTATGCTTTCATTTCCTACTGATTGATATTTATCTTACTGTTCCCCCTTACTTTATTTATGTCTCTTATGCCATTTGGCTGTACCTGATTTTTGTTATGAGGTCTTGACCCCTTGGATTTGCATATTCAGGTTCTGAAGCTTGGATCGAAGTGGAGCCATCCACAGAGGATCAAGCTTTCTTTAGTGAGCAGGCCGATTAGCTCCAGTCCTTGTGCCAGATCTCTCTTTTTGACTCACGGGATCTTCATCCTACTCGTGAGCATTTTGTGTTTATATTGTATCTTTTGCTTTTGAACTTGGTTGTGATAAAAGATACATGTAATGTGTAATATTTTATCATATTTTGTGATGACTTGTACTTGTACTTTTATGTTGGCATATTTATGGATATCACGCTTTGTCGTGTACTCTGATTCTTGTTGTACTTATTGCTTAGCGTATATGCGTGGGGGCATTTTCTGACCTACGTATATACGTCGCAGTGACGTCTCCGTATCCTGGGATCGGGGCGTTACAGGGAACCTTCACCGAGAAGGATTTTTACAACACGGGAGTACCGAACTCCTCTCTCAAACAACCACCTCACAACCGAGGGGTAGGCCCGTAGCCAAACAACCACAACAAACACCTCTACCGAAGAGGGTTTACAAACCAACTCCACCTCTCACTAGAGGGAGCAAACAAATCACCCGATCACCTCTACCAAAGAGGGATACACAAAGAACAAGGGTGTTTACAACAAGTGGTTTTTTTCAACCACAAACAATCTCTCTTTCTTTTCTCTTTTTCCACAAAAACAAATGATCCTAATAGATTAGGATAGAAAATAGCTCTAGTGTGGAAACAAGGTGTTTTTGGAAACAAGCAACAAAGAAAAACTAATTGGGAAATCTCTTGTAGATGATAGAAATGAAAACCAATACAATACCCAAAACCTAGTTTTCTTTGATTTTTCAAAACCCAAAACACAAATCAAATTGGAAGTTTAAAGCCCAAAACACTTTTAAAACTTGTTTTAAAACACTTTAGAAACCAGAAATTTTTCTCCTTCAAAATCTTGGCCAAAAACCCAAAGAGATGGGGTTTATATAGGCCAAACCAGAAACTAGCCGTTAGGCTGAGGGCAGCCTGACAGGCTGGGTCGACCGGCCCGGTCGACCGCCAACGGTCAGAAATGTGACTGTTGGGCAACCACGGTCGACCGGCCCGGTCGACCCAAACAAACAGAGAGCACTGCTCTCAGACCGGTCGACCGTCCGGGTCGGCCGTCCCAAAGCTGCCAAACGTGCACAGATTTGTGCACGTCGGTCGACCGGCCCGGTCGACCGACTTCAGCCAAGTCGACTAGGTCAGGTTGACTAGCGACTGATTGAAGCCTGGAACAAAAATCTGGGTCAGAAAAACAGTTGTAAAATATTTTTCTAAAATCTTTTAACACTTCTAAAAATCACCAAAAATAGTTTTATCATTTTATATTGAAACACAAACAAGTGATAAAAATTTCAAGACATATATCAAACATATCAATTCATTTTGAGTCTTGCAAATTTTATCAAAAACAAAACTTGTATTTTTATCAAACTTGATTTTTCAATACATGAATAAGATAGTCAAAATAAGTTTGTATAGGAAGTGTAAGCATGTATGTATAACTAGAATACATCTATTATACATATAAACTATGTAAACTTGTTTTGATCTATTATTCATGAAAACCAAATCCAAAACATGAATCTTTTGTGTGTTATGCACTTGAGCATATCAACTATACTAAACTTTACAAATGGATCTAAAACACACTATCTAAACTATGGATACCTAAGTCCTCTTGATGATCTTCATCTTCAAGTTGACTTACTCCAAAACTCCATCCATGGGCTAGGCAATGTGTGATCTTTAAGCTTTGGCCCTGAATCACTATGAAAAGCTTCTAAACTCCTTGTTGAAGCTAATCACCAACTAATATCTTGGTTAATGATCTGAAACTTAAACAACACAAGATTATTAGTAACATAACTACATGAGTTAATCATCATCAAAACTAGGGTGGAAAGCCTTTGGGCCAACAATCCCTCCCTTTTGATGATGACAAAACTCATGGAGTTATATATGCATGGATTAAAGTTAAGCTTCAATGAAGCTCCCCCTTAACTCATGCATAAACAAATAGATAAAAGATATGCAATGAATGTACATAAACATGTATGCATCAACATGCATAAAACACATAAACATATTCTAGAAGCTCTAGTTACCAATTAAATTAATAAAACATTAACAAAAAAACACTAGATGCCCTAGATACCAATAAAACTTAATATATGCAAAAACATATACAAATAAAAACTTAATATATGCAAAAACATAAGTATGCATATATAAACATGAATTATTCTCCCCCTTTTTGTCAATCATCAGCAAAGGGTAAACAATCCAAACAATAAAATGAGGGGTAAAAATCTTTCTCCCCTTTTAAGACAATTAAAACAATAAAACAATGTTCTCCCCCTTTTTGTCTAAAACAAAAAACAAGGTCAATAAGGGGTGACTATAATCAACATGATATCAATAGAAAACATGTCAATGAAGCATCTTGATACCAATAGAAAAGTAAACAAAGAACAATAAATGTTATATGTTATATACATTCATGAAGAGGAAGACGCTAAGTTAGCTTCCCTACACATATGCATTACATGAAAGAGGGATGTTAAGCCCTAATTCACATAACACACATTATGTAATTCATAAGAGGAGATGTGAAGCTCCCCTACACACGTGTACCACATAAAGAAGAGATGTTAAACTCTTCAATACACAATACACTCAACATGAATCTATATGTAGAGAGATGTTAAGCTCTCCTTGCATATAGTCAATGTAAATCAAAACTTTTATATTTTACTTTACTTTAAACAAAAAAAAATTTTAGATACCAATTTAAACCAAAAACATCTTGATATCAAAAGATAGTATTTTTCTTTAAGTCATATAACAATGGAAATGACTAATTTTTTTTTTATCATAAAGCAAGGGAGTGGAAAACTAAATACCAATTGAAATATGAAATCGAATTTTCTCCCCCTTTATGGAATACAAACAAGACATATGCATAGGCTTGAAATAAGATATCAATTGAAAACTAAATCAATTGAAATAAAAAATTGAAGCTCAAGCACTAGCATAAACAACTATTTGTGCTCTAAGATATAGGAATATAGTAGGCACAAATAAAACAAGTATATGTGTATGAAATAGAATGAGTACCAATCACCAATAGATGATACCAATTGAAAATATACATACACAATAAACATATGAGTATACAAAAAGATCAAATGATACCAATTGAAAGAGTTCAAAGATACCAATTGACATGACAATAAAAGCATGGTATAACTCATATAACTAATCCTCCCAATCATGATTTAAGTTTTAAATGATTTTCACTTGTAAAGCATACATGAACAGATCTCCCTTCCAACCGCCCTTGGAAGGTAGGGGTTTTCAAAAATAGATTTGAAAATAGGCTTAGTTTGAAAAGTCTACCAAAATGAAGAATACCGTAACTAGTTAAATGAAAAATCTTTTAAACTAGTACGAAATCCTTCAAGCAGGAATAAACTAAAAATAATTTTCATAAAACATGAAATCCACATGATAATCAAACACTCAAGTCAATGAAGCATAAATATGACTCATGAAAACAAAACACATGAGTAAATAAGAAATGTGAGTGTACAAATATAATGTGAAGAACATGATCATGAAAATATACAATTTAGCTCAATATTCCTTTAAACAAGAAACACGAAAATCATTAAAACTTATTTAATCTTCAAAGTATATGTATGTCCTATACAAATTTAGGTATACATACATATCCAACACAACGAGTCCACAAATATATGCATGAAGGCACCGTGGCTCAAAAAGGATGTATATGTATAACAATAATTTGGATAAATAGACATATACACGAAGTTAAACAATTAAACACAAAATCAAGAAAAACTAAATTTTCACCAAAACAAATTTCATTTCAAGGTATATGTATGAATTGTCAACACAATAAGTATACATACATATCCCTAAACACAATTGAGTCCATTATAGATTTGCATGAAAGGCAAATGACTCAAGGGGTATACATGTATATCTTAAAATTTGGCAATACAACATATACATGAAGTGAAAACTTATACACATAAAACAAATCCAAAAATAGGAATACAAGTTTAAAAATTATGAGTCATCAAAACTAGACTATACTAGCACATTTAATGGTTCAAATAAGCAATCAAGCTCAAACATATATAAATTTATTTGTGGCCCACTATATGCACAAGTATATAACTAGTCTTATGAAAACTAACATCTAAACATGTAATCTTAACATGAAGCATCAAAACACAATATAAAAATCATCATGATAAAACTAAAACATGATTACTATGTAAATTCACATGTATTAGATTCATGATGTACATTATAGCTTAAACAAAGTGAGAACACTAAGAATGGGTCATACAAGCATGTGTGTCTCAAATACTATATATGTTTGTCAAGGATCTAATAATCATGGCATTTACATACTAATCCATAGACAATGAAACATGCTATAAAACATCAAAACATGCTAAAAATTTTAATTATGAAAGCATGTAAATAATAAATGGGAGTAAAGGATTGTTACCAAACCGAAGAAGCAACTCTCCTTGTCTCCAAAACGTTGTGGTCCTCTCCACCAAATCTTCCCTTGAAAGTGATGCATCCAATTGATTCTCTTTAAGTACGGAACGCATCCACTCCAAGGTGTCATCACTCTCACGTCATGTGAGAGCCCACACCTACATCAAAAATAATAGGAGGGGTGGTCTTTGGTACCCATATCTTATTGGGTCCATGGGGGTTAGTACCTTCTCTAACCCAAACAAACTTCTTTGCTAAATTTGAAACATTAATCTATCATAACAAAATTTAACAAGGTGGCCCTTACGTCCACAATGTGTACAAGTGTACACATGAGCATATATATGGTGATGGGTGTGTCCGTGAGAAGCATGTGTATACCGTGGAGGGTGTGCATGCATAAAAGTTGGAACTTATTTCTTTCGAACCAAGGATTCCAAGCGTGTGTGGTTCATGGCACATTGGCTCATAGTGGAGCCAAACAATCTACTCTCTTCTTTAACATACAAATATCATCATTAATCTTAGAAGAAGAGGCACATGCATTAGGTAGACTAGATGAAGAAGCTACACTAGCATGACAAACATGTGCATCAATCTTATTTTGCAAAGCAACATTTTCTTTTAAACACACATCTAAATCATTTGAAATGGAAATAATTTTATTTTTCAAAGCAACATTCTCTTTTAAAACAAAATCAATTTTTGAAGACAAATTTTCATTTTTCTTCAAAACAACATGGCAATCATTTTAGATTTTAAAAATTCATTTTCTTTAAGTGCAAGTTCTAATTGAGATCTCAATGAATCCCTTTCATTAGAAATCTCCATCTTCTCTTGCAAAACCATATTAAGTCTAGAAAATAAGTCTTTATTATCATTGTTAAGGCCTAGACTTTGTTTTTTCAAAATTTTATACTTTTCAATCAATTTTTCACAAACAATAGATAGTTCTTCATTTAAGGCATGGGCATCATAATCATCATTTGAAGAACTAGCACAATCATCATTATCTAAGTGGGGTTCCGAATGTACCTCAAGGAGTCATTCCTTAGACCATGAAGCATTGTGAATCGGATTCTCCACTAGACTCCTCTTCTTGGATTTGTACTTGAAGCTCGGAGGTGGTGGTTGTTGTCAATTTGTTCCACACTGCAAAGGCGGAATCAATGTTAGAAACACACATAAGATAATCTTTAGGTAATGTGCTTCTAATGGCCTCAAGGGCTTGTGCATTGGCCCCTATATGATTGTTATCACTAAGGAAGGATTCCTTGGTAATAGCAAGGTAAACCTTATGTCCTAGGGTTTGTAAATAAACGGTCATTCTAATCTTCCAACATGAATATTGGAAGGGTCAAACATAGGTGGGTTCATGAAGGCCATGATAAACTATATGTGTGCACACAAGCAAATGCAAATGTAGATTAGCAAATAAATGGATCTCACTCCTAGGATGTTAAGCCTAAGTATCAGGAGCACTAGCTCTGATACCAATTGAAAAACACCTAGAGGGGGGGTGAATAGGTGTTAGTGCTAATCTAAAAACTAAATGCAAAACTAAGTGCGCTAAATGCGGAAGCTAATGCAAATTTTGCAACACACTTAATACAATCAACAAGTGTAGCCGAATTTCCCGTGAGGGCTTTGGACTAATCCTCTTGATTCCCCTTGAATGGGTTGAGGTGCTATGTGAAGCTCTTGTTGATTAAGTACAAGTGAGGCACACACAAGCAACCAAGCATATAAGATGATATATAAATATGAATCACTGCAAGGCACAACACAAATGCAAGCAAGTATGATATGAAGATATGGCAATAAGAATGATGCTTTGCACAAATGTAAATAGAGAGAGTTGAGAGACAAGTGGATCAAACGCAAGGGCCAAGATATGTTTCGAGGTTCGAGCACCTTGCTCTACATCCCCGCCTACACCACCGTGTAGGATTTCCAATCTACTATAACGTCCACCGAGGACTCCCACCGAGGGAACCTTCACCGAGAAGGATTTTTACAACACGGGAGTACCGAACTCCTCTCTCAAACAACCACCTCACAACCGAGGGGTAGGCCCGTAGCCAAACAACCACAACAAACACCTCTACCGAAGAGGGTTTACAAACCAACTCCACCTCTCACTAGAGGGAGCAAACAAATCACCCGATCACCTTTACCAAAGAGGGATACACAAAGAACAAGGGTGTTTACAACAAGTGGTTTCTTTCAACCACAAACAATCTCTCTTTCTTTTCTCTTTTCCCACAAAACAAATGATCCTAATAGATTAGGATAGAAGATAGCTCAAGTGTGGAAACAAGGTGTTTTTGAAAACAAGCAACAAAGAAAACTAATTGGGAAATCTCTTGTAGATGATAGAAAATGAAAACCAATACAATATCCCAAAACCTAGTTTTCTTTGATTTTCCAAAAACCCAAAACACAATCAAATTGGAAGTTTAAAGCCCAAAACACTTTTGAAAACTTGTTTTAAACACTTAGAAACCAAAATTTTTCTCCTTCAAAATCTTGGCCAAAAACCCAAAGAGATGGGGTTTATATAGGCCAAACCAGAAACTAGCCGTTAGGCTGAGCTGGCAGCCTGACAGGCTAACGGTCGACCAGCCCGGTCGACCGCCAACGGTCAGAAATGTGACCGTTGGGCAACCACGGTCGACCGGCCCGGTCGACCCAAACAAACAGAGAGCACTGCTCTCAGACCGTCGACCATCCGGGTCGACCGTCCTAAAGCTGCCAAAACATGCACAGATTTGTGCACGTCGGTCGACCGGCCCGGTCGACCGACTTCAGCCAAGTCGACTAGGTCAGGTTGACTAGTCGACTGATTGAAGCCTGGAACAAAAATCTGGGTCAGAAAAACAGTGTAAAATATTTTTCTAAAAATCTTTTAACACTTCTAAAAATCACCAAAAATAGTTTTATCATTTTATATTGAAACACAAACAAGTGATAAAAATTTCAAGACATATATCAAACATATCAATTCATTTTTGAGTCTTGCAAATTTATCAAAAACAACTTGTATTTTTATCAAACTTGATTTTTCAATACATGAATAAGATAGTCAAAATAAGTTTGTATAGGAAGTGTAAGCATGTATGTATAACTAGAATACATCTATTATATATATAAACTATGTAAACTTGTTTTGATCTATTATTCATGAAAACCAAATCCAAAACATGAATCTTTTGTGTATTGTGCACTTGAGTATATCAACTATACTAAACTTTACAAATGGATCGAAAACACACTATCTAAACTATGGATACCTAAGTCTTCTTGATGATCTTCATCTTCAAGTTGACTTGCTCCAAAACTCCATCCATGGGCTAGGCAATGTGTGATCTTTAAGCTTTGCCCTGGAATCACTATGAAAAGCTTCTAAACTCCTTGTTGAAGCTAATCACCAACTAAAATCTTGGTTAATGATTTGAAACTTAAACAACACAAGATTATTAGTAAACATAACTACATGAGTTAATCATCATCAAAACTAGGGTGGAAAGCCTTTGGGCCAACACAAAGCAAACACAAGGATCACCTCCACAACTTGAGGGATACAACCCAAATGCACAACTTTCTCAACACAATGAGGGCAAGGCACAAAGCAAAGATTGGGTTTTTAACTTGGTGGTCTAAACATAACCACAAACAATCTCTTTCCTCCTACACAAAGATCCTATAGAATAAGAAAGTAGATGTAGCTCAAGTGTGGAGAAAACCAATGGAATGGAAATCAAAATCACAAAGAAAATCCTTAGGAAACTGAAACTAAGATATAGAAGTTGAATCAAAATCTTTTCCCAAAAACCCTTTTCTTTGATATTCCAAACCCTAGCAAAAACACCAAATAGATTGTTCAATTTGAATCCAAAAACTTCTTTTGATTGCTGTGAAAACACCAGAGAGTAAGGAAAAATTCGCACAAAAAATCTTAGAGAAAACTCTTTCCATGGGGTATTTATAGCCCCCAGAAAAATATAGCCGTTGGCAGCAGAAACTGCCAGAAATGACCTTCCGGTCGACCGGCCGGTCGACCGTCCAACGGTCAAATTCTTCTCGTTGCCAGCTACCGGTTGACCGCCCGGTCGACCCAAACAAACAGAGAGCTCTGCTCTCAGACCAGGTCGACCCTGACGTCGACCGTCCCTGTGTCTGCCAAACGTGCACAGATCTGTGCACGTCGGTCGACCGACCCAGTCGACCGACTCATCCTAAGTCGACTTGGTCAGAAGACTAGTCGACTGGTTGAAGCCTGGAATAGAAAACTGGGTCAGAAAAACAGTTTAAAAAATATTTTGAAAAATCTTTTAACACTCCTAAAAATCACCAAAAATAGTTTTATCATTTTGCATTATATATAACATGTGGTAAAAAGTTTAGCTCAATATCAATCAATATGAACTATTTTTGTGTCTTATCATTTTTACCAAAAATCAAAAACTGTATTTTCTAAAACTTGGATTTTGAATAGAAAATATGTTTTGTCAAAAACTCTTTCAAATACAAAAACATGATATTTAACACTTTGAAGCATGATGCATATGGATAGAAATCCATATACATGAAACATATATATATCATAGTTTTTGTTCTTAATTCCAAAAATAAGTTTTTGTTAAAACACAAAACCTAAAACATATGAATAGGTATATCAAAGTAAGTTTGTCTAAGTAGTTGAAGCATGCATGTATATAGAACAAATCTAATATACATTAAACCATGTAAATTTGTTTTGATATAATATCTATTCATGCAAACCAAGATCGGTTAAACCAAAAACCGAAAATCAAAACATGAAACGTGTGTGTTGTGAACTTGAGCATATCATACTATTCTAATCTTTACAATTTTGGATCTAAACACAAAACTAAACTATGTACCGAAGTCTTCTTGTAGAGCGCCGTCTCCAAGCCGACTCGATCCAAAACTCCTTGATCCCCGAGCAAGTGCTATATATGATCTTTGACGCTCGGGCTCTTGAATCAACATGTGAAAACTTCCAAATCATCTTGTTGAAGCTAATCACCAACTAATAACTTGATTAATGATCTGAACTAAAATCACAAGATTATTAGTACACATAACTACATGAGTTAATCATCATCAAAACTAGGGTGGAAGGCCTTTGGGCCAACATCTACACTTTCTTCAGATCATTTATATCATTTTCAATACTAGAAGATAAAGTGGAGCAAGCAATAGGTGTGCTAGGTGAGGCTACACTAGCATGGCAAACATGTGAATCTATATCATTTTTTCAAAGATTCATTTTTCTTTAACAAACTTCTAAATCCTTTGAAATTGAAGCAATTTTTATTTTCAAAGAATCATTCTCCTTTACAACAAAATCAAGTTTTGAAGTTATAGCTTTATTTTTATTTAACACTAAATCTAATTCTTTTGAAATAAACTCAATTTCATTTTTCAAAGAATGATTGTCCTTTAAAATAAAATCTAATTTTGAAGATAAGACCTCATTGTTTTTCATAACATCATCACAATCATTTTTACTTTTCAAGAATTCATTTTCCTTTATGGCAAGGTCTAGTTGAGATTTAAGTGAGTCACGTTCACTACAAATCTCTTCCTTCTCTTGCAAAATCAAATAAAATTTTGAACAAAATCCTTATATTCTTCTTTAAGTTCAAAATTCTTCTTTTCAAAAGATCATGTTTTTCCAAAAAAATTTCAAACTTTGTAGCAAGTTCATATTTAAGGTTTGTACTTTTAAGCACCCATAGCAATAAGAACTAGTGTTAGCATCTAGTTGAGTTTCCGATTGTACCTCAAGGGAGTCATTCCCTTAGACCATGAGGCAATGCTCGTCGGACTTGTCTCTCCTAGATCTCCTCATCTATCGATGATCTTTGGTAGCTCGTGAGAAGTTAAAATGCTCCATACTGTAAAAGCCGAATTATAGTGAGCAAACACATGTAATAAATCTTTATCAAGAGATGCTCTAAGTGCTTTAAGGGCTAATGCAATGGCCTTTTTATGTTTGCTATCATTGGGATAGGATTCCTTGGTAATGGCTTGATAAACTTTATATCCTAATGCTTTCAAATGACAACTCATCTTGGCCTTCCAAATATCAAGTCTATAGATATCAAACATAGGAGGGCTATCCATGAGTGCAAACTATATGTGTGCAAGTGTAAATGCAAATGATAGATTAGCAAACTAAGATCTCACTCCTAGGTGGTTACACCAAATATCAGGAGCGTAGGCTCTGATACAAATTGAAATCAACTAGAGGGGGTGAATAGGTGATATGCTAATCTAATTAACTAAATGCGAAATTTAAAAACTAATTACAACAATACTTAATACAACCAACGAGTGTAGCCGAATTCCCGGTGAAGGGCTCTGGACTAACTCCTCTTGATTCCTCTGAATAAGAGTTGAGGCGCTATGTAAAGCTCTCGTGGTTAAGTATAAGTGAGGCACACAAACACACAAGCATGTATATGATATAGCAATATGAACAATGCACAAAGTAAAGGGAGAAAGTAAGAGTCAATGGATCAAGCGCAAACAACAAGATTTGTTTCGAGGTTCGAGCACCCAGCTCTACGTCCCCGCCTTCACCCAGAAGGATTTCGAATCCACTAGCTTTTCCACACAGGACTCCCACACAGGGAACCTCCACTGAGGATTTGGGGTAATACAATAACTAGGAGTACCCAACTCTTCTCTTTACAACCACAACCTCTCACTAGAAGCTAAGCAGCCAACAAACTATCACCTCACAACTAGAGGGATAAGCACAAAGCTAAACAAGGATCACCTCACAACTTGAGGGATACAACCCTAATTGCACAACCTCCTCAACACTATGAGGGAAAGGCACAAAGCAAAGCAATGATTAGGGTTTACAACATGGTGATCAAAAGACCACAAACCGATTTCTTTTTCCCACAAACATAAAGACCCTATAGATAGGATAGAATGAAGCTCAAGTGTGGAAAACAAGGTGTTTTTGACAAAGAAAAATCACTTGGGAAATCACCAAAAAGATATAGAATATTTAGACCAAAAACCATTCCCAAAAGACTATTTTTCTTTGAAATAATGAAACACTTTTAAACAATGAAGATTGATCTTTTTAGCACTAAGAAACTCTTTTCAAAATTTGTATAAACACTAGAGAAAGCTCAGAAATTTAGCTCAAAAATTCTTAGAGAAAACCTCTTTCCAATCGGTTATATATATAGCCCCTTTTTAAAACTAGCCGTTGGCAGCAAATAAGGCCAGTTTTGACCTTCCGATCGACCAGCCGGTCGACCGGCCAACGGTCGAATTTTGACCGTTGCCAACTACCGGTCGACCGTCCGGTCGACCGGGCCTTGAACCAAAGAGCAACGGCTCTCTGGCTGGTCGATCGCCCGGTCGATCAGAGCAACCCGAGAGTGGGTTGCTTTCAGTCGGTCGATCGGCTTAATGGGCAGGCCAGCGTGCACGTTCTTGTAAACGTCGGTCGACCGGTCCGGTCGACCGTCCGGTCGACCGCCAGAGCCTGGCAGGCTATATTATGGGACAGAAAACTAAGGTTTTTATTATCCAATTAAATCCCATAAAATCTCCAAAAATTCACAAAAATAGTTTTAGCATAATACAATGATATACAAACTTGTGTGAAAAATTTCAACACAAATTTTAAACTTTTTGAACCATTTTTGTGTTTATGGAAATTTTACCGAAAACTAAAAACCGTATTTTCTAAAACTTGGATTTTTCAAATGAAAATTCGTTTTGTCCAAAACTCATCCAAATACAAAAACATGATATTTAATCATTTTAAAACATGTTGCATATGGACATAGGTCCAATATACATGAAACATATACATATCATTGTTTTTGTCTTTTATTTTTCAAAAATATATTTTGTTAAAAACACAAAACACCAAACCTCATGAATAAGCATCTCAACATAAGTTTGTCTAGGAAATTAAGCTTACATGTATATAGAATATATCTAATATATACTTAAATAAAGTAAACTTGTATTGATACTATCTATTCATGAAAACTAATATCGGTTAAACCAAAAACCCGAAAACCGAATCCAAAACATGAAACGTGTGTGTGTTGTGAACTTGAGCATATCACACTATTCTAATCTTTACAAATGGATCTAAACACAAAACTAAACTAGGTACCAAGTCTTCTTGATGAACACGTCTTCAAGCCGACTCGATCCAAACTCGATCCAAACAACTCCTTTGTTGAGCTTATCATGATCACGATTTGGAAAGGCTTCAAAACTTCTTAGCTGAAGCAAATCACCAACTAATATCTTGGTTAATGATCTGAAACTAAAATCACAAGATTATTAGTACACATAACTACATGAGTTAATCATCATCAAAACTAGAGTGGAAGGCCTCTGGGCTAACAATGTTAACTTGACAGGGAATTTGCTAGAGGTGTAATATTAACTTAGTAAGCAAAAGTCTCATTTTCATGAAGAATATCGAGAAAATTACTGTCAGAGGTATAATATTAAACTTAGCAATAAGATGTCTTGGATATGTGATATTAACTTAGCACAAAAAGGTCTTATTTTTACTTAAGAAATTGAGAATATCACTGTTAGAGGTGTAGTATTGAACTTAACAGTGAGATGTGGTAGAGATGCGATATTAACTTAGCATAAAATGTCTCATTTTCACTGAAAAAATTGAGAAGATCATTGTTAATGGTGTGGTATTTAACATAATAGTGAGCTGTGCTAGAAGAGTGATATTAACTTAGCACTAAAAAGTCTCACTTCACTAAGAAAAATGAGAAGATTATTGTTAAAAGTGTAGTGTTGAACTTAATAGTAATTGATTTTGCGATTTGATAAAATTTTAGTTAGGGGTGTGATTTTAACTTGACGGATATTTGGGTTTGTGATTTGTGCAAATTTAGTAGACTTATCATTCTATATATGAGAATAACAAGTGGAGTTTGATCCACTGAGAATACACTGGAGTCTTTATTGTCAGAGGTTTTACTGTTAAAATGACCATTGCCCCGCTGGAGATTAAGCATGAATTATCAGAGGTAATCATCAACTTGACACATGTTGACTTCCATAGGGAATGAGAATTTTACTATTAGAGGCATGATGTTTTGTATAATAGTAAATGGTTTTGTAATATATGCAATTTAAGTAGATCTGTCATTATATTGGAAAGAATGACAAGTGAAATTGGACATGTTCGGATCTTTAAAATTTTTTTACTGTCATATGTGTAGCGTTAATGTGACAGATTTGATTTGCATTTCACCTTATTAGAGAAATGAATACAACTTTTGTGGTTCTACTATTTCACGAAGGGAATTGGTAAGAGATTTTGGTGGGAAAAGGTAGGATCAAGTCCTTTAGGAATTTTAGCAAACATTCAGCTATGAACGGATTTGGTTTGCCTTTACCCAACTGTCGTTTGAGTTGGGCTTTCCATGCTATTCCCCTCAACATAATGAGTTTTCGAGGATTTTGTTATTAGGCTTAAAAGCCAACTTTTCCCTTTATCCTTTAGCCCTCGGAGGTGTTGGACTGTTTTGTTACTTCAAGTAACATGATGTACTTTCTGGCTTTTCGTTCCACAGATGACTTCTAAAATCTCACCGAGATTAGAGAAGTAAGTACAAACTCCATATGGTGTATATCAGAAGACTGTAGTCCTTGTGGAATTCTCTCTGATCTTCAGTCAATCGCCACACTTTGATATGAATGAGGAAACACTAGAAAGTTCTGTAAAGATACATCACGAGCTTTCTTTGATGAGTTGGCTCGATAAGTCATCATATTAACTTATTCCATCAATCATGCAAATTGATCGATCACGACATCTTGTTATGAGTGTAAAAACACTGGAAAGGTTTTGCAAAGATACATCATGAGCTTTCTTCGATTAGCTCAGCTTGATAAGTCATTAGATAAACTCATTCAATTAGTTTATCTGATTGTCTGGATACCCTGTCGTGAAATCAAGTTTCGATCGGTCGAACAAGAGAGGGGTGACATGCCACCATTACATATGAAAAAGTCAAGCTAGATAAGCCAACCTCCTAGATCGAGAGGAATGATTAGGAAGAAGAGTGTTTAAAATTGTTGCCTAGGCATGCTCAACTTCAAAATATGACCTATTCTTTCAAACTAAAAGCGGATGAAGGTCTCCATACTAGAGAAGAGTAATAAGGTTAAAACTAAAAATCTGCCTTTGTCAGTTCTTCAATGTTCACGTTGATGTTCGATCGACTTGATTGGCTCAATCTCAATAATAGAGAAGAG
Source organism: Agave tequilana (assembly GCA_038442645.1). Lineage (NCBI taxonomy): Eukaryota > Viridiplantae > Streptophyta > Magnoliopsida > Asparagales > Asparagaceae > Agave > Agave tequilana. The sequence goes on from JAVJIF010030278.1 coordinate 21,126, forward strand.
TAACAAGGCTAAAACTTGAAGTTTGCCTTTATCATGTCTTTATTAACATCATGCATCACTGGCTCTTGATGTTCGGTTGGTTTGATCTCAGCAATAGAGAAGAATGACAACGCTAAAATCAATATTTTGCCTTCATCATTTGCATTGATGTCTCCCGTCGTTTAGCTGGTTCGATCTCAGTAATAGAGAAAATGACAAGGCTAAAATCGATATTTCATCTTTGTCATTTCTTCAATGTTGACATCATGCATCATAATGTCTTCAATGTTCGGTCGGAATTAAAAACTTAATTGCAAATACACTATCTGTAACCAAGAGTGAGCCCAAATTTTCCGTAAAGGGCTCTAGAACTACTACTCAAAATTTCTCTAAATTAAGAGTTGAGATGCTATTAGAAGCTCCCTTGGTTCAACACAAGTGTGGGAATACATAAACAATATCTAGAATATATATGAATATGAACAAGTAATAACAATGCAGGATATAAGAGAGATAGAGTTGAGAGATAGTGGATCAAATGCAAACAATAAGATATGATTCGAGGTTCAAGCCATTGCTTCACGTCCCCGCCTTCACACAGAAGGATTTTCACTATATCCACATAGGACCTTCCACAAAGGGACCTCCACTGAAGAATTACAACTCAACACTAAGAGTACACAATGCCTCTCTCAAACACAAAACCTTTACACAAGAAATGGGCACTAAGCCAAGCACAAAACAAAGAAAAAAAATAAACTTGGTGATCACAAAGATCACAAACTCTCTCTTGGTGATCTCAAAGGATTACAAACAATTTTCTTACAAAAACAAGATCCTAAAGATAGGAATGGAATGATAGGTTAAGTGTGAGAAAAACAAAGTGTTTTGGAAAAGAAACACTTGGGGGAAAACTCTAGATAAGATGTAGAAAATTTGGACAAGAACTAGAATCCCAAAACTTGTTTTCTTTTGATTTTCTAAAAACATTGAAGCAAAATAAAGATAGAGATTTTTAGCACTAAAACTTGTTTTTAAAACTTGCTGAAAACACTTGAGAAGATGAGAAAAATTGTTTTAAAAATCTTAGGAGAAACAAGCCAAGGGAACCCATATTTATAGAATTCCCAAAATATAGCCATTGGGGGTCCAAACAGGTCCAGAATAACCTATCGGTTGACCAGCCAACGATCATTTTTGACCGTTAGATTTTCAATCGACCGCCCGGTCAACCGCCCTAAGGCAATTTGCCTGTCGATCGACCGCCTGGTCAACCGAGGCCAGAACCAGAGAGTAAACTCTCTGGTCAGTTAATCGGTCAGTCGACCGAGGCCTGATACAGAGAGCAAGCTCCCTAGATCGGTCGACTGGACGGTCGACCGGCCCTAGGCCACGGCAGTTACACTTATTTGTGCATATTGTTTGACGGCCTGGTCGACAGAGATCTGATCCGGTTCACCTTTAGGTCGACCACTAGTGGACTCAGGTTGGGATTTTGGATTTGAAAACTTAGTCGTTTTAATACCTATAAAATCCCATAAAATCACATAAAATCCACAAAAATAAGTTCATGTATGCACTTGAAATACAAATATGTTTGATCAAGGATCAACCCATATTACAAACAATTTGAACTATTTTTGAGACATAAGAAATTAAGCTTAAAGTCAAAAATAGTATTTTCAGAACTCGTTTTATCTTTGTCTTAAAGAGTGAGAAGACTTCAAAATGAAAAACTATTCTTCAAAAACATATATAAATACAAAAGCAAGATATTGAAACACATTTGAAGTATAGTGTGTATGAATGGAATCCAATACACACATAAAAAGATATATCTATGTTTTTGACATTTAACCCAGAACAAAGTTTTGTTAAAAACAAATTTTGAAATATATGAACTAGAATCATCAAAATAAGTTTTTCGACAAAATGAATCATAGATGTATATGGATAAAATCCAACATACATAAAACCATGTAAACTTCTTTTGATTCTATCTATACATGAAAACTAAAGATATGTTCTTGAAATTTCAAAATGGTTAAACCGAAACCCAAAACTATTTATCTTGTGTGCATATACCTGAGCATATCAACACTAGTTTATCTTTACACAAGATCTAAAATAAAATTAAACTAAACAAACTGAAATCTTCTTGTCGATCTTCATCTTTAAGACGACTCGAGATAGATGCGATCGTTACGATGTGAGCTCTTGAATTAACACTTGTTTCTTTCAACACTTTGACTGTGAATCTCTTATTGAAGTTAAATCTCTACTAAGATCCTGATCAATATCTGAAACTTATTAAATACAAGATCATTAACAAACTAACTTTCATAACTTAGTCATCATCAAAACTAAGGTCAAGGCCTCTGAGCTAACAATCTCCCCCATTTTGATGATGACAAAACTTATAAGGTTATATATGCATTAATTAAGGATAAGTTCATAGAAGCTCCCTCTTAACTCATGCATAATCTATAAACACATAAAGATATGCAATGTAGCTCAAGATACCAAATAAAAGCAAGATATATATGATTAAACATTTAATAAAATATGGACATAGAATCCTAAATCCTTCTCCCCTTTTTTGTCACTCATCAACAAAGGAGTGAAGAAACAAACAATACCATCAAAACATATTTTAAAACACAATTTTGATAGCAATAAAAACAATCAATTGAAGGAAGCCAATTGAAAGTGAATCCTTCTTTTTACCAGTCGATACCAATAGAAAGACATGATACCAATTGAAAGTAAAAACTAAATTTTTTTTAGGTAAACACTAGAACCATTTTACAATAAAGATACCTAATTGAGAATAATACCAATTAAGATTATTGATACCAATATTGAAAATGTTAGTATATACTAAAATATTTTTCATCATAAAAGTGGGAACAAGATACCAATTGAAGATAAAATCAGTTGAAAAATAAAATAAGAATTTTTCTCTCCCTTATGAAATACCAATAAAAACTATGCATAAGCTTGTAAAGAGACCAATTATCATTTAGAACATAAAGTTTAGCATAAAATTAATTTGTGCTAAAAACATGTATGGACATTGTAAAATAAGCATAAGAAAAATATCTATATGTATGTATGATCAGAAAAATATAATATCAATTGTAATTACGATGCTTGCATATAGAAAACAAATATGAGTATGTAAAATGAATTTTCATTAAGATTATGTATAACTCATACCTATCACCATATCATGCACATGTTTTAAAGATATTCAATATAAGGGTATATAAGGTATGGTCGCCCATCTAACCGCCCTTGGGGTGGTAGGAGTTTTCAAAAATATGATTTGAAAATATTTTAGATATTTGAAAACTCTACCGATTGAAAAATAAAGACTAACTTAAAAATAATTTTTTAAACTAGTACTAAATCATTCCAGCAAGAAATAAAACAAATATATATTTCATAATATAAAACTACATGAGAATCGACACTCAAAAATCTATGAAGCTCATATAGGCTCATGAATTAAAACCATGAGTAAACAAAAGAAATATAGAGTGTACAAAAATCATGTAATCAACAAAATCATGAAAATAAGGCATTGAAACTCAAATGAAATTTCTTTTATCAAAAACAAGGAGTCATCAAAACTTAAAAAAAAGCTAAACAAGCTTCAAGGTAAATGTATATTTTGTCAAAACTAAAAGTATACATATATATCTCAAAAATACATTGAGCTCACAAAAGGATATTGCATGAAGGCAAGAGACTGTAGGATAGACATGGTTATAGTTTTGGATAAAACTAATATATACATGAAGTAAAAACATAAAATATGTACAAGTATAAATGTAAAGATTATCAAAACTAGGTTATACATATACATCTAATGAGTACACATGAGCAATAAAGTACAAACACATAATAATCAAGTGTGGCTCACTTAATTGTACAAGTATGAATGCAAGTTTTAATAAAAGTTATATTTAAACATGTAATCAAACATAAGTGCAAAAATAAACATGATCATTAGGCTACATGCACGTGCTATTAGAATTATAATATACATATTATTTAAACAATACTGAGAACACAAAAATATGAATCCATATTAATATGAGTGTATCTCAAAGACTATCTATGTATATCACAAGTTTGATAGGCATCACATTTAAACATAATGAGCATTAAAACCAGTAATACTAAAATACCAATATTAATGCATAAAAAAAATATGGAGTTAGAGATAGTTACCAAAACTAATAGAACTAGTCTTTAGGTCTCCAAACCATGATGGTTCTCTCACCTAAACATCCTTGAAAGTGATGCATCCATAGATATAATCTTTTAGTTTGTAACGCATCCGCCTTCAAGGCACAACTACTCTCATGTCTTGTAAGAGCCCACACCTACAACAAATGAAATAGGGGTGGATTTTGGTACATACACTTTCTTGGGTCCGTGGTGGTTAGCACCTTTCCTAACCTAAATAAATTTATTTGCAAAATTTGAATTATGTATTCTATTTTAAAATTTTTTTGCAAAGTGGCCCATACGTCCACAATGTGTACAAGTGTACACATAAGATACATAGTATAATGTATGTGAACATGAGAAGCATGTGTAATCCGTGAATAATGTGCATGCATATGTGAAGCATTTTTCTTGCGAAACATGGATTCCAATCTTTTGTGATCCATTACACATTGGCTCAAAGTGGAGCCCAAATAATTTATACTCTTCTTCAAAATAAAAATATCATTTTCAATGATTGAAGAAGAAGTGGGGCATGCAACATGTTTATCATCAAAAGATGAAGCAACGGGTGTATGACAAACATGAGAGTCAAAAGCATTTTTAAAATAAACTTTTTCTTTTAAAACTAAATCTTATTCTTTGGAAATAAAAGCAATTGTTTTTCAAAGAATCTTTTCCTTTTAAAACAAATTCATGTTTTGAAGATTAAATCTCATTTTTCTTCAAAATAACATCAAAATTATTTTTATTTTTTAAAAATTCATTTTCTTTCAAGGCAAGGTCAAGTTGGGACTTCAATGAGTCCCTTTCATTTGAAATCTCAACCTTCTCTTGCAAAATCATATCAAGTTTAAAAATAAATTTTTATTTTCTTCTTTTAATTCAAAACTTTTCTTTTTCAAAAGTTTATATTTATTTAATAAGCTTTCACAAAATAGGAAAAGTTCTTCATTTAAGGCATGGGCATCCATACTATCATGATCATCATTAGAAGAGCTAGCACTATCATCTAGATGAGTATCCGAATGTATCTCAAGGGAGTCATTCCCTTGGACCTTATAGCAAGCTTCGTCGGAGTCATCCACCATGGGTTTCCCCTACATAGTTTATCGTTTGTAGCTCCGAAGAGGTCAATGTGTTTCACACTACAAAAGCGGAATCATAATGAGAAACTATAAAAAATTGTTCTTTGCTTAGTGTGTGCCCTATTTTAAATATCGACCGGGTCGGCCGAGATATCGTCCGATATCTCCTTTTTTGCCTGCTGCTGATACATAAGGGGAAATCGTTTGCCATATCGTTTGCAGTAAAAAATAACCGATATTTGAAATATCGGTCGATAAATCGCCGATATATCGTGCGATATGAAATAACTTATTTATTGTATGACTGCATTCCAATGTACATTATTTTTTACTGTCTTTGCAAAGCATATTACATCATTTTTATTAGGCAGATGATATCTATGAGTCTAAACCAACTTGTAGTTACTAATATTTCATTATATATAGTGTCTGATATGAACGCCCGATATGCGCGCATATCTCCGATATCTCCCCCTATATCCGATATCTAAATGAAAAACCCCATCCGATATGATACTAATATCCAATATTTAGAACCTTTAGTGTGTGCCTAAGTGCCTCCATGGCTTGTACATTAGCCTCAATGTACTTGTTATTACCAAAATAGATTTTTTTGGTAGTGGTAAGATAAACATGCAAACCGAGGGCTTTTAAATAAGCACTCATCATAAACTTTCACATATCGATGTTAGCAACATCATAAGTAGGAGGGACAAGGAAATTCATGATTGTATAAACTATATGTGTGCAATACAATACTAGATTAGCTATCCAAGGATCTCACTCCAAGGTGGTTAAAACGAATATCAGGAGCGGAGGCTCTGATACTAATTGATATACACCTAGAGGGGGTGAATAAGTGTACTAGCTAATCTAGGACAAATGATGCGGAATTAAAAACTTAATTGCAAACACACTATGTGTAGCCAAGAGTGAAGCCGAATTCTCCATGAAGGGCTCTGGAATTACTCCTCTAGATTCCTCTAAATTAAGAGTTGAGGTGCTATTAGAAGCTCTCTTGGTTTAACACAAGTGTGGGCACACATAAACAATATCTAGCATGGATATAAATATGAATAAGTAATAACAATACAAGATATAAAAGAAATAGAGTTGAGAGATAGTGGATTAAACGCAAATACCAAGATGTGCTTTGAGGTTCGAGCCACTACTCTACGTTCCTGCCTTCACACAGGATGATTTTCACTATGTCTACACAAGACCTTCCATAAAGGACCTCAACTCAGGAATTACATCTCAACACTTAGAGTACACAACTCCTCCCTCAAACACAAAACCTCTACACACGAGATGGGCACTAAGCCAAGCACAAAGTAAGGGAAAATACACTTGGTGATCACAAAGATCACAAACTCTCTCTTGGTAATCTCAAAGGATCACAAATAATTTTCTCACAAAAAAAAGATCCTAAAGATAGGAATAGAATGATTGCTCAAGTGTGAGAAAAACAAAGTGTTTTGAAAAGAAAACACAAAAAAGAACACTTAGGGGAAAACTCTACATAAGATATAGAAATTTTGGATAAGAACTCGAATTCCAAAACTTGTTTTCTTTTGATTTTCCAAAAACTTTGAAGCAAAATAAAGATAGAGATTTTTAGCACTAAAACTTGTTTTTAAAACTTGCTGAAAACACTTGAAAAGATGGGAAAAAAATGTTGTTAAAATCTTAGGAGAAACAAGCCAAGGGAACCCATATTTATAGTATTTTCAAAATATAGCCGTTGGGGGTCCAAACAGGTCCATAATGACCTGTCGGTCGACCGTTGGGTCGACCAGCTAACAGACAGATTTCTGACCGTTGGGATTTTCGATCGATCGCCTAGTCGACCGCCCCAAGGTAATTTGCCTGTCGATCGACCGCCCGGTTGACCGAGGCCAGAACCAGAAAGTAAACTCTCTAGTCAGTCGACTGGGCTAGATCCAGAGAACATACTCTCTAGATCGGTCGATCGGACGGTCGACCGACCCTAGGCCAAGGTAGTGTGCACTTATCTGTGCACATCAGTCGACTCCCTAGTCTACTGAGATCTAGTCCGGTCGACCAGGCAGTCGAATGCCAGTGGTCTCTGGTTGGGATTTTGGATTTGAAAACTTGGTCCTTTTAATACCTATAAAATCCCATAAAATCACATAAAAAGTTCATGTATGTACTTGAAATACAAATATATTTGATCAAGGATCAACCCATATTACAAATGATTTAAACTATTTTTGAGGCATAAGAAATTAAGCTTGAAGTAAAAAATAGTATTTTCAAAACTAGTTTTATCAAAATGGAAAATTATTTCTCAAAAACCTGTATAAATACAAAAGCAAGATATTGAAACACATTTGAAGTATAGTGTGTATGAATGGAATCCAATACACATATAAAAAATATTTCTATGTTTTTGACATTAAACCCAAAACTAAGTTTTATTAAAAACAAAATTTGAAACACATGAACTAGAATCATCAAAATAAGTTTTTAGACAATATGAATTATAGATGTAGATGGATTGAAATCCAACATACATAAAACCATGTAAACTTCTTTTGGTTCTACCTATTAATAAAAACTAAAGATATGTTCTTGAAATTTCAAAACGATTAAACTAAAACCAAAAACTATTTTTCTTGTGTTTGTATACTTGAGCATATCAACACTAGTCTATCTTTACATAAGATCTAAAAATAAAATAAAACTAAACAAACTAAAGTCTTCTTGTCGATCTTCATCTTCAAGACGACTCGATCCAATACAGCTTGATGCGATCGTTACGATGTGAGATCTTGAATCAATACTTATTTGCTTCAACACTTTGACTGTTAATATCTTGTTAAAGGCAAATTTTTACTAAGATCTTGATCAATATCTGAAACTTATTAAATACAAGATCATTAGCAAACTAACCTTCATAAGTTAGTCATCATCAAAACTAAGGTCAAGGTCCTCTAGGCCAACACACAACGCGGTGCGATCCTTTGAGAGAGCAAAGTCTTCATTGGTGCTTTTTCAAATATCTTGGATCTCAAATCCTAATCCATTTGATTGGTCAAGATGTATCTTCGATCAGAGGTGTAGTGTTTACTTTATAATGAGAAGAGTGACAAGGCTAAAACTGTTATTTTGCCTTTGTCTTTTCTTCAATGTTTACATCTTGCATCACTAGCTCCTAATGATCGATCTGCTAGACTCTGAGGGAGAGAAGAGTGACAAGGCTAAAATCAAAATTTTGCCTTTGTCATTTCTTTAATGTCTACATCATGCATCACTGTCTCGTGATGATCGATCGACTCGATGTCAACAGTCGATGACACAATCTTTTTGAAGAAACAAACTCTTCTTTGGTGCTATCTGAAACATTTTAGATCATCAACCTTGATTAATTTAATTAGAGAGGATCAACATCGACTTTGCTCGGAGAAGGGGATTCTATGAAGAGGTAGAATAGTTAGGTTTAACTTGGATGATCAGAGGTTTAGTATTTGATCATGAGGAGTACATCTTTGATAAGAGGTGTAGTAATGAACTTGATCAGGGATTATACTTCTTTAAGTATTTATTGTTAATCGGTATCATGAGCGTATCGCCATTTGTATTTATAAGACGTTATACTCCGTTTGAGTAGACTGACTCTTCTACAAATGACCCTTCCCATTTGGGGTTGAAATTTCCTTTTATCTTGTGTTCATGACCTTAGGTCATCTAACAGCTAAGACAAGATCACCTTTCTTCAAAATCCACTTCTTGATTTTCTTGTTGAAGGCTTTGAAAATTTGAGCTTGATAGAGCTCGATCTGTTGTTAAGCTTGTAAACGTTTGTTGTCCAAAACTTTCAACTCCTGGAGGCGCAGTCGATGCTTCTCCTTATCATCATCTTAATTGCCAAGAAAACTCGCAGAGATAGAATTTAAATTTCCAATGAGAGTACAACTTCACATTTGTACATGAAGAAAAATGGAGTGGCCTTCGTCAGGGTCCTTACCATTGCACGGTAAGTTTAGATGCATTCACCTAACTTCTTATCCTAGTAATTCAACTCTTTTAGATGAATTTTTTGAGAAGCTTCTCAATAGTCTTGTTGAATGCTTTGCAAGGCCATTGATGACTGGATACTATTGTTGGTCCCGAGATGATGCCAATTATAGGATCTACTATACACGTCAACACTTAAACAAAGATATTAGCGTAAATATAAAGTACTTGCAATAAAGGAAGATAAATCATAGAACACAAACAAAAATATTTATCCTGGTTCGGTCCTCGTGACCTACATCCAGTCCCCAAGTCATCCGCTTGAGATTTTCCTTTATCCAATGACTTTGTACACCCAAAATTAACACCTTGCATATCACTTAACAAATCCCCTTTGCCAAATGTGTTCAACTCTTCTTACAACCAAGAAGACCACAACACCTTATACAAACTCTCTTCAACCCGAAGACGCTCTTGTATAATTCTCTTCTTTGAGTAATTACAATTGATCCTATAAACTTTGAGTCTGTATGTGATCGTGGACAAAGGCTCTTATAGGTGGACTTTTAGAAATCTACAGAGTAGGAATTGGTGAAAAAACAGAAAGTGGAAAAAAGTTTTCTGAAAGCCAGAATTTTGACAGAGTTTTTGTTCAAAAAACTTTTGATATTAATTGGTGTATTTAGCCTAAAATAACATACCTATTTATAGCTGAAATTCATATCAGTTAGGGTAGTTATCAGGTCCATTTTGAATATATAAACGCTGGATAACATTGGATAAAACACTAGAAAACAGAAACTGTCCAACAGTCAGAAACTACCATTAGTCGACTTGGGGTAGGGAGTTAGTCGACTAGGTTAGGCAATTTACAATGGGTTAGTTGACTACAAAAGATGTCAAATCGGCTAGGTCAAGATCAAATCACAGGACAAGATTCTGGAAATTGAAACCATCTATTAGTCGACTAGATAGTCTGTTAAGTCGACTAATAATGCATATTGGTCACAAAACAGAGAGTTGGTATATTTGCAGGGCAAAGGTTAGTCGACTACTAAATATGTCAAGTCGACTATACTATGTATAAGTCGACTACAAAGTGGTATAAGATGACTAAGTGAGTAATGATGTGTGTGTGTGTGTGTGTCAAGGCTTTTAACATACTATTAACCATTACAATACACATCAATAGCAACTCTCTTTGGGAAGTCTTGATTATGTAGAACTCTTGAATATGCTTGTAAGATAGAGCTCCATTAAAATGGCTTCACAATTGTATCATCAAAAGCAAGTTCCAACATTCTCTCCCTTTTTGATGATGACACTTTGTGTACACGAATACTTCCCCTGCAGAAAATATGTTATATGTTCTCCCCCTGCAGAAAATATGTTCTCCTCCTGCAGAAACCAGATTATAACAGATATAGAAAAACATGTGTTCTCCCCTGCAAAAATTATATTATAACAAATATATATAATAAATGTTCTAAAATATTTTTTTCTTATCAAGCTTCTTATATGGTACCTGAAAGATAAACATTAGAATGGTACCAATCATAATAAGATTAAAGCATTAACCTTTAAGAGACCAAACCTAATTTGAATTTGGTTTCCATCTGTTAGTATACACATAGTTGCATGAATTACATATATCATGTATATATGATGCAATATATGTATTTTTATCAACAATGCTTAAATTTTTAGGAATCCATATGAACTTGTTCTTAATTCTTTTTGAAATAATATCAGTATTTCTTTTCACAAAAGAATTATATGGATTACTAAAATATGTAGATTTTTCAAAAAATCCAAGACCATAATAATTATGTAACATCTTTTGATATGATAACAAATCATTTAACTTTTCTTTTCCTTGATTAAATTTAGTCATATTTTTCAAAATCTCTTCATATTTCATTTTGAAAGTTGACATGTCTTTATCTAAAACAGAAATTCTTTCATTTAAAGACATAGTTTCTCTTTTCAATAAAACATTATTTTGTAACAAATTCTCATTATATTTTTCGATGATGATATTTCTTTTCTAAAAATCATCTTTTTGAGAATTTATAGAAGAAATTTGAGAAGCATAATAAGAATTTTCTTTGATAAGTTTTTCATTTTCTTTCGACAAAACTTTATTCTTTATCTTTTCATTCTTAATATCATTGTATAATTCTTGAAATGCATCTAAGAGTTCAGAAAATTATATCTCATCTTCTTCTAGAGCCATATAACAAATGTTGGCATATTCAGTGGTTTCTTCTTTACCAGAGGAAGATGAATCACTATTTTCCCATGATGCTTGGTAGTCTTTCTTCTTTCTGAACTTTTTCCTCTTGAATTTACCTTTGCTTTTGAGCAATGGGCAATCCTTCTTTATATGGCTTATTTTATTATAATCAAAACATTTAAACTTACCTTACTTCAAGAACTTTCTGAACTTTCTTGAAAGCATTGCCATCTCCTCTTCATCGTTATCTGAATTGTCTGTGTCCGAGGATGCATGGAAGGTAAGTTCTTTCTTCTTTGAGAGAGATTGTTGTTCATCCTTCTTTCTATCTTCGAGTTGCACTTCATATGCCATTAGATTACCAATAAGGTTTTCTAATGACATTGTTGAGAGATCATTTGCTTCTTCTATTGCAGTTGTCTTCTTCACCAAATTTGGTGTGAGTGCACGAAGGATCTTGCGAACTTTTTCGACTTGGATGTATTCCTTTCCAAGGGATGCTAAGGAATTTGTTATGTCGGTGAACCTTGTAACCATTGCTGAGATGGTTTCATTCTCCTTCATTTTGAAAAGTCAAACCTTTGGACAAGAATAGAAATTTTAGATTCTTTAACCTTATTTGTGCCTTCATGTGTTACCTGTAGAGTGTGCTATATTTGATTTACAGAAGTGGTTGTTGACACATAGTTGAATTCTTCTTTGGTTAAGGCATAGAATAAAGCATTCATCGCTTTAGCATCAAGGTTCGCATTCTTCTTTTGATCATCACTCCACGCGGTGTAGTTGGTTGTTGGCTTGTTGTACGGCGCTTCTACTATGTTCCATAGTTTGTAGTTGAGCGATTGCAAGTAGATCTTCATTCTAGACTTTCAGTAGTTGTAATTTGATCCATCGAATAGCGGTGGACGTTGTATAGAATGTCCTTCTTTGAATTGTGATGAAGGAAACTCCGTTGCCATCCTTGTATGGTTGTTGACTGGGTATGCAGGCTTGTATGCCGGACCGGGCTCTGATACCAATTGTTTGTCCCGAGATGATGCCAATTGTAGGATCTACTATATACGTCAACACTCAAACAAAAATATTAGAGTAAATATAAAGTACTTGCAATAAAGGAAGATAAATCATAGAAAAGATAAAGCAAAAGCAAACACAAAGATTTATCCTGGTTCGGTCCTCGTGACCTACATCCAGTCCCCAAGCCACCCGCTTGAGATTTTCCTTTATCCTTTGACTTTGTACAACTAAAATCAATACCTTGCACACCACTTGACAAATCCCCTTTACCAAATGTGTACAACTCTTCTTACAACCAAAAAGACCACAACACCTTGTACAAACTCTCTGCAACCCAAAGACGCTCTTGTACAATGCTCTTCTTTGAGTGATTACAATTGATCCTATAAGCCTTGAGTCTGTATGTGATTGTGGACAAGGTCTCTTATAGATAGACTTTCAGAAATCTTCATAATAGAGTAGGAATTGGTGAAGAAAGAGAAAGTGGAGACAAGTTTTTTGAAAACCAGAATTTTGACAGAGTTTTTATTCAGAAAACTTTTGATTTTTATTGGTGTATTTAGCCTAGAATAACATACCTATTTATAACTGAAATTCATAGTCAGTTAGGGTAGTTATCAGGTCCATTTTGAATATATAAACGTTGGATAATGTTGGATAAAATATCAGAAAACAGAAACTATCCAATAGTCAGAAACTGCCATTAGTCGACTTGGGGTGGGGGTTAGTGAACTAGGTTGGGTAATTTACACTGGGTTAGTCGACTACAAAAGATGTCAAGTCGACTTTGCCAAGATCAAAACACAGGACAAGATTCTGGAAACTGAAACTAGACGACCAGACTAAGGGGTTAGTCGACTAGGCCATCTGTTAGTCGACTAGATAGTCTGTTAAGTCGACTAATAATGCATATTGGTCACAAAATAGAGAGTTGGTATATTTGCAGGATAAAGGTTAGTCGACTACTAAATATGTCAAGTCGACTATACCATATATAAGTCGACTAAGTGAGTAATGATGTGTGTGTGTGTGTATCAAGGCTTTTAACATACTACTAACCATTACAATACACATCAATAGCAACTCTCTTTTGGAAGTCTTGATCATGTAGAACTCTTGAATAGGCTTGTAAGATAGAGCTCCATTGAAATGGCTTCACAAATGTATCATCAAAAGTAAGTTCCAACAAGTATGCCGTTGAAGACACACTTTAGATTCTGAACTTGTTGCAGAATCTTTAAAACACCTAGCTGACGAATTGAGCTTCATTATCACGGATAATTCATTAAGGCACGCCAAACTAGTAAACTATGTGATGCTTGATGAATCTAATTATGTTTGATATTTTTACTTCCTTCATGGGGATTCTCATTAGTCTCAAGAGAATCTTAATAGAGGAGGAAATCAGTAAAGTAATTCTCTACCCCTTGAACGGATACTTTTCAGCCATCAACATTCTTACTTTGCCATCTTCATCGATGTATTTCATGACCTGATGAAGAGTAGATGGGATGATGGAGTTGTGATGAATCCATTATCGTCCCGACAGCAGATTGTATAAGTTTTAGCATCAATGACATAGCATGTCATCTCAGATCTCAAATCCCCAATCTGACACCTAAGTTTGATCTTTCCCATCAAGTACGTACTATTGGCATTGAAATCATAGATGATAGTTTGAGTGGTGCTCAATTTGTGAGTGGGGATCCCTAGATGTTGCATGACTCTGTGGGGCATAATACTCAACTCAGAACCTGAATCAACCTGAATGCGGCTCAATTCGGATGATTCGATATACTCTATGTAACACATGGGTCTATCATATTTTCTCCTAATCTGCATATCTTCAAGAGTAAATGTTATGCAGGGGAAATATTTGAAGGTCTGGAGACAATGTTCTTCATCCTCCTCTTTTCATCCAGCCAGAGTCTGCGATGAAAGCCTCTGAATTAGCTAGGACTTCTCTGAGAGCTTCTCTTGTTGACTTGGGGAGTTTCAAGGGCTCACAGAGAGTGATTCTGGTAGGGTGTTCGCCGTTGAACAAAGGCATCGAAGCGAAAAAAACATTGACGATCCTTTCGCTTTGTCTTTTTGGAGAGCTTTGGCGTACCAATGCTCCTTCTGCTTATCCATGGGTTGCTTCGTGGATTGCTTGGCTAGTTCTTTGGTTGGCTTAGAGGAACTGACACTGCCCTATTGTACTTTTTCAAGTACTACTGACCAGATCAGGTTCCCGCCACGGGAGGGGCACTGTGTTCTCCAGTGAGAACAATTTCTGCCTCCTCTGAATCAATAAGAGAGATAACGTCTGTTTCGGCTTCTCTTAAAAAAGCACATACCACATTGCAAGAAGGTGTTTTTTCTTTACCTTTGGACTTCCTATTGGTGACAGTAGTCCACTGCTGGCTTTTGATGAGATCGGGGTGAACCCACATGATCTCTCCTTGAAGAGTTGGGACGGGGACCAAATCCTTCTCTTTCTTGTTATGGAGATTAGCATTAATTACCCTTAGTTTCTCTTTCGGAATAGGAACCACTCCGTGATTGAGATAAAACCTGCACATAAAATACAGAATTTCAGAACTTTTAAAATAGTAGGACAAGGTGCTCAATTCTACCGCAATAGCAAGCAGCTATGCGGGTCATGATCCACAAGGAGGGACTAGCGATAGAAGCTTTTTAGTAAATTCTCTTTTAGGCTACAAAGTGTGGTTAAAGTTCTTCTTTAGTTCTTTAAAAGAAAAAGGAAAATTTGAGTTAAAGTTGAGTTAGAAAGAAAGTGGTAAATGAGTAGGTGGAGAAAAACATTATATAGACATATATAAAGAAATCGAAATGAGTGATGAAAAAGTTGGGTGTTGGTGATCTAAACTAAAGAAATAAAAGAAAAGAAAGAAATGATTAATGAAATACTTTCCTCCTCTGGTTGATGACTTACCTGGAACCCTTGCATGTTCTACCTTGCTTCAGACGCGTTCAATGCATAAAACATAAGATCGAGCTCAGTCCCCATTCGCATTACATCATCAAGACGAACAAAAATGAAATGATACAGAATCTTGAGGAGGAGAACATCATCATGTAATATCGTTGGCACTCACACAAACATGACTATACTGATGCTTCTAGATTCACTTGATTGCTCATCATAACCAAAAGAGGATAAGTAGATTGAAGAAGAAGAAAATAAAAGTAAAGACAAACATAAAAAAATTACCTTTTATTGCTTGTAGAAATGATGGAAGAAAAGAGGAGGTATATCGGTGTCACTCTCAACATAAGCCTCTCTCTTACTTATATGAATCTCAGTCTAAACTAAACTTATAAAGAAATAAAAATTACATGAAAAAAAAATAAAATCCTACACTAAAAGAATGAAATCTATCTCTGCATAGTCGTCTGTACGCTCTGAAAATCCCAATATTTATAGGCAAAACCCAACCTATGAGAGAGTATGAAGTTAGGGGAGCAAACGCTCCCCCTAACTCCCTAACAAAGCCACGGAAATGCGGCAATTGCCGCGTTTCTGTGACATTCTTGTGGCCAGGTGGCCACAGCTGAGTGGTGGGGGTCCCTGATTTCGAGAGATTATTTTATCTTCAGCTTAATTTGTAGTTTAAGTCTGAGATTTTGACGAAATAGCCTTTGATATTTGGCTTCAACCGATTGATTTGCAGGGATTTGTTCTAACTGGTTTTCAACTGATTTGAACCGACCTGATCTGTCCTGATTTCCTTAGTTCGAATTAATTTAGATTTAATTCAGAATTTGATGGGCTCTTGATTAGACGAGAAAGGTGTGTTTATTATGAAGCAAATGTATTTGATGTACCCTTTCTTATCTCCGCTATAGCATAGGGCTATACCGAGTCGATTCTCAGGGAGAGCTCGCGATGGAAGCTTTAACGTGTGGTAGTGAAGTGAACAAACGAGTATTCTTCTCTTGCTTATAAACTTAGTGAATCAAATGTAAAAGAAACTAAAAGAAAGGATGGCTATGTTCATGGTGGAAATCGTTGGAAAAGAAATCAAGAAGTGGATGTGGTATTCACAAGAAAAAGAAAGAAAACTTAAAGAAAGCAATCCATGACTAGCTTACCTTGCTAGCTTGCCAAGACTTACTAGACTCCTTGATAGCGAATGCTTGCCTAATGTTGTCACTCCATTAGCGTAGGATTCGTCTCGCGTGTTGACCTAATTACTTTATCACTTGCAAGATGGTGGTTTAACCATCGGAGAAGAGAAGATCATACAACTTGCAAGATGAACAAAAGCAATCACCCATGAGTTAGTGAAGAAAGCTAAGCTAGTGGTAAACTAGTACATGGAAGGAAAATTAGCTACAAGCCATTAAAGAACTAAAACAAAGCTTGAAGTAAATTGCAAGAAAGTAAACAAAGCAATAAAGAAAGCATGTAAAGAAAGCACATAAATTAGAACCAAGCTTCAAGTAGAGGAAGTGGAGAATGGATCAATCCTTGTTGCTTCAAGTGTCACCCTTGATTACACAAGCTCTCTCTCTCTCACACTCTCTCTCTTTTACATTGAATTCTAGGGAAGAAGAAGAGGGACTACAAGAACTAAACCTAGAGAAAAAACCTATGAAAAATTACAACAATCTACTAACTTTCCTCTCTTCTCCATTCAGTTTTTGTACGCAGGTCAAGGTCCAGTATTTATAGCATGGGAGAGAACCTTCGAGAGCCATGGTAGTTGCCACAAAATCCGGGGCTCAACGGCCCTAGGATTGCCGCGCCCAAGCCGCGGATCGCGGCAAGATCCAGGCCGTTGAGCCAGATCTTTCTGTTGAAGGTTGTTGAGAGTTAGTTTGGCCACGTGGTATATCTAGAATCTTCGTTTGTTGGGCGGATCTTTCTGGATCTGGATTTGAATTTGGCTTTATCTTTAATCTTGAATTAATCACTTAATTATTGCTAATTAAGTAATTAATTGGCTATCTCTCCTTTTAAGTGTGTACCTGCAAATATGTAGAGAAGAGGAGTAAAAATCACATATTATTTGTAATATGCATGGGAATTATGATGTAAAATATGCAATATTGGATACCAATCACACCCCCACACTTATTCTTTTGCTCGTCCTGAGCAAAAACAAAGAAAAAGAAAAGAAAATCTATACTACCAGTTTTATTACACCACTTTCGCAGGTGACGCGATTGCACTGAGCATGTGCAACAAGCCGTTAAACCTCTAGGTTACCCTAGAGGAGGAGTGTTGTCTCCTGAGGGTTTTCAGCGGATTACACCCACAAAATCCATAAAGAAAGAAGACAAATGTTAGTGTTTTGAAAATGCATTTTGAATAAGAGACATGTTTACGAACTATTTTTGCAAAAATATAAGTGATCCTAGGTCATAAGTCCACCTATAATCATTCTTCCTTAAACTTAGTCTCTATGCAAGATCTTGTTTTTAATTAAGGTAAGAATTCAAAATTGGATTGAATACTTTTATCTTTCATAAAACCTAGATAATATGCACACCGTGCTCTGTGAAAATTTCTGGGATTTCAACTCTAACCATCAAGCCATTTATTTATATATATATACCTTTTATGCTTTTTTTCTTCCCTTAGTTTAGGCTTTCTAGTCTACCCTTGTAGCGAGCCTTTAACCGATGACTCCCAAACCAGACGGTCTTAGGGCACCAGATGAGAAAACATCCCTCGGGTTTAAGGTCTCGAGTAGAAAAGGCCACGAAACTAAAGGGGATTATTTATAATCACCGTTAGGCGTGAATAATCATGCTTCTTGAGGCACAATTATCCAGCTTAATAAGTGAGATCACCGTTAGGCGTGAGTAACCATGCTTCTTGAGGCATAGTTATCCAGCTTAATAAGTGATCTTTTATTTATAATTTTTTTTTTTATTTATATGGCATTTTTGGTCTTTGTTTCCATCCCAAGAAATGTATAAGTGTAAAGTGCATATTATCTAAGGCAAAAAATTCAAGATAAGAATATCTCCCCAATTTTTCTTACTTAGCCTATAATTTCAAACAAGATCTATTATTTCAACTAGGTTTAAGATGTCATAATTAAGGCTTTCTTAATTCCTAAGATACATCTTAATTTTCTTAAAAATAGATCAAAACTTTGTCTCTTATTTCAAAAAGTTTTTTTTTTTATTTATTATTATTTTTTTAATTTTCTAAAAGAAAAGTCAAATCTAAAAAGAAAGTGGAAAATCTAAAAATAAAAGACCTAAAAGAAAGTAAAAATCCTAAAAAGTAAAAATCCTATAAAGAAAATAAAAAGTCCTATGTTAGTACATACCCCCCATACCTATCTCATGCATTGTCCTCAATGTATGCAAGATGAAATGATGCATGAAATAGGTAAAGGTAAAAAGTCACTCCCTCCTCCTCTTTGGACCCGTAGTGGTACTGGGTCCTGCTGACTGTGTCCTCCTCAATCTCGCCTCAATGCCCTCTAATCTGGAGGTTTGCTCCTCCAACCTGGAAGATTGCTCCTCCACCTTCTTCCTCATCCTTACTTGACCCTTAAAGATTTTCTTCATGCCTTTCCATATGGTAGACATGAAAGCTCTTGACTCTACAGGGGGTTCTTGCCGCCAAAACTCAGGTTCATCCTCTGCATCAAAACTCTCCGAAGATGAGGACTCAACCGGTACATTTTCGGGCTGGACAGTAGGTGTCCAGACCGCGTGTAAACAACTAGTGTACGCACTGGTAGGTCTCTCGGGTGCAGCAAACACTCTATCAAATGAATCAAATACATCATCTGGTAGGAAAGTCCTACACAAACGTGTAATCAGGATGGGGTGTGTGTATTTGGCACCTCTTGTGCGGGAAGAGTTCGTGAGTAGTGCATGGAAGATGACCTTGTTCAAACAAACCGTGCGTTGTCGTGTCATCAAGTCATGTATAATCTGTAGCACAGGCCTGTTAAAAGTCGTGGTATGGTCTAGCCCTAAAATATTGCGTAGGATCCAACGTCCCACGCAATGAACATTCCTAAACGTGGTGCTAGCCTTAAGCCCACGATCCTGCTCAGTGCAGCGAGCCCCCATAACAGTCATATAGTCAATCAAAGGGAGAGGCTCGCTGTGATGTGTGATGGTTTGGACAGAAGTGACTTCCTCAAGAAGAGGAAGCGTGATAATGAAATCACCATTAGCCATGTGGACAGTGAACTGGTATGCTTGTGGATCTACCGATGCATGGTCAAGGTGCGTGTAAAACATCTTTACCAACTCAGGACAATAAAACGCCTTGGTCTCAGAATTATCATATATCAATGTGTACCAGTTCCTAGCCCTAATTCGTTCTAAAAATACATGTCCATAACCATTATTATCAATTAAAATCCGCCCAAAATCTTTTTCAGGAAAAATTGGAGGTGCCATAACAGAGATTTAAGAGCAAAAACAGTAAAAAGAAGAGATTTAGAACTCGAACCGCCCCCGGATTACGTGGGGGGAAAAAAAATCAATCTCTGTTGTGGATTCAGAGAACTCTGGATGAATTTGTGGCAACATATCTCCAACAAGCACTGAAAATCGACCGGAGAAGAACTTTTCTGGGCGCAAGAATCTTCAGAAGCGCCGCGTTTGCGTGGCTGGAGTTGCGGATCCGCGGCAAGTTTAAAGAGTCTGAGGAAGGGAAAATTTTGGTGGCGGCGGTTTTGAGAGAAGATTGGGGATCTGAGGTAACTTTCTCGTGTGAGGGCTGAAGTATATGGGAGGGGGTATTTTATAGGAGGGAAAGAATTTTGAGAGTTCCCAATCTATCCCTAGGTCAAAAACAATTTTACCCTAGGAATTTGGAAGTTTTGAAAAGGGAAGTGTTGACTCCTAGAAATTTGGAAAGACCTCAAACTTAGGAATTCTTGAAAGATGGAATTTGAGGACTCCTAGGAATATGGAAAGAATTTGAATTTTGAAAATATGGGAACTCCTTTTAAACATGAAAATCCTCCTTTATTTTTATTTCTTTTTTTTTTTATTTCCTAAATTCTATGTTAGTGAATCCTATGTTAGTAAAAAAAATTAACTTAAGGAGGTGGTTCTGGTGGTGGTCGGATTGGTCCACGGAACATGGCCCAATCAGCTTGTCGTTGGGTTTTCAGAAACCCACCAGAAATCACAGAAATATGACCCATAAAAATAATGCATGCGTGTGTGATTTTAATTATGTACATGTCCCCATCTAATTTCAAGATTTTCCTAATAATTTCAGAGTCAAATTTATAAATTACCTTGTCCCAGAATGGTATATGACATGATAGAACAGTTGTCTTGGACTCTGGACGGACAGGAACTAATACTGACTCAGGGAAGTGAATGAAGTCAAGTGATGGTTCAAGAGTCGAAGTGAGTTCAGAAATTTGGTCCAAGTCAAGAAATGAAAACTCAAGTCCATATGTATTGTCCAGCGATGGAATGTGACTATCAAAAATTGGTGATTCAAGTTCAGGAAGGATAGGAATCAAAACTGACTCTAGAAGGTTACTCAAATTGGATAATATAACCGGAGTCAATAATGATTCAGGGATTTGAACTGGATCACAGATGTGCAAATCTAGGTCACATATCTCATTTAGTTCAATTCCACAAAATGGAGAACTTACCAAAATGTCAATTGTATCTTCAGAAGTGTAGAATTGGGCAAGTTCGACATGATCCTTAAAGATGGGTGATTCAATTTCATTGTGAATTGGGACTGGATTCAATGTCGGCTCCGGAAAAGGATTGAAGTGAGGTAAAGATACCGGAGTCATTATGGAATCAGGAAGAAGAATTGAATCACAAAGTTAGGGTTCAAGATCACATTCCTCATGTAGTTCAATTAAATGTGGAGAACTTGCCAATTTATCAATTGGATTTTTAGAAGTATGGAATTGGCCAAGTTCTATGTGATCATCATAAAAGATTGGTGATTCATTTTCACAATGGATAGGAAATGGATCCAATTCTGACTTGGGAAATGGATTGAAATCAGGTAAGAATATAGAAGTCATGATTGAATCAGGAAGTAGATTGGAATCATCAAATGAAAGTTCAGGATCAAATTCATGTTCCAGTTCAATTTCAGAAAAAGGAAAACTTGCCAAAACGTCAATTGGATTTGAAGTTTGGACAAGTTCAGGTGAATGTGCTGAAATTGAATCAGGATTTCCAAAATGACAAGAGTCTTGGGTCATATCAATAGAGTGTGGTATAACTGGATTAGTCAAAGGTTGATAGGATAGAGTTTCCTCATTCCTAAGAAGGTTATCCAATTGTTCTCTCACACTATTGAAAGACTCAGTAAGATCTTTTTGCATTTGTAACATAGACTCTTTAAAGCTCTCTATACTCTCATCTTGACTTTCAAATGGTTGCCCTAGAATGGGAGTATATGAATCTTGATTTCGGAAATTTTGTGAATAGTGTGAGTCAAAAATGTGTGATGATGGAAAAGTGGACTCACACAAGAGATCTTTACTCGTTTCCATGACAAATGGTTGTTCATTAGGAAGCGGTGGAACTGAGTAAGACTCTTGAAAATACGGTGGAATTGGAGAGGCCAATGTTTTCTGAAAGTGTTGCGTGGCCTGTTGTAAATTTGCTTCTATACTCCTTTGTAACTCAGATTTTTCTTCAAATAGTTGTTCAGAAAAAGGAGTATATGAAGTGGACTCGGGAAATGAATGTTGTGGACAAGGATTTTGAAAATTTGACTCGGGGTACGTGAATCCCCAATGACTCGGTGAAGAGTTGAAATTATTTTGGACATTATAATTATTAGATGGGGGATATGGGTCATATTGATTCGGATAAGGCCAACCCGGTGTATGTGGTTAGTGCATATTGTAAAACACCGGGTTGGAATTATCCGAATATGGAGTGTGTGTGACATATGGATGGAAAGAATTGTAATTATAAGCCATATCACACAATCACAAACAAAAACAAACAAACAAACAAACAAACAAACAAAAGAAAAAATTTCTAACCTAAGTTAGGGTAGACTTAGACCTAGACGACTCCTAACAAATAGACTGTCCACGGGAGGTTTAGTGTAGACTCTAACCACAAGCTAATCAGCCAGGGAAGGGTAAGGTTGGTGGGAGGTTTTCCGTCCGAAGACGTTCCTTAATTAAGTAACCAGCAACCTTCGGGCTTTCGGCCCTCAACCCCTTTCCTAGACACCGATTTTGCAAGAGTTAAATTCCAACACTTTTCCCCCTTAGGATAATCTCCTAAATGAGTCCGAGATGTCCCTAGGGCCAACGTCTACTTTTTATTAAATTAGGCTTGGGTTAGTGAGTACTTGGGAAAATGATTTTCGGGCTAAGGAAAGGGTAATGACCTCCCCCACCTTATCTTATTTACGGGTATGCCCTTAAATTTGAATTGTGCAAGTGTACAAGAAATATAGCTAGGATACACTCAAAGCATGAAAATCAAGCAAGGAGTTTGTCCTAGTCTAAATGCAATGCAAACACGTACCTTGCCTCCAGCACTCTTCAACAGTAAAAGTAAAGAATTGAAGAGACACGTGCCTAAAATGCAAGTGTCTAAACAATTTTTAACAATTCAACCAACTTTTTACTGTTTTTTAATTAAGCAGGTATATGGTGAAGAATACAGAATTTCAGGTATATCAACAGCAGTATTTTGCAAAACCAGAGGCCCTGCAGAAAATCTGTAAGTAGTGATCTCAAGATTGCCGCGGATCTGCGGCAAAATCCCCGAATCCGCGGCAAAGTTGAGGGATCCTGGGCTCTGCTTTCTTGAGCAGAGGCCCAGGTCCACTTGTATGTCACTGCTATGCAATATTTCCTGTTTCTTCAACCTGTAACCTGCAACAGAGAAGAAGAATCGTTTAGTACTTCACTTTAAACCAAAAAATATGTTGCTCTCCCCGGCAACGGCGCCATTTTGATTAGACGAGAAAGGTGTGTTTATTATGAAGTAAATGTATTTGATGTACCCTTTCTTATCTCCGCTATAGCATAGGGCTATACCGAGTCGATTCTCAGGGAGAGCTCGCGATGGAAGCTTTAACGTGTGGTAGTGAAGTGAACAAACGAGTATTCTTCTCTTGCTTATAAACTTAGTGAATCAAATGTAAAAGAAACTAAAAGAAAGGATGGCTATGTTCATGGTGGAAATCGTTGGAAAAGAAATCAAGAAGTGGATGTGGTATTCACAAGAAAAAGAAAGAAAACTTAAAGAAAGCAATCCATGACTAGCTTACCTTGCTAGCTTGCCAAGACTTACTAGACTCCTTGATAGCGAATGCTTGCCTAATGTTGACACTCCATTAGCGTAGGATTCGTCTCGCGTGTTGACCTAATTACTTTCTCACTTGCAAGATGGTGGTTTAACCATCGGAGAAGAGAAGATCATACAACTTGCAAGATGAACAAAAGCAATCACCCATGAGTTAGTGAAGAAAGCTAAGCTAGTGGTAAACTAGTACATGGAAGGAAAATTAGCTACAAGCCATTAAAGAACTAAAACAAAGCTTGAAGTAAATTGCAAGAAAGTAAACAAAGCAATAAAGAAAGCATGTAAAGAAAGCACATAAACTAGAACCAAGCTTCAAGTAGAGGAAGTGGAGAATGGATCAATCCTTGTTGCTTCAAGTGTCACCCTTGATTACACAAGCTCTCTCTCTCACACTCTCTCTCTTTTACATTGAATTCTAGGGAAGAAGAAGAGGGACTACAAGAACTAAACCTAGAGAAAAAACCTATGAAAAATTACAACAATCTACTAACTTTCCTCTCTTCTCCATTCAGTTTTTGTACGCAGGTCAAGGTCCAGTATTTATAGCATGGGAGAGAACCTTCGAGAGCCATGGTAGTTGCCACAAAATCCGGGGCTCAACGGCCCTAGGATTGCCGCGCCCAAGCCGCGGATCGCGGCAAGATCCTGGCCGTTGAGCCAGATCTTTCTGTTGAAGGTTGTTGAGAGTTAGTTTGGCCACGTGGTATATCTAGAATCTTCGTTTGTTGGGCGGATCTTTCTGGATCTGGATTTGAATTTGGCTTTATCTTTAATCTTGAATTAATCACTTAATTATTGCTAATTAAGTAATTAATTGGCTATCTCTCCTTTTAAGTGTGTACCTGCAAATATGTAGAGAAGAGGAGTAAAAATCACATATTTATTTGTAATATGCATGGGAATTATGATGTAAAATATGCAATATTGGATACCAATCAGCTCTTGGGCTCATTTCTCTTCACTCTCCTTTAGGAATGAGTCTGCAAATAAATTAAATAATAATTAGGAAAAAATAGAGTTTATTTTATAATAATTATGAGAATATGATAATGAATGTGCAATATTAGCGACCGATCACACCCCCATACCTATCTTTTGCTCGTCCTCGAGTAAAATAACTAAACAAAAAATTATTAGACCACTTTTGCAGATCACGCGATTGCACTGAGCATGTGCAACAAGCCGTTAAACCTCTAGGTTACCCCTAGAGGACGAGTTCTGTCTCGTGAGGGTTTTCTGTGGATTGCAGCACAAAATCCGTAATGAAAGAGAAAGATGTTAGTATTTCGAAAACACATTTTGAAAGAAAAATATTTGAAATATTATTGTAAGTTTTACGTAATCTATAAGTTATAGGAAAACTGAATTTTTCATTCCTAAACTTAGTCTCTATTCAAAAATTTGTTATCAATCAAAGTAAGGAGTCAAATTGTACTTCTCATCTACTCTATTACTTTACCCTAAGTCATATGCACCTTGTGACCGTGAAAATTTTGACTAAGATTCTATAACTCTAACTCTTATGCCTTATTTATTTATATATATATATATATTGGTGGTATTATTCCTTAGTTCTATTAGGCTTTCTAATCTGCCCATGTAACGAGCCTTTAATCGATGCTTCCCAAACCAAACAGTCTTAGGGCACCGGGTGAGAAAACACCCCAAGGACTTAAGGACTCAAGCAAACAAGGCCACAAAACTAAGGATTTTATTATATGAACCACTTTTTGGCATGAATACTTATGCTTTATTAGGCACAAATACCCAGCTTAATCAGAGAATTTTTTTTTCTATATATATATTTTAAAAAACTTATGTAATCATCTTTCACATAAACACCAAGGCTTACTTTGGCCAAAGCACCTAGCTAATCAATAATTAGATTTGTTCATCTTTCATAGATATATTTTTTCTCTCTTTTTTTTTAAAAGGCATAAGAATCTTTGTTTTTGAACCCTAAGTGTGTAAGTGTATAAAGTGTGCATATTTTATTAAGGTAAAGATCAAGACTAAATTACTTTGACAAATTATCTTCCAAACCCTAAAAATCAAACAAATAATCTTATTTTGACCAAGTTTAAGAAATCCTAATTTTAATTTTCCTTTTCCTTAAAATTGACTTAATTTCTTACAAGAAATATGGCAAAATATTGTTTCTATTTTACAAAAGTTTTTAAAAGTAAAGAAAATGTTAAATTTTTTTTTGTTTTTTTAATAAAAAGAAAAACCTAAGTTATGTTAAAACTCTCCCCCACACCTATCTCATGCATTGTCCTCAATGTATGAATTAATGCATAGATGCATGAAAAAGAAGACAGGGAAGGAAAATACTATCTTAAGGTGGTGGTTCCGGTGGCGGTCTGATTGGTCCACGAAATGCGGCCCAATTGACTTTGCATGGAGTTCGGAGGAACCTACCAGAAATCTCTCTAATATAACTGACTAAAATGATGTATACATGAATTAATTTTTATTATAAAATTTAACCCCATCTAATTTTCAAATTTCATAATTAATTTCAGAGTCAATTTTGTCAACCGCCTTGTCCCAAAATGGAGTTTGAAAAGATGAAATGATTAACTTGAACTTTGAAAGTATGGGAACTAATATCGACTTAGAAAGATGACTTAAATCAAGTAAAGGTTTAGGAGTCGAGATTAGTTCAGGAAGTGGGTCCAAATCAAGAAGTTGAAACTCAAGTCCACATTCATTTTTGCACAATAGAATGTGACTTAATATTAGTGATTCAAGTTCAAGAATGACAGGTGTGGGAATCAAAATTGATTCAAAAATATTACTTAAGTCGGGTAACAAAATAGGAGTCAATATTGATTCGGGAATTTGAACTGGATCACAAAATTGAGAATCTTGGTCACATTTCTCATTGAGTTCAATTTCATAAAAATGAGAACTTGCCAATTTGTCAATGGGACTTTCAAAAGTATGAAATTGGTCAAGTTCAATATGATGATCATCAAAGATGGGCGATTCAGTTTCATTATGAATTGGCACAGGATCCAATGTTGACTCGGGTAAAATATTAAAATCAGGTGAAGACACCGGAGTCATAATTGAATCAGGAAGTAGAATTGAATCACTGAGTTGAGGTTTATGATCATATTCATTCTCAAGTTCAATTTCAGGAAAGGGATAACTTGCCAAACTGTCAATATCACTTTCAAAATTTGGAGTTTGGGCAAGTTCAAATGATTGTGCTGAAATGGAACCTTGTTTTCCAAAACAACATGACTCTTTGGCTCTAATAGAATAGTTAGCGACATCAGAACTGGCCAACTGGTGAGAACGTAGAGTTTGGACCATCATATCTATGTCATGATTACGAGCGTTTTGAGCCTGAGTCACAGCTTCAAGCATCTTTTCATAGTTGATTGGTTCATCATTTTGTTGAAAAGATGAAGTGTTGTTTTGGAATTAGTGGTGAAATTGTGAGTCTATCAGATTTTGTGATTTTTGTTTGGACTCACGCATACTCATTTCCAAAATTGATGGTCTTCTATTTTTGACTTGTGGAGCTGAGTATGAATCTTGGAAATATTGTGGACAAGGTGGATAAGGAGGACAAGTTGGTTGAAAATTGGACACGGGGGAGGTGAATCCCCATTGACTTTGTGAAGAGTTGAAATTATTCTAGAAAATAATGATTATAAGATTGGGGGCATGGGTTATATTGATTCGGATAAGACCAATCCGGCACACTATGTTGGTTAAAGTTTTGATATGCCGGATTGGTAATATCTGAAAAAGAGGTGTAATATGGATTACCATTAAAATTGAAAAAATTATTGTTATAAGCCACATCACACAATAAAATACAAACAAATAAGCAAATAAAGAAAAAAATTCTAAACTAAGTTAGGGTAGACCTTTGACCTAAATGACTCCTAACTGGTTAGACTGTCCACAGGAGGTATAATGCAGACTTTGACCACAAGCTAATTAGCTAGGTCAGGGCAAGAGTGGTAGGAGGTATCCGCGCAAAAGCGGCGGGCCTAATTAAGCCAAACCACCAGCCTTCGGGGTTTCGCCCCTCAATCCCTTTCCTTAGACACTGATTTGACAAGAGTCAAATTCTAACACCTTCCCCCTTAGGATAATCCCCTAATTGAGTCCGAGATGTCCCTTGGCCAATGTCTACTCAGTTTTAGTTAGGCTTGGGTTAGTGAGTGAGGAGATTGTTTGTGGGCTAACGGAGGGTAATGACTTCCCCATCTTATCTTGTTTATAAGACAAGCCCTTAAGATTGCAAAGTGTGCAGGATAAAGAAAAGTAACATTCGACAAGAAAATAATCACTCAAGAATGTTTCCTAAACTATATGCCATGCAAATGTACCTTTTTCTCCAGCACTCTTCAACAGTAATGTAAAATGTAAATGAATTAAACACGTACCTGAATGCAAAGTCTAAACCGTTTTTAGTATTTAACAAACATCATTTTACTATTGAGGTTAGAAAGGAAGTACGGTGAGACAAACAAGAAAATTAATAGCTACAGATATTAAACTTGGCAATCCAGCTAACTTGCAGAAAATATAGATTAGTAGTTCACTCAGATTGTCACAAAAATGTAGCAAATCTAAGGGCTTCTTGGCTCTGCTTTCTTGAGCAGAGTCTAAGGCACTTATATGTCCACTGTAGCAAAAGTTCCTTGTTGTTAAATCTGTACCCCAAAAATCAAACTGAAGGTTAACTAAAAATGTAAACTTTAACGAGAATTACTTACCGTCCCTCCCGGTAACAGCGCCAAAAATTTAATTGAGATAAAACCTGCACATAAAATACTGAATTTCAAAACTTTTAAAACAGTAGTGCAAGGTGCTCAGTTTTATCGCAATAGCAAGTGGCTATGTGGGTCATGATCCACAATATGGGACTAGCGATAGAAGTTTTTTAGTAAGTTCTCTTTTAAGCTACAAAGTGTGGTTAAAGTTCTTCTTTAGTTCTTTAAAAGACAAAGGAAAAATTGAGTTTAAGTTGAACTAGAAAGAAAGTGGTAGAATGAGAAGGTGGAGAAAAACAAAAAATGAACATATACAAAAAAATCGAAATGAGTGATGAAAAAGTTGGGTGTTGCTGGTGTTGGTGATCTAAACTAAAGAAATAAAAGAAAAGAAAGAAGATTAAAGAAATACTTACCTCCTCTGGTTGATGACTTACCTGGAACCCATGCAAATTCTACCTTGCTTCAGAAGCATTCAACGCATAAAACATAAGATCGAGCTCAGTCCCCATTCGCATTACATCATCAAGACGAACAAGAATGAAGTGATACGAAATCTTGAGGAGAAGAACATCATCATGTAATATCGTTGGCACTCACACAAACATGACCATACTGATGCTTCTAGATTCACTTGAATGCTCATCATAACCAAAAGAGGAAAAGTAGAAAGAAGAAGAAGAAAACAAAAGTAAAGACAAACATAAAAAATTACCTTTTATTGCTTGCAGAAACGATGGAAGAAAGAAGGAGGTACATCGGTGTCACTCTCAACATAAGCCTCTCTCTTACTTACATGAATCTTAGTCTAAACTATACTCACAAAGAAATAAAAATTACATGAAAAGAAAATAAAAACCTACACTAAAAAGAATGAAAATGTGGACTAAATTCTATCTTTGCGTGGTCATCTGTACGCTCTGAAAATCCCAGAATTTATAGGCAAAACACAACCTATGAGAGCGTATGAAGATAGGGGAACAAATGCTCCCCCTAACTCCCTAACAAAGCCACGAAAACGCAACAATTGTCGCATTTCCGCAGCATTCCTGTGGCCAGGTGGCCACAGCCGAGTGGTGGGGGTCCCTGGTTTCGAGAGATTATTTTATCTTCAGCTGGATTTGCAGTTTAAGTTTGAGATGTTGACGAAATGACCTTTGATCTTTGGTTTCAACCTATTGATTTGTAGGGATTTGTTCTAACTGGTTTTCAACCGATCTGAACTAACCTGATCTGCCCTGATTTTCTGAGTTTGAATTAATTCTGATTTACCTCAGAATTTGATGGGCTTTTAGGCTCATTTCTCTTTACTCTCCTTTAGGAATGGGCCTTCAAATAAATAAAATAATAATTAGGAAAAAGTAGTGTTTATTTTATAATAAGTATGAGAATATGATAATGAATGTGCAATAGTAGCGACTGATCACTCCGGTTGGCGCTAATGGAAGATCCATGCCAAATTGAAGAGGCACCGAGGATGTCATATTGGCGGTCACATTTTTTTGCTCCAGGCAGAGTTTGAGGACTTTTGCATAAATTAGAGCCTGAAGAACATCTTTGAAGATGTAGTAGCTCTTCGTGGGGGTGTCTGATTAGTCTCTAATATTGCATATTTTATACCACACTTTCACACTTATTCTTTATAAAATCTTGCTAAATAATGGTTTTCTTGTGTGTTCCTAGGTCCATGGTGTAGGATGAAGAAGAAGATCAAAAATCCCATTTATTTGGTGATTTTTAGATCTTAATAGAGCCATTGACTTTGGAAGCGCATTCTCTTGCTGCAGGGAGCAAACAACAAGGAAATAGTAGTCCATACCCTAAATCAGAACAACCATGACCTGCAGACTGATTAGTCTCTAATTTTACATAATTTTCATCACATTCTCATATTTATTTCATGTAAAATTTTGCTAATAAAACCTTCCTTGCTTGATTCTAGGTCCATGGTGTGCAAATGAAGAAGAAGACTTAAATCACCATTTAATTGGTGATTAAAAGCCTACCAAGTAGCCATTGACTTTAGATTGAAGATTTTGTCAGATCAGGGCATCAAATCACAAATCCAGGAACTCAGGTGGACAGAAGCCAGATTGGACGACGCACTTCCCAAAACTGGGCACGCGCGCACTCGCGTTTTGGGCCATGTGCTGTTTACGTGGCCACCTTTGCCCTGGTGCCTATAAAAACCCCCCAGGGGTCTTCAGTTGGAGCAGATCCAGAGTTTTAGCAAGTTTTTGTAATCTTGTTTTTAGGTTTGTAGTTGTTGTAGTTGTTCTTCTTCTAGTTGTTGTTTTAGCCATTAGAGTGAAAAAGAGAGAGTGTGTGTAAGTGTCATATTTGAAGAGTGACAAGCTAATACAAGTATTACTTCTCTTCCTTCTTTCAATTTACTTGTGCTTTCCTTTAGTTTTACTTCATTGTTGTAGTGTAAACTCCTTGCTCTTTACTTCTTCCTTTTGTTGTTTCTTGTTGTAGTGTAACTTCCTTCTTCTCCACTTCTTTTCCTTTATTGTTTATTTTACTTTTATGGCTAACTAACTTTTCTGTAGCATGGCTAACTAACTACTAACCTACTAATTTCTAACACTTGATTGATAACCCAAATGAGTCAATAGTGTCAAACAAGCCTTGTGCAAATAAGAGCTATGGTAACTTAAGACGAGGGTTCTAACTCTAATTTACCTACAAGTATTTACTTTCTCATACTTCATCCTTAATGAGTTTTGATGATTTATGAGTTGTGTACTTTACTTGTTATTGTAAGTTAGAGACTTTTCCTTTTAACTTTACCGATACCAATAGTGCACTCGAGTCTTCCCTTATTCTCGCCTTCTATCGGATCTTGATAAGGGAATGTTCGAGTTTTTGCAGTGTAAAGCTAAGCTATAGAAAGAACTTTCACTGAATTTTCACGTGAATAGTTCCAACGCATAAGGGTTGTACTTGCTTATGATCCATCGTGAGCCTACATCTTCAAGAAGTTAGGGATTAGTGGGAGCACTTAGTAGAAAGTTAGCCATGCACCTTGATTTGTCACATACATTGCATTTATGTTGTCACTTTACCACACTTGTATGCTAATAAATGATATTAATAAGTGTCTTTTTTCTTTGCTAAATGTAGGCCCAAATGCTCAAGGAAATAAATGAGAAACAAGCCCAAAAGCCCACTTTATTCTGAATTAATTCAGAATAAATTCGAAGTGAAGAAGTCTGGGCTATATCTTGGCATATCAAAGGGTTGAGAAAAATCCTCCTTGAATCAAGGAATCGAAGCCAGAAAATCAAAAGCCGATTCAGTCAGCGGTTGAAGCAGCAACAAGAAAACCAGAAGGAGATGCGAGCCCCACTTCAAACCAGGAGCCTCCTCCCCTTTGGTGTGGCCATGTGGCCACACCAGGGCCGCGGAAACGCGGCCCATGCCGCGTTTCCGCGACCAACTGATTTCAGTTGGGGGAGCGTTGCTCCCCCAACGTTCCCGGGATCCTGATTCTTTGGTTTTTGGCTATAAATACCTCTTTCAGCAGAGAAAAAGGCAGCGAAGACTAGGATTAAATTTTGCACTTATTTTCTTAGGATCTAGGTTCATTGTTAGCTAGAAAGAAAGTTGTAATCTTACTTTTTAAGTTGTAGTCCAGTTTCATAAACTTGTGAGAGAGAGGACTGAGAGCTTGTACTTGAAGGTTGAAGTGACAGCAATACAAAAGTCGGGCCGATTTCTCTTTCACTTGCAATACGGTATGCTTTATATTATGTCATTGTTTTCTTCGCTTTCCATGAGTAACTAAACACTTTTTCTGGGCTAGCTATCGACTCTCTTTTGTTTTCTTCTCTTCTGCTTTTAAAAGAAAAAGTCCCGATGACTCATATGCATGCCTCCCTTAAAAGCCTTTCTTTTTGAAAGTGTTCTTGAAGGCACATGAGGATGGGTTTGGATAGTTGAATTCACCATTCTTTCTTGAACTTCTTGTGAATCATTTTTAATTCATTCTTGCTTCTTCGCGCTTTATGTTTTAATATCCGATTCCAACTCTTTCTTGAAGAAAAAGGACTCAAACCTTCTGCATCTTATGTGCTTTACTTAAACCTTTCTAAAGAAAAAGCAACTTTAAGTTTTGCAAATGATAACTTGAGGGACTTAATACTTTAAGAGAAGAATGAACACTTGAGTAGGAAGATAGTAAGCCCAGATTTGATTTCTTATTATAAAACAACATCACAACTCTTAAAGCTTTTTTAAAAGATCACCTCCTCCAAACCCTTTTCTGAAAGTTGAAATTTCTTTTTTCATCTCTTTTCCTTACATTCTCTTTTTCCTTAAAAACAAACACAAATTCCTTGTTTTTAAAATGACTCATCGAAAAGCTTCCATCGCATCCCTCCTTGTGGACACGACCCGTTAGCCACAAGCTACACGGTACATTCTTAAACTCCTTGGTTATTTTCTTTATTTTAGCAATCAAATTTTGGCGCCGTTGCCGGGGAGGGAACGGTGTAGTTGTTTTAACAACTTTTGTGTATTTGTTTCAGGGACTCGAAGATCAAGATCTAGCATTCAAGCTTTGCCAAGAAGACTTGAAAATTCTGTGCCCCTACCCTCGAAAGTAGGAAACAGAATTTTAAGAAATTGCTTTGCAAATCTGAAATTTTTTTGGGACTACTAAAAACTCTATTTTGCAGGACATTTTGCTTGCAAAAATTTCAGTTTTTTATGTCATATTTGTGCTAGTGTTTCTATCCAACATCCCTATTTTTAAGTCAACAGTAAAATATTCGTTGAAAGTTAAAAATTGATTAGACATTTGCATTCTAGGCATAAGTCTTTTCAATTCTTTTACTTTACTGTTGAAGAGAGCTGGAGACAAGGTATGTATGCATAGCATATAGCATAGGCAACATTCTTGGGTGATATTTTCTTTTGAATGTTACTTTCTATATCTTGCACACTTTGCACGAATCAATTCTAAGGGCAAAACCCAAATCAAGATAAGGTGGGGAAGTCATTACCCTTCCTTAGCCCACAAACCATCTCCAAGCACGCACAACCTAAGCCTAATTAAAATTTGATAGACGTTGGCCTTAGGGACATCTCGAACTCAATAGGAGATTATCCAGAGGAGGAAAAGTGTTGGAAATTGGCTCCTGTAAAATCAGTGTCAAGGAAAGAGATTGAGGGCCGAAAGCCCGAAGATTGGTGGTTACTTAATTAAGGAACGTCTTTTGACAGAAAACATCCCACCAATCTTGCCCTGACCTGGCTGATTAGCTTGTGCTCAAGGTCTACATTCTACCTCTTGTGGACAATCAACCAGTTAGGAGTTGTCTAGGTCAAAGATACCTTAGACTAGGCTTGGTTGATTATTATTGTTGACTGCTGTTTGAACTTGTTGTGATTGTGATTGTGTTTGTGTATGCAAGTATGGTCGAGAGACCCTAATTCATCTAGGTTGACTAGAAACACATCACCACCTAAGTTTGGACCAAGACCAGATCCGGTAATGGCTCAATCCACATCACTGCAGGATAGGTTCTACCCCATTAGGACCTCACTTCCATCATGCATCTCACTTCCATCGGTTGGTGAATACAATTTTGAGCTCAAGCCTTAATTCATCAACACACTCCCCAAATTTCATGGTCTAGAGTCCGAAGATGCCTACTTCTTCATAAGAGAATTTGAGAAAGTATGTCTTATGATGAAAATCCCACACCTTGTAGACGATGCTATTAGGTTGAGATTTATCCCGTTTGCACTTAAGGACCTAGCAAAAAAGTGGCTCTACAGCTTAGCAGCCGGTTCCATCACATCTTGGGATGGTTTCATCAAGGTCTTCTTGAAGAAATTCTATCCTATCCATAAAACCGCTCTCATTAGGAAGACGATCATGCAATTTAAGCAAGAATCTAGTGAACCGTTCTGAAGGTACTTTGAACGCTTTAAGGACCTCCTTGTTCAATGTCCACACCATGGAATAGAGAAATGGCGACAATGCCAGATTCTCTATGACGGTTTAGACTATTCCACCAAAACCCTCTTAGAAAGTATGTGCCAAGGGGGTTTCTTGCAAAAAGATGAAGATAAGGGATGGGATTTGTATGAAAATTTAGCTGAGAAAACCATCCAATGGGAATCTGTGAGTGAGACCCCTAAGAATCCTAACTCCATCTCTTCAAAAGGAGGTCTCCACTCCATAGAATCGTCCATCGCTAATGAGGCTAAGTTAGCTAATTTAGCTAGAAGACTGGAAGCTCTAGAGACAAAAGAACCAAGTCCAGTCAATCAAGTCAGCCCGAACCAATTTGCACCCCTGGGCTGCACTTACTGTCAAGCCATGAACCATGTATTCGAGGAATGCCCAGTGTTTCAGGCTCAGCAATCCTATCACGAACCGATGAATGCGGCTTTTTCAAGGCCGAACAACAATCCTTACGCCCCAACGTACAATCCCGGCTGGAGAAATCACCCTAATTTCTCATGGAACCAAAACAACAATGACCATTCACGATCCAATCATGCTAACCACTTCCATCATGGTAACAATTCTTTCAATCATCAACCCAACTTCTCCAATTTCCATAATAATTCTCCCAACCATCCACCAAGCTTTCCAAATTATCAACAGAACTTTCCTAACCAAGTTCCACAATCCTCCTTCCATAATCCTCAATTGGAAAGAAGAATGACTGACTTTGAGAGAAACATGGAGAGATATATGAAAAACCAAGACTCTCTCATGCAAACCATTCAGAGGCTAGAAGTTCAAATGAGTCAACTGGTCAACCTACAAAATGAGAGACAAAAGGGTACCCTGCCTAGTCAGCCAATCACCAATCCGAGGAATTCCCACAAGCTCATCTGGCTGAGGATCCTTCATTCAATCAATGTAATGCTGTGCATACATTGAGGTCAGGAAAAAAAAGTTGATAACCAAGTGTCAACACCCACCAATCCTATTCAGCACAACCACAATCAAGCTTCCACCTCATCCAATCCAATTTCTTCCAATTCGGACGAGTCTGAAAAAGACAAGTCAGCCAGCCAGGTGCACCAGCCTATAGTACCATTTCCGAATAGGCTAAAAAACAACAAGAAAAACCCGCACATGGACAAGATAATCGAGATGTTTAACCAAGTGAAAATAAATGTGCCACTCCTTGATGCCATCCAACAAGTTCCTTCCTATGCTAAGTTTCTTAAGGACATGTGGACCAAGAAGAGAAAGACTAATGTTCCTAAGAAAGTCTTCCTAGCCACTAATATTAGTGAGCTATTTTCGGGACCTATCCCTGTCAAGTACAAAGATCCAGGTAGCCCTACCATTTCCTGCACAATAGGACAAGCCGAGATTAGTCGTGCACTTCTTGACTTGGGAGCAAGTATCAACTTGCTTCCATTCTCTGTTTATCAATAACTTGGGTTGGGTGACCTTAGTCCAACTCGAGTCACCATCCAACTGGCTGATTGTTCTGTTAAAGTTCCAAAAGGAGAAATTAACGATGTCTTGATCCAGGTAGGAGAGTTCATATACCCTGTCGATTTCATAGTTTTGGAGACACAACCTGTGTCCAACTCCAATCGTAGGGCTCAAACTCCAGTCATCCTAGGTTGACCATTCCTAGCCACTGCTAATGCCATCATCAATTGCAGGAATGGGTCTATGAGGTTAACCTTTGGAGACATGACTAGAGAAGTCAATGTCTTCCATCTAGGAAAACAACCCGTGACATCGAGGACCAAACTTTTGAAGTAAACCAAATTGAGAACTTGACAAGTGAACACGGGTAAGAATTGGAATCAGAAATGGAGATTGACTTCGAGTAAGAGTCTGATGACTTTAATCTCGATCAGGTGGTAGATTCTGCCGTGAATTGGGCTTCAAACCCAATTTCACCTATAATGGAGCCAACAGATTTGACTAGTCCTTCTAGTGAGCCTACTTCTTCCTTAGAATTGAAAGCCCTTCCAGCGCATCTCAAGTACGCCTATCTAGGCGAACAAGAGACATTTTCCGTCATCATTGCCTCTCATTTAAATGACGGGGAAGAAAAAGAATTGAAAGATATTCTAAGAAAACATAAGACCATCTCCAACCCACGCCAAAAATGGCGTGGGTTGGCCTTGCTAAAAAATGGCGTGGGTCCAACCCACGCCATTTCGCGCGCGGCACTGTAGCACCTGGCATTTTGCCGGGTGGCTTTTTTTTTTTTTTAATGTTTTTTTATTTTATTTTAGTTTTAAGTTTAAATTTTTTGTTTTAAGTTTAGATTTTTTAGGTTATGTTTAAGTTATTTTTGTTAATTTAAATTTTAGTTTTTATATTTTTGTATTTTATTTAGTTTTTATATTTTAATTTTTTAATTATTTGTTTTTAAATTTATAATTTTACTTTGTTTAATTCAATGTTAATAATTGTTTTACGCTTAAATTTGTAATTTGTTGTGCATTAGCAAAATCGTAGTGTAAAATAAATTCCTTTTGTATTTGTGATTCACCTCGGTCGTACAATTATCTATTGTTTATATTGTTTTATATAAATTAAATGAAAAATAAATCTATTAATTTAAAAATTGAATATATTATTAAAAATTTCATATTTCTTATAATTGAATATAGTAGAATTAAAAAATAATTTCTTAATTTCATAAATAAAAATATAATTAATTATTAAAGTTAAATATTAAATATTATATAAAATTATTAAAAAGTTAAATACATTTTAAAATATTTTAATAGTATTACGCAATTTACTTAAATTATCACATAATATGTTGATAATTAAAATTTGATACAATAAAATAATAATAATAATAAAATATGTAGAGAATATTCCATTTGGAGTGGAAAATGAAGTGATGGTTGGAGAGGTTTTTGTTGAACCCTCCATTTTGGAGTGAAAGTACACTCCAAAATGGAGGGGGTGGTTGGAGATGCCCTAAGGAAGCCATCGGGTGGACTATGACTGATATTAAGGGATTAAGTCCAACCATCGTTCAACACCGCATCCATCTCAATGAAGACGCCACACCCAAGAGAGACCCGCAGCGTAGGTTAAACCCTATTATGTAAGAGGCTGTTCATGCTGAAATCATAAAACTCTTAAACAATGGGATAATTTATCCCATTTCGGATAGCCAATGGGTCAGTCCTGTCCACGCGGTCCCAAAGAAATCTGGTTCACCGTAGTGAAAAACAAGAACAAAGAGTTGGTTCAAACTCGACTTCCCACGAAGATTCGAGTTTGCATTGACTATAGGAAACTGAATGCTGCAACTCGTAAGGACCATTTTCCACTTCCCTTCATTGATCAGATGCTTGAACGTTTAGCAGGTCACGAGTACTACTGCTTCTTGGACGGTTACTCGGGCTATAACCAGATCCCTATCGCTCCTGAGGACCAAGAAAAGACTACGTTTACCTGTCCATTTGGGACATTTGCTTATCGTCGAATGCCATTCGGCTTATGCAATGCCCCAGCAACGTTTCAACGTTGCATGTTGAGTCTTTTCTCTGACATGGTAGAGCGCTTCTTAGAAATCTTCATGGATGATTTCTCCATCTACGGAGATTCATTCACTCAATGTCTCCACCATCTTGAACTCGTCCTCCAACGTTGTGCTGAAAAATATTTGACACTAAACTGGGAGAAATGCCACTTTATGGTGAAACATGAATTGTCTTGGGTCATGAAATATCCAAGAAAGGAATAGAAGTGGATAGAGCCAAAATCGAGGTTATTGCTAAGCTTCCCATGCCCAAATGCGTTAAGGACATTAGATCCTTCTTAGGACATGCTGGTTTCTACCGAAGATTTATCAAGGATTTTATCAAAATTGCTAGGCCCTTGACTAATCTGTTAGCTAAGGATGTGTCCTTCACTTTCGACGCTGACTGCCTCACTTCTTGGGAGAAGCTTAAGAGAGAGCTGATTTCTGCACCAATCATATCTGCACCGGATTGGTCTAAGCCGTTTGAGATTATGTGCGATGCTTCTGATTTTGTCATAGGCGCTGTCCTAAGATAACGTATTGATAACAAGCAGCATGTGATCTACTACTCTAGTAGGACTCTCAATGACGCTCAACTAAACTACACTACGACCGAGAAGGAATTCTTGGCAGTAGTGTTTGCCTTAGAGAAGTTTCGTCCCTACCTACTAGGGTCCAAAACTACCATTTTCACCAATCATTCTGCGCTTAGGTATCTCATGATGAAGAAGGATGCCAAGGCCCGACTCATTCGTTGGATCCTCCTTCTTCAAGAATTCGATCTCGAAATTCGAGACAAGAAAGGCGTAGAAAATGTCGTTGCTGACCATCTCTCATGGATTCCCAATTCTCCATGCAACGAATTACCCATCAATGAGGATTTTCCTGATGAACATCTCTTAGCTATCTCTAGGGAACCTTGGTTTGCTGATATAGTGAATTACTTAGTCACAAACCAAACTCCATCTCATTAGTCCAAAAATGATGTTTACCGGTTCTTATCCCAAGTCCGGTATTTCTTTTGGGAGGAACAGTATCTTTTCAAGTACTGTTCCGACCAAATTATTAGGAGATGCATTCCCGATGAGGAGGTTAGGAGTGTTTTGTCCTTTTGTCACGAACTTGCATGCGGTAGAAACTTTGGTCCCCGCAAGACTACTGAAAAGGTGCTACAAAGCGGGTTTTATTGGCCCACTCTGTTCAAGGATGCCTATGAATATTGCAAGACGTGCCCTAGATGCCAAATGGTAGGTAGGATCTCACATCGAAATATGATGCCCCTCAACCCAATTCTAGAAATAGAACTCTTTGATGTTTGGGACAACGACTTTATGGGTCCATTTCCTAACTCATTTGGGAACCAATACGTATTGGTTGCTGTAGACTACGTGTCCAAGTGGGTAGAAGCCATTCCTTGTAAAACTAATGATAACAAAGTTGTCATAAAGTTTTTGAGAGAAAACATTTTTTCTCGCTTCGGAACCCCTCGTGCTATCATCAGTGATAATGGCACCCACTTTTGCAATAGATCTTTTGAAGCCCTTATGCGAAAGTATGCCATAACTCACAAGTTGTCCACACCATATCATCCTCAAACCAGTGGGCAAGTTGAGGTTTCAAATAGACAAGTCAAACTTATATTGGAGAAAACTGTGAACCAAAACCGGAAAGATTGGTCCTTAAAACTTGTAGATGCTCTGTGGGCCTACAGGACCGCTTTCAAGACGATTTTAGGAATGTCTCCCTATAGGTTAGTCTATGGCAAACCTTGTCACTTGCCCGTTGAGTTAGAGCACCGAGCCTTATGGGCAATCAAGCAGTTGAATTTCGATTTGACTAAGGCCGGTGACCTTCGAAAATTACAAATTTCCGAATTGGAGGAATTGAGAAATGAGGCCTATGAAAATGCTAGGATCACTAAAGATAGAGTGAAGATTTTTCATGACAAGCACATCATAAGAAAAACCTTTGTCCCTGGTAAAAAAGTCTTACTCTACAATTCTAGGCTTCATCTTTTCCCAGGAAAATTGAAATCACGATGGACTGGGCCATTCGTTGTAAAAACCGTGTTTCACATGGTGCAGTTGAGATCAGTGACCCCAAGAATGGAAATGACTTTAAGGTAAATGGTCAACGCCTTAAACCTTTCTTGGAATCGGTGCCGGTAGATGAAACAGTAATGGGTCTTTTTGACCCTGTGTATCGGTAACTTTCCTCCTTTCCATTTTATTTCATGCACTTATACATTTCTTTCATACATTGGGGACAATGCATGTGATAAGTGTGGGGGAGGGTTCTAACTTGCAAAAAAAAAATGGATATATATAAAAATAAAATAAAATAAAGGGTAGACAATATTTTGATATATTTTTTGTAAGAATTTAAGTCAATTTTAAGGAATAGGAGAATCATAATTAGGATTTCTTACACTTGGTCGAAATAAAATAACTTGTTTGATTTTTAGGGTCAGGAAGAAATTTGGAAAAGTAATTTAGTCTTGATATTTACCTTAATGACATATGCACACAAAATACACTTACACACTTAGGGTTTGAAAACAGAGAATCTTATGCCTCATAAAAAAAAGTCTAATTATTGAGTAGCTTGGTGCTTTGGCCTAAGCAAGCCTTAATATTTATGCAAAAGATAATTAGACAAGTTTGAAAAAAAAAAGTATTCTCTGATTAAGCTGGGTATTTATGCCTCATGAAGCATAAGTATTCACGCCTAAAAGGGGTACCTCGTATAAATAATGTGTATCCTCTGATTAAGCTGGGTATTTATGCCTCATGAAGCATAAGTATTCACGCCTAAAAGGGTTACATAGTATAAATAAAAACCTTGGTTTCGTGGCCTTATCTGCTCGGGTGTTTAGGTCCGTAGGGGTGTTTTCTCACCTGGTGCCCTAAAACCGTCCGGTTTGGGTGTCACCGACTGAAAGCTCGTTACATGGGCAGATTAGAAAGCCTAATGAAATTGAGGAATAAAAATAAAAAATATATATATAAATAAATAAATAAATATGAGGCATAGGAGTTAATGTTGAAGAACCCTTAGTAAACTTCACAGTCACGATGGTGCATACGAATCAGGGTAAATTAATAGACTAGATGAGAAGTACAATTTGACTCCTTACTTTAATTGATGACATGTTTTTGAATGGAGACTAAGTTTAGGAATGAAAAATTTGATATTCCTATAACTTATAGATTACTTAAGATCTCACAAATATACTTCAAATATTTTCTCCTTCAAAAAAAAAATGCTTTTCGAAAATACTAACATTTTCTCTTCCTTTTTGGATTTTGTGGGTGTAATCTGCTGAAAACCCTCACGAGACAAAACTCGTCCTCTAGGGGTGACCTAGAGGTTTAACGGCTTGTTGCACATGCTCAGTACAATCGAGTGACCTGCGAAAGTGGTCTAATAATTGATTCGAGTTAGTCTAATGATTTTTGCTCGAGGGCAAGCAAAAGATAAGTGTGGGGGTGTGATTTGTCACATACATTGCATTTATGTTGTCACTTTACCACACTTGTATGCTAATAAATGATATTAATAAGTGTCTTTTTTCTTTGCTAAATGTAGGCCCAAATGCTCAAGGAAATAAATGAGGAACAAGCCCAAAAGCCCACTTTATTCTGAATTAATTCAGAATAAATTCGAAGTGAAGAAGTCTGGGCTATATCTTGGCATATCAAAGGGTTGATAAAAATCCTCCTTGAATCGATGAATCGAAGCCAGAAAATCAAAAGCCGATTCAGTCAGCGGTTGAAGAAGCAACAAGAAAACCAGCAGGAGATGCGAGCCCCACTTCAAACCAGGAGCCTCCTCTCCTTTGGTGTGGCCACGTGGCCACACCAGGGCCGCGAAAACGCGGCCTAAGCCACGTTTTCGCGGCCAACTGATTTCAGTTGGGGGAGCGTTTGCTTCCCCAACGTTCCCGGGATCCTGATTCTTTGGTTTTTGGCTATAAATACCTCTTTCAGCAGAGAAAAAGGCAGCGAAGATTAGGATTAAATTTTGCACTTATTTTCTTAGATCTAGGTTCATTGTTAGCTAGAAAGAAAGTTGTAATCTTACTTTTTAAGTTG
Source organism: Agave tequilana (assembly GCA_038442645.1). Lineage (NCBI taxonomy): Eukaryota > Viridiplantae > Streptophyta > Magnoliopsida > Asparagales > Asparagaceae > Agave > Agave tequilana. The sequence goes on from JAVJIF010030278.1 coordinate 63,249, forward strand.
TAGTCCAGTTTCATAAACTTGTGAGAGAAAGGACTGAGAGCTTGTACTTGAAGGTTGAAGTGACAGCAATACAAAAGTCGGGCCGATTTCTCTTTCACTTGCAGTACGGTATGCTTTATATTATGTCGTTGTTTTCTTCGCTTTCCATGAGTAACTAAACACTTTTTCTGGGCTAGCTATCGACTCTCTTTTGTTTTCTTCTCTTCTGCTTTTAAAAGAAAAAGTCCCGATGACTCATATGCATGCCTCCCTTAAAAGCCTTTCTTTTTGAAAGTGTTCTTGAAGGCAAATGAGGATGGGTATGGATAGTTGAATTCACCATTCTTTCTTGAACTTCTTGTGAATCGTTTTTAATTCATTCTTACTTCTTCGCGCTTTATGTTTTAATATCCGATTCCAACTCTTTCTTGAAGAAAAAGGACTCAAACCTTCTGCATCTTATGTGCTTTACTTAAACCTTTCTAAAGAAAAAGCAACTTTAAGTTTTGCAAATGATAACTTGAGGGACTTAATACTTTAAGAGAAGAATGAACACTTGAGTAGGAAGATAGTAAGCCCAGATTTGATTTCTTATTATAAAATAACATCACAACTCTTAAAGCTTTTTTAAAAGATCACCTCCTCCAAATCCTTTTCTGAAAGTTGAAATTTCTCTTTTTCATCTCTTTTCCTTACTTTCTCTTTTTCCTAAAAAACAAACACAAATTCCTTGTTTTTAAAACAACTCATCGAAAAGCTTCCATCGTATCCCTCCTTGTGGACACGACCCGTTAGCCACAAGCTACACGGTACATTCTTAAACTCCTTGGTTGTTTTCTTTATTTTAGCAATCACACCTTTACCATTAAGAAAAACTCACCAAAACATTTTCCAACAATTCTTCAAACAACTTTTTTCACTTTTCAATTCTTCATTTGGAAACAAGAACTTTCTTTCTTTTTGAACTTTAAAGCCGCATCAAGCTTCCATCGCTCTCTCTCCTTGTGGATACGACCCGTATAGCCACTTCGCTACTACGGAAGAATCACAAAAGCGGTAACATCAACCCACACTTCCTTCTCTTATTTTAGTACTTGCTTTTTGCCGATAAAATTTTGGCGCCGTTGCCGAGGAGGGAACGGCTTTATTGTTCACTACTAAAGATTGTTCTTTTTGTGTGTAGGAGAAGTACCAAGGAGCTCACTATCACGGGAAGCGAAGGAGGTGGCCAAGGACATTGCGCGAGGAGTCATTTGCCCTCGGAAAAATTCGTGTAAAAGCAAGTTTTTCCAATTGAAGTACTAACAAACTCGTTTGTAGGGTTGCCGAAAGCCGCTAAAAAAAATTTCTTTCTAAATTTGTAGTTTTCTTGGATGCTTCACCTATATGCATGTGTAATAAATTCAACAGTAATTCACTTGTTGCTTAATTGAAATTTGGATTAGACTTTTACATTTAGGGCACGTGTCTATTTCAATTCATTTCAATTTCTGTTGAAGAGTGCTGGAGACAAGGTACGTGTGCATTCATATAGAATAGGACGAACATTTTGAAGTGATTTACCGCTTTGAGTGTTACCTTGTTGTGAATAAACTGTACACTTGCACAATTGACTTTAAGGGCAAACCCAAATAAACAAGATAAGGTCGGGATTTCATCACCCTTCCTTAGCCTAAAAATCATCTTCAAGTGCACTCACATTTTCCCAAGCCTTAACTAAAAATCAATAGACGTTGGCCCTAGGGACATCTCGGACTCACTAAGAAATTAACCGAGGTTAGAAATTGTAAGAACTATACTCCTGCAAAATCGGTGTCTAAGGAAAGTGGATTGAGAGGTAAAGCCTCGAAAGCTCCGTGGTTTGGCGTAATTAGGCTCGTGGCTCTGCCCGGATACCTCCCCCCGAGTTTTGCCCTTTCCTGGCCGATTAGCTTGTAGTCGAGTTCCTGCAACAACCTTCCCGGGAGAATTGACCAGTTAGGAGTCGTCTAGGTCCAGGTACCTTAGACTAAGGCTTGTGGTTGTTTTTCTTTCTTTTGTTTGTTTTTTTTCATTCTTTTCAATTGTTTGTTGTTTTCACGTTGGTTGTGGTGTGCTGCATGCAAGAGTGGGTGAGAGATCCGTCAACTTCCAGATTAACAAGAAACACTTCTCTACCCTTGCATCCAGAACCAGTGATGGCATCACTTCAGGATAAATTTTACCCGATCAGAACTTCACTTCCATCTTGCATAAAACTTCCTGAAGCAAATGGCAATAATTTTGAGTTAAAGCCCCAATTCATTAAGACTCTTCCCAAATTTCATGGTTTAGAATCAGAGGACGCATACTTCTTTGTTAGGGAATTTGAAGAAGTATGCCTCATGATACGTATACCCCGGCTAGGAGACGATGCCGTTAGGTTACGTTTCATCCCTTTTTCCCTAAAGGACCTAGCTAAGAAATGGTTGTATAGCTTGGGAGCAGATTCAGTCACAACCTGGGATGATTTCGTCAAGGCTTTCTTGAAGAAATTCTACCCCATTCACAAGATTGCCCTCATTAGGAAGAACATCATGTAGTTTAAGCAAGACCCGAGCGAACCATTTGGAGATACTTTGAGCGATTCAAAGATCTCCTAGCTCAGTGCCCTCATCATGGCGTGGAGAAGTGGCATCAGTGCCAGATTCTCTACGATGGTCTAGATTATCAGACTAAGACCCTGTTAGAAACGATGTGTCAGGGAGGTTTCTTGTAGAAAGATGAGAATTAGGGTTGGGATTTATTTGAGGATTTAGCTGAGAAAACCCTGTAATGGGAGCCAGCCTCGGAGAAACCTAGGAATTCACAATCTATAACTTCAAGAGGAGGGCTCCTATCTCTATAGCTGCCGAGGCTAAGATTGCTACCCTAATGAGAAGGATAGAGGCTCTGGAAACAAAAGAGCCTGCCAGTGTCAACCAGATCAACCCACCATCAATTCACAATCCTGGTTGTTCATATTGTCAGGCACCAAACAATGTTTTTGAAGAGTGCCCTGTTTTCCATGCCCAGCAAGTGCCACCGGAACACATGAATGCGGCTTACTCACGGCCGCCTCACAACCCCTACTCACAGACCTACAATCCCGGCTGGAGAAATCACCCCAATTTCTCATGGGCCCAAAACAATCCTCCCAGGCCTAATTTTTCCAACAACTTTCACCATCCTACTCCTCCACCAACTTTTCCCAGTCAAGCCCTAGCTTCTTCCTCCCAAGGCTCACCAATGGAAAAGAAAATCAGCAAATTGGAGGAGAGCATAGAGGCTTTCATAAAGTCCTAAACCGCTTTTATGCAAAACTAGGGACAAACTCTGAACAGTCATTCACAGGCAATATCAAGATTGAAAATGCAGATGAGCCAGTTAGCTAGCTCCCTAAGTGAAAGACCTAAGGGTACTTTGCCTAGTCAGCCATTAGTTAACCCAAAAACCTCCAATCAAGCAAATGAAATTCAGGATCCATCGATTAACCAGTGTAATGCTGTTCACACACTGCGATCTGGAAAGAAGGTAGACAACCAGGTTTACCAACAAAAAAGTCCAGTCCATCCCGATCCCACTCCTGCCTCCACCTCTGCTAGTTCCTCCCAATCCACTCCACAAACATCTGACGAGGACAAAGCTATTGAACAAGTTCATAAGCCTGTAGCACCCTTTCCCAATAGGCTTAGGAACAACAATAAAAATATACACATGGAGAAAATACTAGAGATGTTCAACCAGGTCAAATTGAATGTGCCACTTCTTGACGCTATCCAACAAGTCCCGGCTTATGCCAAATTTCTTAAGGATATGTGTACAAAGAAGAGAAAGACCAATGTACCCAAGAAAGTCTTCTTGGCCACTAATATAAGCGAAATTCTGTCTGGTCCCATTCCGGTGAAATACAAGAATCCCGGATGTCCCACCATTTCCTGCACCATAGGATAAACCGAAATCAGTAGAGCGCTTATTGACCTGAGAGCAAGTATCAACTTGCTGCCTCTCTCAGTATACCAGCAACTTGGGTTGGGCGAGCTAAGCCCAACTCGAGTCACCATTCAGCTAGCTGACCGATCTGTGAAGATCCCGAAGGGGAAAATCACAGACGTCCTCATCCGGGTCGGGGATTTCATTTACCCCGTTGACTTCATTGTGATTGAGATCCAACCTGTGTCCAATCTTAGGTCTCAAACTCCCGTCATCTTAGGGCGCCCATTCCTTGCTACAGCCAACGCCATAATCAACTATAGGAACGGGTCCATGCGATTGACTTTTGGAGACATGACAAAGGAAGTCAATGTCTTTAATCTTAGAAGACAACCTAGGGATGTCAATGATCAGACGTTTGAGGTCAATTCTATTGAAAAGCTGACCAGTGAGCATGAGGAAAGCATGGAGACAGAAACTGAGGCAGAGTTTGATCTAGAGGCTGAGGATTTTAATCTAGACCAGATCGTAGATTCAGCAGTGGATTGGGCATCAAGCCCCAGTGTACCCCATCCTAGGATTGAAAGCCCAGAGATTGCCTCCAATGAAGAAACACCTTCCCTAGAGCTAAAAGCCCTGCCTGAACACCTCAAGTACGCCTACCTGTGCGGAAAGGACACCTTGCCAGTCATCATAGCATCCCACTTGACTGAGTAACAAGAGGACAACTTAATGTCTCTTCTGAAAAGACATAGGGAAGCCATTGGATGGACGATGAAGGACATCAACAGAATAAGTCCAGCCATAGTACAACACAGAATCCATTTAGTCGATGAAGTAACCCCTAGGAGGGATCCACAACGCAGGCTTAACCCTCTCATGCAAGAGGCAGTTAAGGCTGAAATTCTGAAACTATTAGATAATGGATAATTTATCCCATTTCTGATAGTCAATGGGTTAGCCCTGTTAATGCGGTTTAAAAGAAGGCTGGCTTTCCGGTAGTAGAAAATGAGGAAAAAGAGTTGGTACAAACAAGACTGCCTACAAAGGTTCATGTTTGTATCGACTACAGGAAGTTGAATGCAGCTATCCATAAAGACCACTTTCCGCTACCCTTCATCGACCAAATGCTTGAGCGTTTGGCTGGACATGAGTACTACTGCTTTCTAGATGGGTACTCGGGATACAATCAAATCCCCATTGCTACAGAAGACCAGGAAAAGATGATGTTCACCTGCCTGTTCGGAACCTTTGCTTATCAGCGCATGCCTTTTGGATTGTGCAATGCTCCTGCAGCATTCCAACGGTGCATGCTTAGTTTGTTATCTGACATGGTGGAACATTTTCTTGAGATTTTCATGGATGACTTCTCCATCTACAGAGATTCATTTGATCAGTGTCTTCATCACTTAGAGTTAGTGCTACAAAGATGCATTGAGAAGAACCTAACTCTAAACTGGGAAAACTGTCACTTTATGGTGAGGCAGGGGATTGTCTTGGGCCATGAGATTTCGAGGAGAGGCATAGAAGTGGATAAGGCTAAGGTAGAAGTAATTGCTAAGCTTCCACCACCCAAAAGCACCAAGGATATTAGATCCTTTTTAGGGCATGCTGGGTTCTACCGACGGTTCATTAAGGACTTTAGCAAAATCGTGAGGCCCTTAACCAACCTGCTCGCTAAGGACGTGCCCTTTGATTTCAACGATGAGTGTTTTAAATCGTGGGGGAAGCTTAAGCAAGAACTTATCTCTGCGCCTATCATTTCTGCTCCTAATTGGACCCAGCCATTTGAAATCATATGTGATGCATCTAATTTTGCTATTGGCGCTATTCTAGGATAGCGCATAGACAATAGGCAGCACGTGATTTATTACTCGAGTAGGACTTTGAATGACGCCCAACAGAACTATACAACGACTGAGAAGGAATTCTTGGCCGTTGTCTTTGCGTTAGAAAAGTTCCAGCCTTACTTGTTAGGTTCAAGAACGGTGATTTTTACGGATCACTCGGCTCTGAAATACCTCATGACCAAGAAGGAAGTAAAAGCCCGACTGATTTGATGGATCCTTTTGCTTCAAGAATTTGACTTAGAAATTCAGGATAAAAGAGGAATAGAAAATGTGGTTGCTGATTATCTCTCACGAATTCCGAATGCACCAACCATCCAAGCTCCAATCAATGAGGATTTCTTAGACGAGCACATCCTAGTCATTCTTAAGGAACCCTAATATGCTGACATCGTTAATTAACTAGCCACGGGACAATTACCCGCTGATTGGACAAAGCAAGACCAATACCGCTTCTTTGCCCGAGTATGGTACTTCTACTGGGAAGAACCGTATCTTTTTAAGTATTGTCCCGACCAAATAATTAGAGGATGCATACCCGAGGAGGAACAGAGGAGTGTGCTCAGCTTTTGCCATGACCTTGCATGCGGAGGATACTTCGGTCCCCGCAAGACTACAGAAAAGGTTCTACAAAGTGGGTTCTACTGGCCCACTTTGTTCAAAGACTCATATCATTTTTGCAAGTCATGCGCAAATTGTCAAAAAATTGGGAAGATTTCAAGAAGAGACATGATGCCCCTAAACCCGATCCTTGAAGTTGAAATTTTTGATGTTTGGGGTATTGATTTCATGGGGCCATTTTCCAGTTCCTTCGGCAACCAATTCATTTTGGTTGCTGTAGATTATGTCTCTAAGTGGGTAGAAGCTGTGCCAACTAAGACGAATGACAACAAAGTGGTTGTCAAATTTCTTAAAGAGAACATCTTCTCCCAATTTGGCACCCCTAGAGCGATAATTAGTGATAATGAATCACATTTCTGCAACAGAATTTTTGAAACTCTGATGCGAAAATATTCCATCAATCACAACTTATCCACTCCGTATCATCCCCAGACAAATGGGCAGGTCGAAGTCACCAACCGACAGATCAAACTCATTCTGGAAAAGACTGTCGGACAAAACCGAAAGGATTGGTCGGTTAAGCTCAATGATGCATTATGAGCTTACCGCACTGCTTTTAAGACAATTCTGAGGATGTCTCTTTATAGAATCGTGTTTGGAAAAGCCTGTCATCTGCCAGTAGAGTTAGAACATCGGGCCCTCTGGGCAATTAAGCAACTCAACTTTGATCTGACCAAGGCTGGTGAACTTAGAAAACTGCAAATTTCAGAATTAGAGGAGATACGGAATGAAGCCAATGAGAATGTCCGAATCACCAAGAGCAGAACTAAACTTTTCCATAACCAAATCATAACCCGGAAAAACTTTGCACCGGGAGATAGGGTTCTGCTATATAACTCTAGGCTTCATATTTTCGCGGGAAAGCTGAAGACTCATTGGTCAGGACTGTTCATTGTGCGCACTGTTTTCCCACACGGTGTTGTGCTTATTGCAGACCCTAAGAACAACACGGAATTTAAAGTCAATGGGTAAAGACTAAAGCCCTTCTTGACCACTGAGCCCATGACTCCGGATGATAGTGTGCTGACTCTTTTTTGAAAAACACCTAGAGGGGGGTGAATAGGTGTGAATGCTAATCTAGGAAACTAAATGCAAACTAAGTGCGCTAAATGCGGAAGCTAATGCAAATGTTGCACAAACTTGATACAATACAACAAGTGTAGCCGAATTCCCCTTGCGAGGCTCTGGACTAACTCCTCTTGATTCCCCTTGAAATGGGTTGAGGTGCTATGTGAAGCTCTTGTTGGATGAGTACAAATTAGGCACACACACACAAGCAATCCTAGCAATGTGCACACACAATCAAGCCAAGCAATCAAGGATATAGCAATAAGAGATGCAAGGCATAACACAAGCAATATATGATATGGCAATATGAATAAGATGCAAGGCAACACAAGCAAATATATAATAAGTATGAAATGAATGATGCTTGTATGAAATGAATGATGCTTGCACAAATTAAGGAGAGTAGAGTTGAGAGACAATAGGATCAAACGCAAACACACAAATTTGTTTCGAGGTTCGAGTACCCAACTCTACATCCCCGCCTACACCACCGTGTAGGATTTCCCAATCCACTATAAGGAGTACCAAACTCCTCTCTCAACTTACAAAGCCACCGAGGCTATACAACCACAATCCACCTCTACCGAAGAGGGATACGGCCCGTAGCCAACTACAACAAACACCTCTACCTAAGAGGCTCACAAACCAATCACCCGATCACCATTACCGAAGAGGGATACAACAAGAATAAGGGTGTACAACTTAGAGGTTTACAACAACAACCTCAAAACCTTTCTTTTCTCTTTTTCCACAAAACAAGATCCTAATAGTTTAGGATAGAAGATATGGCTCAAGTGTGGAAACTATATGTTTTGGAAAACAAGAACTCAAAGAAAAACACTTGGGAAATTTCTTGTAAAAGATAAAGAATGAAAGCCAATACAAAAATCCCAAATTCCAATTTCTTTGATTTTTCCAAAACCCAAAAACACAAAGAATAAATCTTATTAGCACTTAAAACTCTTTTAAAAACTCTTTTAATCACTTTAGAAAACTGGTATTTTTCTTCTTGAAAAACTTGTCCAAAATCCCCAAAGAGATGGGGTTTATATAGCCCCTATACAAAACTAGCCGTTAGGCTGATGTGGCAGTTCTGACAGCCACCGGTCGACCGGTCCGGTCGACCGCCAACGGTCAAAAATGTGACCGTTGGGCACTAGCGGTCGACCGGCCCGGTCGACCGAAAGATCCCGAGAGCAGAGCTCTCACCTCGGTCGACCGACCCGGTCGACCGGTTCTGTGCTTAACAGACGTGCACATCTGTGCACATCGGTCGACCGGATCGGTCGACCGGCCCTTTGGTGCGGTCGACCGGCACGGTCGACTGACCAGCCTGTCAGCCCAAAAACCAGGTCAGAAGTTTAGGGAAAAATATTTTACAAAATTCTTTTATCATTTCTGAAAATTCCATAAAACTTGTTTTATCATTTTATGTTAAAACATAAACATGTGATAAAAATTTCAAGACAATATATCAACATATCAATTCATTTTTGTGTCTTGCAAATTTTATCAAAAACAAAAACCGGTATTTTTATCAAACTTGATTTTTTCCAAAACATGAATAGGGATATCAAAATAAGTTTGTTTAGCAAGTTAAACCATGTATGTATAACTAGAATACATCTACTATACATATAAAACATGTAAACTTGTTTTGATCAACTATTCATAAAAACCAAATATCAAATCATAAAACGTGTGTGTTTGTGCACTTGAGCATATCAACTATACTAAGCTTTACAAATGGATCTAAAACTCATAATCTAAACTAGGATACCTAAGTCTTCTTGACGATCTTCATCTTCAAGTAGACTTGCTCCAAAACTCCGTGATTCTCCAAGTGCAAAGGTAAGATCTTTAAGCTTTGGCATCGAAATCATCATGAATAGCTTCTAATCATCTTGTTGAAGCTAATCACCAACAAATATCCTGTTAATGATCTGAAACTTAGAAACACAAGAATATTAGTAAAAGTAACTACATGAGTGTTGATCATCATCAAAACTAGAGTGGAAGGCCATTGGGCCAACAATCTCCCCCTTTTTGATGATGACAAAACTCATGGAGTTATATATGCATGGATTAAAGATAAGCTTCAAGGAAGCTCCCCTTAACTCATGCATAGGGATAAACAATAAATATATGCAATGAATATTAAACATGAAACATGCGTATGCATAAACAATAAATGGTTCTAGATATCAAATGGAATATTCAAAACAAAATAAGCTCTAGATACCAATTACAAAGCAAACTCTATATATCAAAACTTAATAAACAATTAAACTTAATATTCTTGATATATTAAAACATAATATATGCATAAACATAAGCATGCATATAAAACTTCATAAATCTTTCTCCCCCTTTTTGTCAATCATCAACAAAGGGGTAAACAATCAAAACCATAGATAAAATGAGGGGTAAAAATCTTTCTCCCCCTTTTTGTCAATCAAAACAATGCTAACAATGTTCTCCCCCTTTTTGTCTAAAACAAAAAACAAAATCAATAAGGGGTGACTACAAACATGATATCAATTAAAAATATGTCAATGAAGCATCTTGATACCAATAAACAAGAATCAATATATGTTATATGCTATATACATTCATGAAGAGGAAGACGCTAAGTTAGCTTCCCTACACATATGCATTACATGAAGAAAGGATGACAAGCCCCAATTCACATAACACATATTATGTAATGCATAAGAGGAGATGTGAAGCTCCCCCTACACACGTATATCATATAAAGAAGAGTTGTCAAGCTCCTCAATTTATAATATACTCAACATGAATCTATATGTAAGAGAGATGTTAAGCTCTCCTTGCATATAGGAAATACAAATCAAAATTTTGAATATTTTCTTTAAACAAAAATTTTGAAAATACCAATTGTAATTAAACATAAGTCTTGAATTCTTAAACATGAATCTTGAAACCAAACCAAATTTTGAATTTCTTAAATATGATACCAATTGTAAATATTTTACCAATTGAAAAGGTTTTACATAGAAACATTGATACCAATTGTAAGAATTGTTCATTTTAAAACATATAAACAACTTTTAATCATAAAGTGTGGGAGTACAAATACCAATTGAAATACAAAATCAAATTTTCTCCCCCTTTATGAAATACAAACTAAAGTCATGCATAGTCTTGATAACAATTTAAAAGTAATCAATTTAAACAAAATTGAAACTCAAGTACTAGCATAAACACAAACATATATATGTATGAAAGATAGATACCAATAGAAATTGATATACTTGGAATTTAAAGCATACATACATACAAAACATATATGAGTATACAAGAAGATCAAAATGATACCAATTGAAAGAGTTCAATGATACCAATTGTCATAACAATAAGTTCAAGTGTATACATCATATTATCTACCACCCAATCATAATTCAAGTTTTAAAGATTTTCAATTTAGGGCATACATGAACATGATCTCCCATCCTACCGCCCTTGGAAGGTAGGGTTTTCAAAGATAGATTTGAAAATTAGGTTTAGTTTGAAAATCACTACCAAATGAAGAATACGAACTAGTTAAAATGGAAAACTTATTAACTAGTATGAAATCCTTCAAGCAAGGAATAAAACAAAATTGTTTTAAACATGAAATCCACATCATATCAAACACTCAAGTTCAATTAGGCATAAATAAGACTCATGAAAACAAAACATGAGCAAGCAATAAATATGAGTGTACAAATACAATATGAAGATCATAATCATGAAAACATGTTCAATTAAGCTCAATTATTCCTTAAAAAAACACGAAATCATCAAAACTATCTAATCTTCAAGGCATATGTATGTCTAATACAAACTAACGTATACATACATATCCAAAACATAAAGAGTCCACAAGATATATGCATTAAGGCACGTGGCTCAAAAAGGATACTCATGTATAGTCAATAGTTTGGATAAGATGGACATATACATGAAGTTAAATATTGACACATAAACATGAAAACATGTAAGGCTAAATTTTCATCAAAGCAATTTTCATTTCAAGGTATATGTATGATTTGTCAACACAAGAAGTATACATACATATCCCTTAAACACACTTTGAGTCCATAATAGATATTTGCATGAAAGGCAAATGACTCAAGGGGTATACATGTATATCTTAAAGTTTGGCAATACAAACATATACATGAAGTGAAAACTCATAATCATAAATCCAAAAATAGAATACAAGTCTAAAATGTATGGATCATCAAAACTAGACTATACTAGCACATCTAATGGGTTCAAATAAGCAATCAAGCCCAAACATATATAGATTTATTTGTGGCCCACTATATGTACAAGTATAATTCCTAGTCTTAATGAAAACTAACATCTAAACAAGTAATCTTAACAAGAAGCATCAAAACAAATACAAAAATCATCATGATAAAAGTCATCATGGAAAACTAAAACATGATTATTATGTAAATTCACATGTATTAGATTTATGATGTACATTATAGCTTAAACAAAAGTGAGAACACTAAATATGGGTTCATATAAGCATATGTGTCTCAAATACTATACATGTATGTCAAGGATCTAATAAACATGGAATGAACATACTAATCCATAGACATCAAAAACATGCTATCAACATTAAAACATAGAAAGCATGTAAACAATAAATGGGAGTAAAGGATTGTTACCAAAATCGAAGAAGCAACTCTCCTTGTCTCCAAAACATGGTAGTCATCTCCACCAAATCTTCCCTTGAAAGTGATGCATCCAATTTGATTTCCATGAAGTCCGGAACGCATCCACTCCAAGGTGTCATCACTCTCACGTCATGTGAGAGCCCACACCTACATCAAAAACAATAGGAGGGGTGGTCTTTGGTACCCATATCTTCTTGGGTCCATGGGGGTTAGTACCTTCTCTAACCCAAACAAAATTCTTTGCTAAATTAGGAATATGTAATCTATCATAACAAAATTTAGCAAGGTGGCCCTTACGTCCACAATGTGTACATGAGTACACATGAGCATACATGTGTTGATGGTGTCCGTGAGGAGCATGTGTATGCCGTGGAGGGTGTGCATGCATAGAAGTTGGAACTTGTTTCTTTCGAACCAAGATTTCCAATCGTGAGTGGTTCATGGCACATTGGCTCATAGTGGAGCCCAAACAATCAACCTTCTTCTTAAGCAAACAAATATCATCATTAATCTTAGAAGAAGAAGTGTGGCATGCAATAGGTGAAGTGTGTGATACTACCCTAGCATGGCAAACAAGTGCATCAATCTTATTTTGCAAAACAATATTCTTATCTAAACAAACATTCAACTCATTTGAAATAGAAATGATTTTGTTTTTCAAAGCAACATTCTCTTTTAAAACAAAATCAACTTTAGAAGACATATTTTCATTTTTCTTCAAAAGAATTTCACAATCATTTTTAGACTTTAAAATTTATTTTCTTTTAAAGCAAGTTCCAATTGAGATCTCAATGAATCCCTTTCATTATAGACCTCAACCTTTTCTTGCAAAACACAATCAAGTCTAGCATGCAAACTTTTATTTTCTTTTTCAATATCTAGACTTTTCTTTTTCAAAATCTTATATTTTTCAATTAACTTTTCACAAACAATAGATAGTTCTTCATTCAAAGCATGGGGATCAACGATATCATCACTTGAAGAACTAGCATCATAATCACTATCTAGGTGGGATTCCGAATGTACCTCAAGGGAGTCATTCCCTTGGACCATGAAGCATTGTGGATCGGATTCTCCACTAGATTCCTCTTCTTGTTGGATTTGGACTTGAAGCTTGGAGGTGTTGGTGGTTGTCAATTTATTCCACACTACAAAAGCGGAATCAAAGTTAGAAACACATAAAAGATAATCTTTAGATAAAGTGCTTCTAATGGCCTCTAGGGCTTGTGCATTGGCCCCTATATGATTGCAATCACAAAGATAACATCTCTTCGTGGCCGCAAGGAAAACATGCAAACCTAGGGTCTTTAGGTACATGGACATCCTATACTTCCAAACATCAATGTTGGAAGGGTCAAAGCTAGGAGGGGTCATGAAGTCCATGGTAAACTATGAATGTGCAAACAAACAAATGCAAATGAGATTAGCAAGCAAAAGGATCACTCCTAGGATGTTAAGCCTAAGTATCAGGAGCACTAGCTCTGATACCAATTGAAAAACACCTAGAGGGGGGTGAATAGGTGTGAATGCTAATCTAGGAAACTAAATGCAAACTAAGTGCGCTAAATGCGGAAGCTAATGCAAATGTTGCACAAACTTGATACAATACAACAAGTGTAGCCGAATTCCCCTTGCGAGGCTCTGGACTAACTCCTCTTGATTCCCCTTGAAATGGGTTGAGGTGCTATGTGAAGCTCTTGTTGGATGAGTACAAATTAGGCACACACACACAAGCAATCCTAGCAATGTGCACACACAATCAAGCCAAGCAATCAAGGATATAGCAATAAGAGATGCAAGGCATAACACAAGCAATATATGATATGGCAATATGAATAAGATGCAAGGCAACACAAGCAAATATATAATAAGTATGAAATGAATGATGCTTGTATGAAATGAATGATGCTTGCACAAATTAAGGAGAGTAGAGTTGAGAGACAATAGGATCAAACGCAAACACACAAATTTGTTTCGAGGTTCGAGTACCCAACTCTACATCCCCGCCTACACCACCGTGTAGGATTTCCCAATCCACTATAAGGAGTACCAAACTCCTCTCTCAACTTACAAAGCCACCGAGGCTATACAACCACAATCCACCTCTACCGAAGAGGGATACGGCCCGTAGCCAACTACAACAAACACCTCTACTAAGAGGCTCACAAACCAATCACCCGATCACCTCTACCGAAGAGGGATACAACAAGAATAAGGGTGTACAACTTAGAGGTTTACAACAACAACCTCAAAACCTTTCTTTTCTCTTTTTCCACAAAACAAGATCCTAATAGTTTAGGATAGAAGATATGGCTCAAGTGTGGAAACTATGTGTTTTGGAAAACAAGAACTCAAAGAAAAACACTTGGGAAATTTCTTGTAAAAGATAAAGAATGAAAGCCAATACAAAAATCCCAAATTCCAATTTCTTTGATTTTTCCAAAACCCAAAAACACAAAGAATAAATCTTATTAGCACTTAAAACTCTTTTAAAAACTCTTTTAATCACTTTAGAAAACTGGTATTTTTCTTCTTGAAAAACTTGGCCAAAATCCCCAAAGAGATGGGGTTTATATAGCCCCTATACAAAACTAGCCGTTAGGCTGATGTGGCAGTTCTGACAGCCACCGGTCGACCGGTCCGGTCGACCGCCAACGGTCAAAAATGTGACCGTTGGGCACTAGCGGTCGACCGGCCCGGTCGACCGAAAGATCCCGAGAGCAGAGCTCTCACCTCGGTCGACCGACCCGGTCGACCGGTTCTGTGCTTAACAGACGTGCACATCTGTGCACATCGGTCGACCGGATCGGTCGACCGGCCCTTTGGTGCGGTCGACCGGCACGGTCGACCGACCAGCCTGTCAGCCCAAAAACCAGGTCAGAAGTTTAGGGAAAAATATTTTACAAAATTCTTTTATCATTTCTGAAAATTCCATAAAACTTGTTTTATCATTTTATGTTAAAACATAAACATGTGATAAAAATTTCAAGACAATATATCAACATATCAATTCATTTTTGTGTCTTGCAAATTTATCAAAAATAAAAACCGGTATTTTTATCAAACTTGATTTTTTCCAAAACATGAATAGGGATATCAAAATAAGTTTGTTTAGCAAGTTAAACCATGTATGTATAACTAGAATACATCTACTATACATATAAAACATGTAAACTTGTTTTGATCAACTATTCATAAAAACCAAATATCAAATCATAAAACGTGTGTGTTTGTGCACTTGAGCATATCAACTATACTAAGCTTTACAAATGGATCTAAAACTCATAATCTAAACTAGGATACCTAAGTCTTCTTGATGATCTTCATTTTCAAGTAGACTTGCTCCAAAACTCCGTGATTCTCCAAGTGCAAAGGTAAGATCTTTAAGCTTTGGCACCGGAATCATCATGAATAGCTTCTAATCATCTTGTTGAAGCTAATCACCAACTAATATCCTGTTAATGATCTGAAACTTAGAAACACAAGAATATTAGTAAACATAACTACATGAGTGTTGATCATCATCAAAACTAGAGTGGAAGGCCATTGGGCCAACATTTTTGCCCCGTCATACAGCTAACCACAACAAATAAAATAAAAAAAATTTGTTTATATGATTACCCCTTCTACATTTTTTTAGCCTATTCGCACTTGGCCTGCCCGAGTCCACGAAGACGGTGACATCATTTCTTCCCCCTATTTACTGCATTCGCATTTTCATATGCATTCATTGAGGACAATGCATTAGGGGGGTGCTAACACTTTTCTTTCTTTTTCTTTTTATTCTTCTTTCTTACACTTTTCTTTCTTTTTCTTTTTATTCTTCTTTCTTCTTTCAAAAAAAATAAAAAAAAGAAAAAAAAGAAAAAAATCTAGATTGAAAAGAAATTTCATACTCTTTGTAAACATATCAAAAGATTGTAGGAATTACGGGAACCTTATTAAGGAATCTTTATTTTTGCCTAAGTAAACAAGAAATAATGGTTTAACTAAAAAGATAGGGGGGATAAGGAAAATAACTCATACCTTTTATTTAGCCTTAGTAGAATATGCATAATTTACACACACATACTTGGGATTTAGAGACACAACTCTGAAAGGAAAAAAAAGCTGGATAATTGTGCCTCAAGAAGCATGATTACTCATGCCAAAAAAAATTAATATATAAATCTTGATTTCGTGGCCTACTCCACTTGCATATTTGGCCTGAAGGGTATTTTTCCACTTGGTGCCCTAAGACCATCTGGTTTGGGAGTCATCGGTTTGATATGTGTTACATAAGTGAAGTAGAAAGCCTAATGGAACCAAGAATAATAAGTAAATATTAATAAAATTAAAAGATATTCAAAGTTGAGTTGAAAAAATCCCAAGCACATCACACTTACACAGTATGCATATCTATCTAAAGTAAAATAAACGAATAAGTGAGAAGTACACGATCCTTTCTAAATTTAAAGAAAAATCATAGTTTCTTCTTTTATGAAGGCTAAAGTATAAGAGGGCTTATGAGGGTTAAACCTAATTTTTACATCATTCGGTCATTTTTAGTTGGATGATTGAAAGTTCTTTTTCATAAAAAAAAATAAAAAAATTTAAACAACTAACTTCTTTTCTTTACTTACTGGATTTTGTGGGTGCAATCCGCTGAAAACCCTCAGGAGACAACACTCCTCCTCTAGGGGAAACCTAGAGGTTTAACGGCTTGTTGCACATGCTCAGTGCAATCGCGTCACCTGCGAAAGTGGTATAATAATGTTACATTTTTGTTTTTCTCGGGACGAGCAAAAAGATAAGTGTGGGGGTGTGATTAGTCTCTAATTTTGCATAATTTTCATCACATTCTCATATTTATTTCATGTAAAATTTTGTTAATAAAACCTTCCTTACTTGATTCTAGGTCCATGGTATGCAAATGAAGAAGAAGACTTAAATCACCATTTAATTGGTGATTAAAAGCCTACCAAGTAGCCATTGACTTTATATTGAAGATTTTGTCAGAGTAGGGCATCAAATCACAAATCCAGGAGGTCAGGTGGACAGAAGCCAGACTGGGCGACGCACTGCCCAAAACTGGGCGCATGCCGCCCAGCCAGGGCCGCGAAAACGCGGCCCAGGCCGCGTTTCCGCGGCCTTTTGGGCGCGCGCGCTCGCATTTTGGGCCACGTGCTATTCACGTGGCCCCCTTTGCCCTGGTGCCTATAAAAACCCCCAGGGGTCTTCAGTTGGAGCAGATCCAGAGTTTTAGCAAGTTTTTGTAATCTTGTTTTTAGGTTTGTAGTTGTTGTAGTTGTTCTTCTTCTAGTTGTTGTTTTAGCCATTAGAGTGAAAGAGAGAGAGAGAGTGTAATTGTTGTATTTGAAGGGTGACAACTAATACAAGTACTACTTCTCTTCCTTCTTTCAATTTACTTGTGCTTTCCTTTAGTTTTACATCATTGTTGTAGTGTAAACTCCTTGCTTTTTACTTCTTCCATTTGTTGTTTCTTGTTGTAGTGTAACTTCCTTCTTCTCCACTTCTTTTCCTTTGTTGTTTCTTTTACTTTTATGGCTAACTAACTACTAACCTACTAATTTTTAACACTTGATTGGTAACCCAAATGAGTCAATAGTGTCAAACAAGCCTTGTGCAAACAAGAGCTATGGCAACTTAAGATGAGGGTTCTGACCCTAATTTACCTACAAGTATTTACTTTCTTATACTTCATGCTTAATGAGTTTTGATGATTTTGAGTTGTGTAATTTACTTGTTATTGTAAGTTAGTGACTTTTCCTTTTAACTTTGCCGATACTAATAGTGCACTCGAGTCTTCCCTTATTCTCGCCTTCTATCGGATCTTGATAAGGGAATGTCTGAGTTTTTGCCGTGTAAAGCTAAGTTATAGGAAGAACTTTCACTCGATTTCCACGTGAATAGTTCCAACGCAAAAGGGTTGTGCTTGCCTATGATCCATCGTAAGGCTACATATTCAAGAAGTTAGGGATTAGTGGGAGCACTTAGTAAAGTTAGCCATGCACCTTTACTATTAAGAAAAACTCACCAAAACATTTTCCAACAATTCTTCAAACAACATGTTTTCACTTTTCAATTCTTTATTTGGAAATAAGAACTTTCTTTCTTTTTGAACTTTAAAGCCGCATCAAGCTTCCATCGCTCTCCCTCCTTGTGGATACGACCCCTATAGCCACTTCGCTAATACGGAAGAATCGCAAAAGCAGTAACATCAACCCACACTTCCTTCTCTTATTTTAGTACTTGCTTTTTGCCGATCACAGACTTCGCCGCTGCGTGCCTGACCACAGTATGTCCAAGTTATCATGGCCATATTGTGGAGTTGTGCGTCGAGTTTTGATGCACGACTCCGTACAGCTCCCCTGATGCCCCTTGGCCTATAAATACCCCCGGGTTTCCAGAGCTCGGAGAGGAGAGTTTTGGAGGAGATTTTTAGGGTTGTTTCTTCTCCATGTATAGAGTTTTTAGAGCAGTTTCTTCTCTTTAGTTTCAGTTAGCCGTATTTCTTCTTCCTTTTTTGTATTTTTCATTTCTTTTAGATCTTGTAATAGGGAAGAGAGTAACATAGGATAAAAGTAAGAGTTCTTATAATGGAAGGTGACAATCAATGAAAGATTCTCTCTTTATCTCTCCTTGTTTCTTCTCTCTAATTTCATTTACATGCTTAGCTAATTTTCTTTCTTGGTAACTAACTACTAATACTAACATGCTTACTCCTTACTTGATAATCCACATGAATCTAATAGTCTTTACTTGGCCTTACTCT
This sequence comes from Agave tequilana, assembly GCA_038442645.1. Classification (NCBI taxonomy): domain Eukaryota; kingdom Viridiplantae; phylum Streptophyta; class Magnoliopsida; order Asparagales; family Asparagaceae; genus Agave; species Agave tequilana. The sequence continues at coordinate 82,166 of JAVJIF010030278.1, forward strand.
TGCAAGAGTTTGATGGCTTATGATGATGGATTCTAACATTCTAATGTCCTAACTTTCTATTAAGCTAACATTACTTTATTTCATACTTGCTCTTGTTTAATTTTGATGGTTTAAGTGTAGCTTGTACTTGTTTGTTGAGTTTGGATGTGATGAGTTATCTTATGAGTCATGCTTTAAAACGCCCTTAAACTAAGGACTAGTGATGGTCAAGGATACATGTGAGGCAACTATCACTAAGAAGTTAGCATGATTAGTAGAGTCATTAGTAGTTAGTAGTCATGAGTTTTCTTTCTTTTCACTTTATTTTAGAAATAGTATCAAAAATCACAAATATCTTCTCTTCTATGTTCCCATTTCTTCGTGTTTTAACGTACCCTTCTCTCTTCATTCTCTGTTTTTTTTCTTTTGATTCTTTAAAACATAGAAGAAACTTTAATACACACATGAACATATCATGAAAGCTTATATCGCCTTCTGTCCTTATAGATTCGACCCATTTTAGCCTCTATACTATAACAGAAGTATCGAGGAAGCCAAAGCGCACACTTTAATTTCTGATTTCAAAATGCCACTTTTCGTGCACGATTTTCTCTTGATCAAATTTTGGTGCCATTGCCGGAGACGGGAACAGTTTGATTTTATGTTTTTGTAAACTTTTCTTCTTTGTTTTTTGTGTGCAGGTCAAATTTTTAGCATTACAGAAGTCCACACTTGCTTTTGTGTGGTTGGGTTAATCTTTGTATATTGCTATCTTTTGTTGTTAGTTTTTGTTTAGATTATTTGTGCACTGTAATAATTAAGAACTAAAATACAAAAATTGGGTACTTTAAATTAGTATAGACATTTGCATCTAGGCACGTATCGATTTCAATGCCAATATACTGTATTTTGTTCTTGTGTTGTTGTGATCTTGACGGAGGTGTACATATTGCATTGCATATAACTTAGGACAAATACGAAGGTGTACATATTGCATTGCATACAACTTAGGACAAATACATAGGTGATTTACTCGCTTTGTGTGTTCATTCTCATCAATATTGCATACTTGCACGAATAGAACTTAAAGGGCATATCCCAATAAAACATAAGGTGGGGAAGTCATTACCCGCCCTTAACCCAAAAACCACCTCCCCACTCACACAATCCAAACCTAATTAAAACTTGCTAGACGTTGGCCCCTAGGGATATCTTGGACTTCTTTAGGAGATTTATCTAAGGGGGAAAGTTGTTCAAGTTTGACTCTTGTCAAATCGGTGCCAAAGGTTAGGGATTGAGATGCGAAACCTCGAAGAACATTGGTTTGGCATAATTAGGCCCGTTGCTCCAGCACGGATACCTCCCACTGGTCTTGCCCCTACCTGACCGATTGGCTTGCGGTTAGATTTCTATAGTGTATCCCCCGTGGACAATCTAACAAGTTAGAAGTGATCTAGGTCTAGGTCAACCCTTGTATAGGCTTGTTTTTAATTTTTCTTTTTCTTTGTTTGGTTGTTTTTTTGCTTATTTTTGTTTTTCTGACATATTTTTGTTATGGATTACAATTATAATTATTCAAATGCATATAGTGATCCATATTTCACTCCAACCTCTTTTGACTCAGATATTACCGACCCGGCTTTTTATAACTCTAACCAACTAAGTATGTCAGATTGGTTTTATCCGACTTAATTTGCGCCCCAATCCTAATACTATGAACAAGACTGGAATAATCATCACTCTTCACGGAGTTAGTGGGGACGCAACTCTCCTGAGTCATATGGTCAACCACCTTACAATATCCAGCTTCATATATTCCTTCTCCCGAACAACCGTTAAAAGAACTAATTGACAGGAAAAAGAGGATGGAAGCCTTAGAGGAATTCGAGTAACGAATTCAAAATCTTGAAGACTCAAAATCCCATCAAAGTTTTCAAGTCCAAGATCCTTACTCCATTTTTTAAATCCTACAACAAGAAGAACATACCGACTTAGAAAAGACTATGGAATCCATGGCTCAATTCCAAAGCGATCCTTTCAATATGATAGAAGCTAGATTTAGTCGATTGGAAAACATGTGTCAAAATAAGAAAACTCTCCCTACCCAATCTTTAACTATTTCTAATACTTCTAATCATATTAATGAAAACCAAGAATCATGGAATCTTGAAGACTTTGACCAAGATTTAATTTTATTGCAAAATCATGAACTTGACCAATATCAACCCATTGACAAATTGGCAAGTCTTAAAGTTCAATGAAATTGAACTTGAATATGAATGTGAACCCGACCCACAATTTTGTTATTCAATTTCAATCTTTGAATCTATGTTGACTCCGGCATCCTTACCCAAGTTGGACCCATTTTCCAAGCCAACATTGATTCCTATATCCATGGATTTTGAAATTGAACCAATTCTTTTGGATAGTCACGTTTCATTGATGGGAATAGAATGTGAAATTAAATTCTTTGATTTAGGGCATGTTTGTTTCGTTGCAAAATGTCGCAAGTCGTAAGTCGTAAAATGAGAATGAAAAAATAAACTGTAGTAGAGAAAATATATTGTGTTTTACGATATTTGGTTGATAAAAGTGAAGTGTAAATGGAAAAGTATATTGTGTTTTACGGTATTTAATTGATAAAGTATATTGTGTTTTACGGTGTTTGGTTGGTAATGTAAAAGTGTAAGTGAAAAAGTTGACCACAAAATTAACTGTAACAGTGATTTAAATATTATAAATACTATTAATTTAATCTACTATTGCAAATTAAATTGTATTAATAAATTTGAGATAAAAAATTAATAATCTTAATATTTTATTTATAACAATAATATTAATAAAATATTAGTATAAATAGTAAAATATTACAAAAATATTAACTAAATAAATAATATAAAATTTTAAGAAAATCAAAATTTTAAGAATACTAATAAAATATAAATATTAAAATTACAAAAATAATAAAATATAGTTATAATATTATAATATTAAAAATAATTGAAAATTATTATAATATAAATTTTATTATAATATTATTATAATATTTTAAAAATACAAAATTAACAAAGTAAAATATAATTATAATTTAATAATAAATTATCATTATAGTATTATTATACTGAATTATTATTACAATATTAACATAATAAAATATTAATATAATAATAAAATATATTATGATATTAATAAAGTAATTTTTTATATTAAAAATAAATAATTAAATATATAGTAAAGTATAATATTGTTATATTAATAAAATATTAACTCTAAATAAAATAATAAAAAATGGAATATGTATTGATAAAATAATAAAGTATTAAATAAAATATTAAATAAAAATATTAAATTAAAATAGGAAATATTAAATATTAAAACAATATTAAAAACAATAAAAAAATTAAAGATTAAAATATAAAATAATTAAATAAGAAATTGAACACTATTTAAAATATTAAATATTTAATAATATTAAATTATATATTGACTATCAAGTAACTATTTTGAACTGTAAGTGTATTACAAGTGAGAGTTACATGACCACAAAATTAACTGTAGCAACTGTAAGTGAGAAAATATGAGTGTAAAAGTGAGATTTACATGACCACAAATTAACTGTAGCAACTGCAAGTGGGAAAAGAAGAGTTGCATTTTGCAACTTATTTTTCAGCGAAACAAACAACGGAAAATGCAAAAGAAGTTTTACGACTTGCATTTTGCGGCGAAACAAACACGCCCTAGACTCCACTCTTGAACCTAAATCGACTCTCGAACTGAAGTTGATTTTCCCGAGTTATATTGGTTCCTGAACTTTTCATTTTAAAGCTCAAATCATCCATTCCATAAAATCACATTCTATTGTTAGACCAAGGTACTTACCATAATGACTCAGTGATGATTTTCTAAGATTGGTCATGTAAAGGGAATAATTTTCATGATAATGTCTAGTATGATCCTATTCATATTGGGGATTATAAATATGTAAATAGAAAAGAGGCCAATAAAGGTGGGTTCCATGAACCACCACATTATCTTGATTTGGTAACAATGCTAGGCCAAATCAGACCACCACCGGACCACCAACATGAGGTAATTTTTTTCTCTTTTCATTTGTTTCATGTATATACACATTCACGATGCCTTGAGGACAATGCATGAGATAAGTGTGGGGAGGGTTTACTATCATAGATTGTTTTAAATTTTATTTCTTTTACACTTCTTTTTAGAAAATTTTTAGATTTTTTTTGTATAGAAACTCTTTTCTTTTCTTTTTACAAAACTTTTTGACATAAGAGAAATAGTTTTGATTTATTTTAAGAAATTTAAGAGTATCTTAGGAATTAGAAGACCTAAAATTATGAATTTTTAAACTGAGTCAAAATAATAGATCTTGTTTAAATTTTAAGATAAGAAGGTAAGATTGGAAAGATAATTTGATCGTAAATTTTTTTTCTTAGATATATGCACATCACACTTACACAATTTCTTTTGGAGATTGAAACAAAGACTGAAAATGACATAAAAAATATAAAAAAAATAGATGATAAAACCACTTATTGATGCTGGATAGTTATACCTCAGGAACCATGATTATTCAGGCCTAAAACGGTGGACAAAAATAAAATAATCTCCTTTTGTTTTGTGGCCTTGTTTACTCGAGTTTTTAAGCCCGAGGGATATTTTCTAATCTGGTGCCCTAAAGGCTCACTATCCGGTAAGCTAGAAAGCCTAGAAAACTAAGGGAAGAAAATAATTGATATAAATAAATGACATGAAAGTTAGAGTCGATATCTCAAAAATCTTCACAGTTCACACAGTGCATATTTTCTAAGAGTTTTATGAAAGAACAAAGAATCGAGTCAATTTTAAATTCTTACATTTAATTTATAACAAAATTACATTTACACTTAGTTTAAGAAAGAATAATTTCTGGTTAACCTATGACCTTGGATCACTTAAATCTTCTACAAAAATACTTCAACACTTTTCTCTCTTTCAAAATGCGTTTTCAAAATACTAACATTTGATTTCTTTCTTTATGAATTTTGTGGGTGTAATTCACTGAAAACTCTCAGGAGAGAAAACTCCTCCTCTAGGGAAAACTTAGAGGTTTAACGGCTTATTGCACATACTCAGTGTCATCACGTCACCTGCGAAAGTGGTATAATAATTTTCTTAGTTTTTCTTTTTTGCTCGAGACGAGCAAAAGATAAGTGTGGGAATGTGATTAATCTCCAATATTGCATATTTCATACCATACTTTCACACTTATTCTTTATAAAATTCTGCTAAATAATAATTTTCTTGTGTGTTCCTAGGTCCATGGTGTGGGATGAAGAAGCAGATCAAAAATCCCATTTATTTGGTGATTTTTAGATCCTAATATAGCCATTGACTTTGGAAGTTCATTTTGCTGCAGCAGGAAGCAGAAAATAAGGAAGTAGCAACCCATACCCAGAATTAGAGCAGCCATGACCTGCAGACTTCAGCGTTCCGAGCCTGGCCATAGTATGGACGTGGAAACACAGCCATTGCCATGTTTTCACGGCCATACTGCGGAGTCGTGCGTCGAGTTTTGACGCACGACTCCGTACTGCTTCCCTGATGCCCCCTTGGCCTATAAATACCCTGAGATTTTCAGCTCGGAGAGGAGAGTTTTGGAGGAGGTTTTTAGGGTTGTTTCTTCTCCATATATATAGTTTTTAGAGTAGTTTCTTTTCTTTAGTTTAGGTTAGTTCTTCTTCTTCTTCTTCTTTTGTATTTTTCATTTCTTTTAGATCTTGTAATAGGGAAGAGAGTAGTACATAGGACGAAAGCAAGAGTTCTTGTAATGGAAAGTGATAATCTATGAAGGTCTCTCTTTGTCTCTTTTTATTTTCTTCTCTCTAACTCCTTTTACATGCTTAGCTAATTTTCTCTCGTGGCAACTAACTACTAACACTAACTTGCTTACTCCTTACTTGATAATCCATATGAATCTAATAGCCTTTACTTGGCCTTGCTCTTGCAAAAGTCATTGATGGCTAATGATGATGGATTCTAACACTCTAACATCCTAACTCTCTAACAAACTAACATTACTTATTCCATTCTTTCTCTTGTTTAGTTTTGATGGTTTAAGTGTAGCTTGCACTAGTTCGTTGAGTTTGGATGTGATGAGTTAACTTATGAGTCATACTTTGAAACGCTCTTGAACCGAGGACTAGTGATGCCCAAGAATACATGTAAGGTAACTATCATTAAGAGGTTAGCATGGTTAGTAGAGCCATTAATAGTTAGTAGCTATGAGTTTTCTTTCTTTTTCAGTTTGTTATAGAAATACTATCAAAAATCACAATTATCTTCTCTTCTATGTTCTCACTTCTTCGTGTTTCACCATACCCTTCTCTTTTCATTCTCTGTTTTCTTACTTTTGATTCTTTAAAGCATTGAAGAAACTTTAACACACATATGAACATACCGTAAAAGCTTCTATCGCCTTTTATTCTTGTGGATTCGACCCGTTTTAGCCTCTATGCTATAACGGAAGTATCTAGGAAGCCAAAGCGCACATTTTAATTTCTGATTTCAAAACATAACTTTTCATGCACAGTTTTCTCTCGATCAGTGTCCGAGCATCCTATGGTACAAGCAGCAGTTTGGGTCATCTATCTTGCCTACCTCTTCAGGACACCTTGTCTCTGACAACTTGAGCTTGTTGCTTTTGTTGATCAACTTAAACAAGGAGATGGTGTGCTTATCTTTGAAAGAATATTGCTTGTTAGCTCACACCTGTTCTGAAGAATTGCCCCCTTTAGCTGGCTTAGGCTTAGAAGGAGATTTAATCTCTGTTACCAAAGTATCCTTTCTTCTCAGTTGAGAAGATGATTTTAAAGCGCGTCACGTTAATTTATTAGGTCTCAGCTTACTATCCTTTTCTTTAGCCTTGACCCTGGCGACGATCTTCCCCGCTTGCTCACTTGTAGCACCAACTGCTTTGAAGTGCGACACTCAGCCACTCCTATCTAAGATAGGAGTGCATTTTGCAGATTATGGCGGGAAGTCTTTACCAGTGTATACTGCATCATGCTACTTGGACATCAGAGCACAATCCTCCGAAACCTTTCCACAAACAACTTGATGGACTCTCCTTTCTTCTGCTTTGTTGCAAGGAGAGTTGGCACCGATATCTTTATATCATCTTCAAAGAAGAGAGCCAGAAATAGCTTCTCGAGGTAAGCCCATGTCTTGATAGAGCCAGCGGGAAGCTTCATGAACTATTTAATGGCTACTCCCTTGAGGCTACCAATGAACAAATGAGCCATGATGGCATCATTCAATATTACATTCCCAGTTTAGGATTTAAAATAGCACATACGCTGGTTCGGTGACCCTTTACCATCAAAGGTATGCGGGTCAGTGCCTTGAAATTGGAAGGGTATGGAGCTGCATCTTATACTGCCGGATAAAGCCTAGCCATACCTGCTTCTTGCAAATTACTTCAGTTTATGAGAGCTTCTAGGCATTTTTGAGCTCACTCATTCTCTTGGAGTAATTATCCCACTTTTTAAATTTCTTTCCTCTTCAGACGAAGACTCAAGGTTTTTTAATTCAGAGTTATCACTCTCAGTGCTTTCAGAGGTAGAGTTTTCACCCTCCTTCTCTTTGCCTTTGCGCTTGCTGGAGGAAGTACGAGACCTCAATTTCTTCAGGAATTTCTTCTTCTTGCTGTCAAGCAAGACAGCAAACATCTTCTTAAGGTCATTGATAGACCCTTGCTGGGCTTGGAGCATATCAAACTGCTCTTTTAGTAGCCTAGCCAATTCTTCTGCAGTGTTGACATTTTGTACGAAGGCTTCCTTCTCCATGTAAGAGTTGGACGACTGAGACTCCATGAAGAGAGGGTGCTCATCATTTACTTCAATTCTCCTGGCCAAAGCATTGTAATCTACGAGGGCAATTGCTCCAGTCTAGATGCGAGTATATTTGGTAAATTTCTTTAGGTTCGATCAATATTTCTTTCAAACCTGAAGAAGGTTTAACACCGGACTCCTCAGAACTGATGGCTAGCTGCTTCTCCTTTGACTTACTTGGAGTAGTGCTTGAAACCACCATGTTGAAAGTTATCTCAGGATACTCCATGTCAGAAAATGATCTCTTCTTGCGGGAGTGATGCCTCTTGGCTGATTTAGAGAGTGGGGCCAATGACAACCGGTTGAAGACAACAGCTTGAAGATCGACGGTTTGCTCGTATGAAAGCTGTACTGGCACTCAGAGAGTACTGCTATAATTAGTCGCTTATAACAGCATTGGAGAGTGATTTGATGGACACTTCAATTCTTTGTCAAGTAGGCCCTCAGATCCGTTGCGGGAGATCTGTAGAACTAGCCTCGAACCCATGGGGGTGAGGGCTTATTGGTTCAGCTCGGTTTTCAGCCTGATGAGGCTGAATACGGAACTCGCATTTCTGTGTTGAAACATGAAGGTTTTGTTTGAGCAGGCCTTGATTCTGAACGCAAGTCTCACATTTAAGAGTTGAAATGTGAAAGCTGCATTCTGGTGCATGCTTTGGCTGAACATGGGTCTTATGTTCTGGCAAAGAAATACGGACTTCGTGTTTTAGCTTGGCCAAAGGGTGGACGCGGTTCTCGTGTTCTTACAGTGAGATGTGAATATCATGTCTGGGCATTGAGACATGGGTCTCATGCTGAGGAAGAGAAACGCGGGTCGTAGCCTCGCGTTTTGATTTCACAAACACAAGTCTGAACCTCGCATTTGATGCCAGCTACACAGACTACATTTACAGCATTTTCTGCTTGCTGACGATGAGAACGATGCCTGCGTCGACGATCAACATTCTAGTTACTCCACAGGAGTTGTTGGAACACCCCAAAATTTTAGATTGGCAAGGCCTTAAGAGGAGAACAATGGTGAGATTGGTCTCTGCCATTATGTTGACCGTGGGTCAAGGCGCGAGTCTCTTGAGTGACGTTGATGCGAACCATGTTGCTCCAGGGGAGTCAATCAGAGCTTCCAAAGAGTTAAGAGGGTCTCCGAAGAGACTTGAGAGCGAGTCTCCATAGAGACTTTATTGCTGCCTCATCTTGGGGCTGATGAAGCCCGAAGAGAGAAGTTCTTCATACATCTCTTAGTCAGATTCGACCATGAGCAACTTGACTGTTGATCTGAGAAGCCAGAGATCGGCTTGCGATACTGCCTTCTTGTCAGTTGAAAAAAGTCTCAAAGGAGTCACCATTTTTTGTTTCATCGAAATATTGAGCGAAGTAAAATTTCTTTGAGTTGATGAAAGGCTAAAATGGAACAAATTCTGATTACAAAATAGAAGAAGTTTTGAGTGGATCTCCACTTTGTTTAATGTCGGGTTTTTTGTATAGCGGTGGATGGTGATTATTGTCTTTCGTTGACGATCCAGATCAAAGGCTTTCTCTGGATCTTTTTGTTGTTGCCCTCATTTTAAGCAAACTGATGAAGTCTATGAAATTCAATCAAGAGCTAAGAGAAATCCTAAAGGGATTAAAACTTGAACTCAGCAAGTTAGAGGGAACACAATCCTTTTTTTCTCTTGAACTTTCCAAAAGCTGAACTACAACCTCTCTCTTTGGTTGATTTTCTTAAGAGCTCAACTGTCTGAACTTCTTCTTCACAACTTTCAAGCTATTTGTTGGGGTTTTCAAGGGTATAATTGTCCCCTATAAATCCTCCATAATGGGGATTAACACCCATATTTTGTGGGTGTTAATTGACCCAATAATGGTTGACAGTTATAACAAAAACACAAGTCTGACTTGGACGCGAACTTCATTCTGTTATCTGAGACGCGGAGCTCACAGGCTCATGTCTGTGTCAAAATGCCGAGCTCACATGCTCACGTTTTACTTGAAATGGGAAGCTCACAGACTTATGTTTGAGTTGAAACATGAAGCTCACAGGCTCGCGTTTGAATTGAAAAACACGACCCTCGTGTATAGGAGACGAGGTTCGGGTTTGTAGGGCTCGTGTTTGAGATTTTATTTTTAGTAATTTTTAGACAACCTACAAGAGGCATATAAGAAAGCAGCATTGGCAGAGACCTAGGCTCGCTTGGCTCAAATGTTGACCTTTAACTAAGAAGATTTAAGTTACAATCCATATAAGGCATAGGATTGTTATGTTACCTTAAGTAACATGGTATACTTTTTGGGTTTTCACTCCGTAGATGACTTTTAAAGCCTCGCTGGGGATTAAAGAAGTTTATACAAACTTTGTGAGAAGATTAGCGTTCCCTATGAAATTTTGAAAAAAGTTATCAGAGGTAATCATTAACATGATGATAGGAACTCCGAGGGGAAACAGAAACAGAATCTATTTCGGAAGAGGATACTGCCCATTTTCATTGTAAGGAGACCTCAATTTCATTGGGAAAGCTTGCGAGCTAGCTTTTTATGTGCCGATTAAAACTCCAGTGAGGAGGTTGTTGGTTGCTCCTACACCATTATTGGGCATACTACCTTATGCTATTCCTGAAGAGAATCATGGATAGCAGTTTGATGATGATGTTGCTTCAGCATTTTACTGACGAGGGGATCGACCTGTTGTTCCATATGATCCTGCCTTTGCTTATTAAACTGACTTTGGAAGATCAAGGGCAGCATATCTTGATGAAAGATATTGATCGGGTGTTGTATAAATTGGATGGGCGATCATCGATTGATGAGAACTAATATGCTTATGCTGAGGATTTATTCCTCATATGATTCCTTGGGGGGAACAAAAAGAGTTCCGCTTGGGGATTTGATTCCATTAAGGAATAGAATAGTCAGATGAATCTAACTTGATGATTAAAGGTATAGTGTTAATGTGACCATGGACAATATTTCATCAGGAATTCGTCGTTGATCGGCATCATGTTTGTGTCGCCATTTAGATTTGAGAGACGATAAGTTCCGTTTAAGTAGACTATCTCTACTACAAAAAATCCTTGCCACTTTGGTTAGAACTTTCCTCTGGTCTTGTGTATCATGACCATGGGTCACCTGATAGCTTAAACCAAGTCTCTATTTGGAAGACTCTCTCTTTAGCCTTTTGTTGAAGGCCTTCGATACGAGCCTGATATAACTCAATACGTTGCTGAGTCTGTAATCTTTTCTCGTCCAGCGCTTCAAGCTCCTAGAGGCGTGTCAGATGATTGCCTTCATCTGTCATCCTGGTTATCAAAGCAACATAAAGTGACTATATTTGAATCTCCAAGGGTATGAATGCTTCACACCCGTAGACCAGAAAAGGCGTATTGCCTGTAGGAGTTTGAATTGTCATTCGATAGGCCCAAAGACATATGCTAAGCTTCTCGTTCCAATCTAGTTTGCTTGCAGGGACAAAGTTTTTGAGGAGTTTGATGATTGTCTTGTTGAATGCTTATGCTAACCTAATGGCAGCTGGGTTGTACGCAGTTGAAGAGACATTCTGAATTCAATACATGTCACAGAACTGATAGAATGATTGGCTCGCAAATTGAGGACCATTGTCATGGATGATCCTCTGGGGAACACCAAATCGATGTATGACATGGTGTTTGATGAAGTTAATAACATTGGTAGTTTTAACTTCAGTGAGTGGTATAGCTTTTGCCTACTTTGAGAAGTAAGCGGTTATCGCGAGGATGAACCGATGACCTCAGCCAATGAAGGACTGATAGGTTCTATGACATCGATTTCCTAGGCTTCAAAAGGCTATGAAGCGACTATTAGATGGAGTAGCTCTGAAGGTTGGTGTATGAAATCTGCATGGATTTGACAGGATCTACACCATTTTGCATACTGCACTGTTGAATGAGCTGAAATCTACACAGAAAAGTAGAGTTTAGAAATTGAGAATGAGAGTAAGTTCCTCAATACTACCACTATAGCAAGTGGCTATGCGGGTTGTGATCCACAAGGATGGACTGCAATGTAAATGTTAAGTGTTCTTTTTAATTTACAGAATACCGGTTAAAATATTTCTTCTATGTTTCTTAAAGAAAAGAAAAATGAAAGAATTCTAGGTTAAGGAAAAATAAAAATAAATAGAGAAGAAGATGGTATTGATTTTAAAAGTGTTTCTTAAAGTAAGAGATGAAAAAAATGAAAAAAAGTTAAAACTATACTTACCTCTTATGCTTGCTCATCTTAGATCTTAAGCAACGACTTACCTTGGCTTGATGGCTTTCACCGCATAAAATATAAGATTATCCTCATTGTATACAACCATATTAGATCATCAAAACTATGAAAAACAAGTATTAATTGATACAAAACTTACTCGTTTAGAAGTGAGGATCCACCATAATAAGCCATCAGTGGCTCTTGTAAAGGCGAGGCATGTTCGAGGCCATTAGAAGCATACGGATTGAGATCAAGCATAAAAGAGCAAGTACTAAAGAAAAACAAGAATAAAACAAAAAAAATATAACCTTGATTAAATAAAAAAACTATAAGAAAAAAGAAAAACTTACATCAATTGTCACGAATCTACTCTCTCTCTCTCTCTAATCTTAGTTATATAAATAAAAACAAAAATTACAATAAAAGAAAAACAAAACCATTAACTAAACTAGAATAAAAACCTAGCCTAAGCTCTCTCTGCTAGAGTGGTGCCCCTTTGCCTTCTGCAGTGGTGGTATTTATATGTTGAAATGGATAAGGAAGAGTGCGCTGGAAGATGAGACCAAATCCCTGACCCAACAGAAAATGTCTTCTGATAAGACTGGAGATAAGGTTAAAGATATGGACAAAATTGCTTGCCCAACAGAAAAAATCTTTTGATAATATCTCTTTTGATCTCTGAATTTTAACAATATCCTTTTGATTCTTCAAGCTAACCAAATTGATTTTTCTAAATCTAATTTTAACTGTATTTATTTGGCTTCAGTTAACTAAATGATCCAATTAAATCAGAATTTAACTGGCTTTTATTTGGTCTTACGTTCTCTCATTTTATTAAGACAAACCTGCATAATAATACATTAAGACAAGAAATTAGCAAGATTGATTACAAGATAAATGCGGTAATGTAATAAAATAATACAAAATACGTGTAAGATCACACCTCCACACCTATCCTCACCCTCGAACAAAACAAGAAAACTAAACCTAAAAATTTATTAAACCATTTTCGCAGGTCACGCGACTACACTGAGCATGTACAATAAACCTTTAAACCTCTAGATTTTTCCTAGAGGAGGAGTTATAGTCTCCTGAAGGTTTTCAGTGAATACACCCACAAAATCCATAAAGAAAGAAAAATAAAGTGTTAGTATTTTGAACATGCATTTTTAAAGAGGGAAACATATTTGAAGTATTCTTAAAAAAATTTAAGTAATTTATATGTCTTAAGATTATCAGAACTTAGTCATTCCTAAACTAAGTCTCTATTCAAAAATTTGTTATCAACCAATATAAAGATTAAAATTTTATTTCTCATCTAGTCTATTATTTTATCCTAAATCATATAAAGCTGGAGGAGATGCAACCAGGGGCAGCGACTCTGCGTGGATGAGATAGAGAAGGAGGCAAGGGCAGGGCTGCTTATGGGGCTCTGTGAGTGGCCATAGTTGTGAGAAGGTAGCCAAGGGGGAGGCTAGAGCAGGCATGGTGGGTTGTGGGTTTGCAGGCTATGGAGCTTGAGAGGGGCTAGATTTGCACTGTAGGGTGTGCACAGCAGTGGATGGGCTGTCAATGTAGAGTAGGAGACGCTGCCAAGGAGGGAGAGGGGGAGCTATAAGGGCTGTGCATGGGACTCGTGTACGGGCTACTGGGTTGGTGGCACAAGAAGGATTCGGTCATGGCAAGGAGCACGGGAGGAGATCGGGGAGGAGGGTGTTGTGATGCTCCAGATCATGGGGATTTAGCCTGGATGAGAGGTGCTTACAGTGGCGCAAGGGGAAGATGGACATGGAAGTGGTTATGGCGAAGAAGGAGAAGGATTAGGTTAATAATTAGGGCTAGATTTATGTAGAGAATAGGATTATATTGTTGGCCCAAGGTTACAATCACCCGTTTTTAATGTGATTTGATGATTACAAAACATATTAGTTATTTGTACTAATATTGTTTATTGTTTAAGTCTGTTTCAGGATTCTAACTCAACTAGAAGGATTCTTCCCTAAAGGAAGGTGCTTTGGACTCAAGTCTACTCAATTTGGGCTCAAGAATCAAGTTTTGAAGATCATATGGTGAAAGCCCTCTTGAAGAACTTGAAGTCTTTAGAATCATCGTAAGAATAGAATGTTAAAGTTTGAGTGTTGGATATTGGCTATAGGATACACATACACAATTTGTTTTTGTTAAAATGTGAGTCTTGTATTTAGGTTTTCATGTTTTAAAATTTGGTTTCATGCCTTAGTAGATATTTACATGACCCTAAGTTTTACAAAATAAATATCATGTTTAGATTATGTTTATATACTCCTACTAGCATGTTACTTAAGTTTGTTCAAACCCAAAACTATTTTACAAATTTTTCTAAGTCAAAAAAAAAATTACTGTTTTCCCTGTTTCAGGCTGACCGGCCGACCGGCGCCAGTGCCAGGACGTGCACATTTGTGCACGTCTGTCGGTCGACCGCCCCGATTGACCGACTGTGAGCAGTTGCTCTCGGGTTTTCTGGGTCGACCGGCCGGTCGACCGCCAGAAGACCCCAGCCAACGGCTCTTTGACCAGCTGAGCTGGCGGTCGACGGCCCGGTCGACCGCCAAGCCTGCACATGCCCAACGGCTCTTTCCTCTTTTGTGCAATTCTGAAATCTGTTTTTTGGACTGTTTTTTGGCAGACTTTTTCAGGATTTTCCAGTTCTTTTTCAGAGCAAATAAGCTCTAAATAAATTGTTTTAAACCTATTTTTCTCCCTATAAATAGAGGAGAAGACTCTCTTGCAAAATACCAAGAAAAATCCTCAAGTTTTTAAAGTTTTCAAAAGAGAAAAGAAAAGTGTTTAAGCTCTCCATTTCCAATTCTTTCTTGAGCTAGTTTTCAGTTGTGTTCCCTTGCAAAAATCATCTCTACAACTGAGTTTTTCTCACTACACTTCATAGAGCCAAAAATCCCTAACTCATTCTATAGTGAAGTTGTAAAAAGAGTGAGAGTGTTGTAAAAGAGTTTGGTGATCTTGTTGTGATCACTCTTGTTCTTGTAGAGACACCTCTTCGGTAGAGGTTATTGTACTTGGTGGAGCTCGGTGCTCGGGTCTTCGGTAGACCGTTGTAATCGTCCTCGGTGGATAGTGGAAACCCTTCACGGAGGTGAAGGCGGGGAGTAGAGCGGTGGCTCGAACCTCGAAACAAATACTTGTGTTTGTGATTGTCTTTTGCTCTTACTCTCCATTTTGCTTTTAATTTCTATTGCACTTTAATTGCTTTTAATTACTTGCTTGTGATCTTGTTTCTTTCCTTGTGCTATTACTTCAAGCTTGTAATACTTGTGATATCTTGTGTGCATTTCATCATTGCATTTTATTCATACTTTGTTCGATCAATTCTCATACAACAAGGTTGCATTGCGCACCTCTAACCCATTCAAGGGGAATTGGGAGGAAGGAGTTTAGAACCTCTCACGGGGTATTCGGCTCTTAGTCTTGTTTTGAGAGATCGTTGCATCATTCATCCATCTTAGCTTAAAAAGATTGTTAGATTAGCAATAACACCTATTCACCCCCCCTCTAGGTGTTTTTCAATTGGTATCAGAGCTTGGACTCTAGGATTTGGCTTAACAACCTTAGAGAGATCCTAATTTTTGCTAATCATTTCATTCATATTCACTTAGTAAAAAAGGCCTATGGAATTAAAACCCCTCCTAAGTTTGATGGACTTAACTTTCCCATATGGAAGGTTAAGATGACCGTTTTCTTGCAATCTCTAGGTAGTCGAGTTGCAAAGGCCGTGACCAAACCCTTTAGTGCACCCCCCTGTGATGAATCCACTTGGTCCGAAATAGAGATTAAAGAATTTGATGCCAATGCTAGGGCTCACTATGCACTACTTCAAGCCCTTAATGATGATGACATAGCTAGAGTTATTCATTGCAAGTCCGCATATGAAATTTGGACACATTTGATAGTTACACATGAAGGGACCTCACAAGTGAAGAGGGCTAAGATTGACCTTCTTCGGTCCCAATATGAGAATTTTTGCATGCAAGAAAATGAAACCATAGATGATATGGTTACAAGATTTACAAAGAATACTAATGGACTTTCTTCTCTAGGTGATGCTATTGATAATGATCAAAGAGTTAGAAAGATCATCCGGGCTCTTCCTCCTTCATGGGAAGTAAAAGTAACAACCTTGAAGGAACTCAATGACAAGGAAGAGATGGAATTGATTGGTCTCATTGGGAACCTCAAAACCCATGAGATGGAGAGGAAAGTAAGGGAGGACATGGCTCCTTCCAAGAAGAAGACAATAGCCTTCAAAAGTCAATCCACACACTCCGACGAAGACGATGAAGAAGAAGATGGCGAAGAGCTCTCACTTCTTGTGAAGAACGTCCAGAGGATGTACAACAAGGCTAAATTTTAAGGAAGGAAGAGATGGCAAGGAGGCAAAGAAGAAAGAAAGATCATTTGCTTTAATTGCCAAAGACCGGGACACATAGTGGCGGAGTGTCCGGATAAAGTGAAGCCCTCCACCTCAAAGAAGCCTCACAAGAAGAAGGCAATGAAAGCTACATGGGATTCCGAGAGAGAATCCGAGGAGGAGATTGATACCGCCAACATGTGCTTCATGGCTAATGAAAGCACAAGCAAGGTAACCCCTTCCACTTCTCCTAATGATGAACTTTCCATGGATGAATTAGGAGAAGCTTTTGTAGAATTATCACATAACTATGATTTTCTTAAGAAAAAGTATTTAAAAATGAAAAAGGAAAATGAATCTCTTAATCATCAAGTTTTTACTCTTTCTAAAGAAAAGTATGAATTACTTTCCACTCTTGTTTCCACTCAAAAAGATTTTGACAAGTATAAGATTTCTTGTAAAGGCAAGTCTCCACAAATTGATTCTAATGAGATTACCATGCTTAAAGAAAGAATAGACTCATTGGGAATTGTTTTAAAAAATTGTGAGTTTGATAAGAAGAAGATAGAGGCCATGTTTCCTAAGAAACAAGCCCCTAAGAAAAATGTTCACCATGCTCATGCTCATGTTCATACCACACAACCTTTACATCGTGGCAAATCCTCAAAGCATGCTCACACTTCACACACACATCATGCATTCATGTATGGAAGAGTGTTCTCATGTTCACATTGTGGGCGGAAAGGATACTTAGCCAATTTTGCTATAATAGACTAAGTGCATCTTATCATAATGTTTGGGTTCGAAACACTAACTTTCAAGGACCCAAGAAAGTCTGGGTACCAAAGTCAACAATTTTGTTAAATGATATAGGTACCTTCCAAAGCCCAACGACATAGAGGATTGTGGTATCTTGATAGTGGTTGCTCAAGGCACATGACTTGGGACATCAACAACTTTGCAACCCTATCAAGATACTATGAAGGTGGCACCGTCACCTTCGGAGATGATGCCAAGGGTAAAATCATCGGTATTGGTAATGTAAAACTCGGCACATCCCCTTTAATTGAAAATGTAGTTTTAGTTGATGGACTCAAGCATAACCTCTTGAGTGTTAGTCAACTTTGTGATAAAGGTTTTGATGTTGTTTTTGATCATGTAGTTTGTAAAGTAATTGATAGAATTTCTAATACTTGTGTGTTTTCCTGTTTTCGTGAAAGTAATGTTTATATGATAGACATGTCTAATACGTCTTGTAATATTACTTGTTTAAAAGCCCTCGATGACGACTCTTGGTTGTGGCATAGAAGATTAGGCCATATTTCATTTGACCACATATCTAGGTTAAACACAAAGGAAATGGTGAAAGGTATTCCTTGTTTGAGTTTTGAAAAGGACCGAGTTTGTGACGCATGTCAATTTGGGAAACAAAGTAAGTCTTCTTTCAAGTCAATTAAGGATATGATGACATCACGTCCTTTGGAGTTAATCCATATGGATCTATTTGGCCCGACACAAACCAAAAGTTTAAGTGGGAATAGATTTGCATTTGTTTTGGTTGATGACTTTTCACGGTTTACTTGGGTTTTCTTTCTTGAACACAAAAAATCAAGCTTTTTCATATTTCTAAACTTTTAAGAAAAGAGTTGAAAAAGAAAAAGATGTTTCAATTATAAGAATAAGAAGTGATATAGGAGGTGAGTTCATTAACCTACCCTTTACCACTTTTTGTGAAGAACATGGAATTAAGCATGAACTTTCATGTCCTAGAACTCCACAACAAAATGGAGTAGTTGAACGAAAAAATCAAACTTTACAAGAGATGGCTAGGACAATGCTAAGTGAATATGGTCTACCACATTATTTGTGGGCCGAGGCCGTAAATACATCATGCTATATATCAAATCGTGTTTTCTTGTGTAAAAATACTTCAAAGACTTCTTTTGAAATGTACTTTTCTAGAAAACCAAATGTTTCATATTTCAAAGTTTTGGATGCAAATGTTTTGTTTTAAATACAAAAGATAATTTAGGAAAATTTGATGCTAAAGCTTATAAGGCAATTTTTGTTGGGTATTCTAATACAAGTAAGGCTTATAGAATCTTCAATAAATCATCTTTGACTATTGAGGAATCTATACATGTTAAGTTTGAAGAATCTAACTTGTTTGTTAAGAATGTTGTAGAAATAGATGCTTTGGATGAAGGCTTGGAGAAAGTGACCTTGGAGGATACACCTACTATGGGAGACAAGCCAAAGGTGAAAAACACCTAGAGGGGGGTGAATAGGTGTAAATGCTAATCTAAGAAACTCAATGCAAACTAAGTGCGCTAAATGCGGAAGCTAATGCAAATGTTGCACAAACTAATACAATACAACAAGTGTAGCCGAATTCCCCTTGCGAGGCTCTGGACTAACTCCCTTGATTCCCCTTGAAATGGGTTGAGGTGCTATGTGAAGCTCTTGTTGGATGAGTATAAGTTAGGCACACACACACAAGCAATCCAAGCAATATAAAATACACACAATCAAGCCAAGCATATAAGAATGAATAGCAATGTGAATAAATGCAAGGCAATATGAAATATGCACAACACAAGCAAATATGATATGATATGAATATGATGCTTTGCACAAATATAAGAGAGAGAGTTAGAGAGACAATGGATCAATACGCAAACACCAAGATTTGTTTCGAGGTTCGAGCACCTTGCTCTACATCCCCGCCTACACCACCGTGTAGGATTTCCACTATCTCAACTCCCACCGAGGGAACCTCTACCGAAGAGGATTTCTTACAACTCTAGGAGTACCAAACTCCTCTCTCAAACAACCACCTCACAACTGAGGGGTAAGGCCCGTAGCCAATACAACAACAACAACCAACACCTCTACCGAAGAGGGTTTACAACCAAACTCCACCTCTCACTAGAGGGAGCAAACCAATCACCCGATCACCTCTACCTAAGAGGGATACAACAAGAATAAGGGTGTTTACAACAAGTGGTTCCAAAAACCACAAACTCAATCTCTCTTTCTTTTCTCTTTTCTTTTCCACAAAAACAAGATCCTAAATAGACTAGGATAGGTGATATAGCTCAAGTGTGGAATCAAAGTGTTTTTGGAAACAAGCAACAAAGAAAAACTACTTGGGAAATCTCTTGTATATGATAGAAAATGAAATACCAAATCAAAATCCCAAAACCTAGTTTTCTTTGATTTTCCAAAAACCCAAAACAAATAAAGATGAGAAGTTTTTAAAGCCCAAAAACTCTTTTTAAACTCTTTTAAACACCTCAGAAAACTGAAATTTTTCCTCTTAAAAATCTTGGCCAAAATCCCCAAAGAGATGGAGTTTATATAGGCCAAACAGAAAACTAGCCGTTAGAGCTGAGCTGGCAGCTCTGAC
Organism: Agave tequilana; assembly: GCA_038442645.1. Taxonomy (NCBI): domain Eukaryota; kingdom Viridiplantae; phylum Streptophyta; class Magnoliopsida; order Asparagales; family Asparagaceae; genus Agave; species Agave tequilana. The sequence continues at coordinate 102,075 of JAVJIF010030278.1, forward strand.
AGGCGTCGGTCGACCGGCCCGGTCGACCGCCAACGGTCAGAAAAGTGACCGTTAGGCACTAGCGGTCGACCGGCCCGGTCGACCGAAACATCCTGAGAGTTGAACTCTCAACTCGGTCGACCGGTCCGGTCGACCGACTACAATGTGTAGCCAGCGTGCACGTCTGTGCACATCGGTCGACCGACCCGGTCGACCGGCCACTTGGTGCGGTCGACCGGTCCGGTCGACCGAACTGGCCTAGCAGGCACAGTGCAGAACTGCACAGATACAGGATTTGAAAATAGGTCTTTTCACTCAATAAAAATCCCATAAATTCACAGTAAATCTAAAAAATAGTTTTAATCACAATAAAAACTGTTTTTCTAAAAAATATGTTTTTCTAAAACTTGTTTATCATTTTACTTTAAAACATAAACATGTGATAAAAATTTCAAGACAATATATCAACATATCAATTCATTTTAGAGTCTTGCAAATTTTATCAAAAACAAAACCTGTATTTTGTCAAACTTGATTTTTCCAAAACATGAATAGGATAGTCAAAATAAGTTTGTTTAAAAAATTAAGCATGCATGTATAGAATGAAGCAACTATACATATATCAATTTAAACTTGTTTTGATAAACTATTCATGAAAACCAAAACTCAATCATGAAACGTGTGTGTTTTGTGTTCACTTGAGCATATCAACTAAACTAAGCTTTACAAATGGATCTAAAACTCTATCTAAACTAGGATACCTAAGTCTTCTTGACGATCATCATCTTCAAGTAGACTTGCTCCAAAACTCCATCCATGGGCTAGACAAAGTGTGAACTTGAAGCTTTGGCCCTGGAATCACCATGAATAGCTTCTAAACTCCTTGTTAAAGCTAATCACCAACTAATATCCTGTTAATGATCTGAAACTTAGAAACACAAGAATATTAGTAAACATAACTACATGAGTTGATCATCATCAAAACTAGAGTGGAAGGCCATTGGGCCAACAAAAGGATGATGAAGGAAGTGAAGCTAAAGTAGAAGAGGCTCAAGGACATGAAATTCAATCAATTGAAGTGGAGCCCACTCAACAACTTCCAAAGGATTGGAGATACAATCCTCATCATCCCAAGGACCTCGTCATAGGTGAAGTATCAAAAGGGGTAACTACTCGCTCTAAACTTCATGATTATTGTGGACATTATGCATTTATTTCTCATGTTGAACCCAAGAACGTTCTCGAAGCCGAGGCCGATTCATATTGGTTGCTAGCCATGCAAGAGGAACTCAATCAATTTGAGCGCAACCAAGTTTGGCACCTTGTTCCTAGGCCCCACGATAGACCAACAATTGGTACTAAGTGGATCTTTAAGAACAAGTTGGATGAATCGGGTAACGTTGTTAGGAATAAAGCTAGGTTAGTTGCCCAAGGTTACACTCAAATCGAAGGAATCGATTTTGAAGAAACCTTTGCACCTGTAGCACGGCTTGAAGCCATACGGATGACACTAGCATTTGCCTCATATAAAGATTTTAAATTGTTTCAAATGGATGTTAAAAGTGCTTTTCTAAATGGTTTTATTGAAGAGGAGGTGTATGTTGAACAACCCCCCGGGTTTGTTGATCCTACGCATCCGGATTTTGTGTTTAAATTAGATAAAGCTCTTTATGGTTTAAAACAAGCCCCTAGGGCTTGGTATGAAAGACTTTCTTCATTTTTGATTTCAAATGGTTTTAAGAAAGGTAAAATTGACACAACTTTGTTTACAAAACATGTAGAAAAAGATATTCTTATTGTGCAAATTTATGTTGATGACATTATTTTTGGTTCTACTAATGAATCTCTTTGCCAAGCTTTTGAATCATGCATGAAGGATGAATTTGAAATGTCTATGATGGGGGAGCTGAACTATTTCCTTGGACTCCAAATCAAGCAAAGGACGGATGGGATCTTAATCAATCAAGTCAAGTACACAAAGGAACTCATCAAAAGGTTCGGGCTTGAAGGATCTAAAGTGAGCAAAACTCCCATGGCAACAACTACCAAGCTTGATAAGGATGAACAAGGTAAAAGTGTAGACATTAAAGTTTATCGTAGCATGATAGGTAGTTTATTGTATTTGACGGCTAGTAGCCGGATATCATGTTTTTCGTTTGTCTTTGTGCTCGTTTTTAATCATGTCCTAAGGAATCTCATTTAGTAGCGGTAAAACGCATTATTAAATACCTTAAGGGCACTATTGAAATGGGTTTGTGGTATCCGAAACCGGCCAATTTTCAATGACGAGTTTTTCGGATGCCGACTATGCGGGTTGTAGGGTAGATAGGAAGAGCACAAGTGGAACATGTCAATTCTTAGGTAATTGTCTTGTATCTTGATCTTCCAAAAAGCAAAATTCGGTAGCCCTTTCAACCGCCGAGGCGGAGTATGTTGCGGCCGGAGCTTGTTGTGCACAAGTTCTTTGGATGAAACATACTCTCCTCGACTATGATTTACACTTTGACCATGTTAAAATATTTTGTGATAATACTAGTACTATTCACATGACAAAGAATGCAAATCAACATAGTAAAACCAAACACATTGACATTAGGTATCACTTTCTTAGAGATCATTATGAGAAAGGTGATATTGATATTGATTATGTTTCTACCGATTTTCAACTTGCCGATATTTTTACTAAACCTCTAGATTATGCTAGATTTTCATTTATTTGTGGTGAGTTGAATGTTTGCATTATGGATTCTTAAAGAAAAATTTCTTTTATTTTGTTTGTTTAACCCTTTTTGATGTATGACAAAAAGGGGAGAAAAAGTATGAGTTTGTTTGTTGTTTTGTTTGTTTATTGTGTATTTTTGATTCATTTGAGTTTTTGATAAAACTATGTGTTTTGCATTTGTGTTTTTGACAAAACTATGTGTTTTCAATGCCTTATGTGTTTTTCAATGGCTTATGTATTTAGCTCTTCATTGACATTTTTGATACATAGCATTATTTGAGGGGGAGCTTTCCAAGCTCTTCTTCCATTTTTGTTTAAAATAACGTATATGTTTTGTCATCATCAAAAAGGGGGAGATTGTTGGCCCAAGGTTACAATCACCCGTTTTTAGTGTGTATTGATGATTACAAAACATATTAGTTATTTGTACTAATATTGTTTATTGTTTAAGTGTGTTTCAGGATTCTAACTCAACTAGAAGGATTCTTCCCTAAAGGAAGGTGCTTTGGACTCAAGTCTACTCAATTTGGGCTCAAGAATCAAGTTTTGAAGATCATATGGTGAAAGCCCTCTTGAAGAACTTGAAGTCTTTAGAATCATCGTAAGAATAGAATGTTAAAGTTTGAGTGTTGGATATTGGCTCTAGGATACACATACACAATTTGTTTTTGTTAAAATGTGAGTCTTGTATTTAGGTTTTAATGATTTAAAATTTGGTTTCATGCCTTAGTAGATATTTACATGACCCTAAGTTTTACAAAATAAATATCATGTTTAGATCATGTTTATATACTCCTACTAGCATGTTACTTAAGTTTGTTCAAACCCAAAACTATTTTACAAATTTTTCTAAGTAAAAAAAAAAAAATTACTGTTTTCCCTGTTTCAGGCTGACCGGCCGACCGGCCCGGTCGACTGGCGCCAGTGCCAGGACGTGCACATTTGTGCACGTCTGTCGGTCGACCGCCCCGGTTGACCGACTGTGAGCAGTTGCTCTCGGGTTTTCTGGGTCGACCGGCCGGTCGATCGCCAGAAGACCCGAGCCAACGGCTCTTTGACCAGCTGAGCTGGCGATCGACCGGCCCGGTCGACCGCCAAGCCTGCACATGCCCAACGGCTCTTTCCTCTTTTGTGCAATTCTGAAATCTATTTTTTGGACTGTTTTTTGGCAGACTTTTTCAGGGTTTTCCAGTTCTTTTTCAGAGCAAATAAGCTCTAAATAAATTGTTTTAAACCTATTTTTCTCCCTATAAATAGAGGAGAAGACTCTCTTGCAAAATACCAAGAAAAATCCTCAAGTTTTCAAAGTTTTCAAAAGAGAAAAGAAAAGTGTTTAAGCTCTCCATTTCCAATTCTTTCTTGAGCTAGTTTTCCGTTGTGTTCCCTTGCAAAAATCATCTCTACAACTGAGTTTTTCTCACTACACTTCATAGAGCCAAAAATCCCTAACTCATTCTATAGTGAAGTTGTAAAAAGAGTGAGAGTGTTGTAAAAGAGTTTGGTGATCTTGTTGTGATCACTCTTGTTCTTGTGGTGACACCTCTTCGGCAGAGGTTATTGTACTTGGTGGAGCTCGGTGCTCGGGTCTTCGGTAGACCGTTGTAATCGTCCTCGGTGGATAGTGGAAACCCTTCACGGAGGTGAAGACGGGGAGTAGAGCGGTGGCTCGAACCTCGAAACAAATACTTGTGTTTGCGATTGTCTTTTGCTCTTACTCTCCATTTTGCTTTTAATTTCTATTGCACTTTAATTGCTTTTAATTACTTGCTTGTGATCTTATTTCTTTCCTTGTGCTATTACTTCAAGCTTGTAATACTTGTGATATCTTGTGTGCATTTCATCATTGCATTTTATTCATACTTTGTTCGATCAATTCTCATACAACAAGGTTGCATTGCGCACCTCTAACCCATTCAAGGGGAATTGGGAGGAAGGAGTTCAGAACCTCTCACGGGGTATTCGGCTCTTAGTCTTGTTTTGAGAGATTGTTGCATCATTCATCCATCTTAGTTTAAAAAGATTGTTAGATTAGCAATAACACCTATTCACCCCCCCTCTAGGTGTTTTTCATATATATAGGGAAAGAATTGGGCTTTTGGATGTAGGGTAAATGGGTTAGCTAATGGGTTATGGGTATAGCTATAGGGTAAAGAGTAGGAAATAGGAATAATGAAATGCAATAATACTAATAATAACACAAATTACAATCAACAATAATACAAACAACAAGATTAGAAATAATAATAACAAATAACAATAATAATAGTTAATAATAATAGTAAAAGTTACTAATAACCATTAATGATAATACTAATAAAAAACTAATAAAAAATAATAATACTTGATAACAAAATTAACAATAATAATAATGATAATTAATAGTAAAAATAATAATAAAAATTATAATTTAGCAACTACTACTACTAATATTTATACTAATATTAAAATAAATAAATAAAATAATAGTCACACTAATAATGATTAATAAACACCAACAATATTAATAATAATAACACTAATAGTAATAAGTAACTAAAATATTGTTAACAAATAATGGTAATAATATATAAAGCCAAAATACATTTACTATCTTAAAAATAATTTGTATATTTAATAATAATAGCAACTATAAATCAAATTAGTTAATAATAATAATAAAATAACTAGTAAATCAAATTAAATAATTTAGAAAAATAAAAATACAGTATTATTAACTAAGGATATTATATTATTTGATGAAATGGTTGACTTGGGCTCAAGAACGAAAGGAACAAGAACCAACACTGACTCGGTTATATGAGTCAAATCAAGTTTAGCTTCAAGGGTCAGTTTCAGTTTAAGAGTTGAGTCCAAATCAAAAATTGAGATTCTTTTACCAACAGTAGAATGTGACTATCCAAAATAGGTGGTTCATGTTCTAAATCTATAGGTACGAGAATCGGTGCTGGCTCGGGAATTGGGTCCAAATCGGTTAAGGATACTAGAGTCAGCATTGATTTGAAATTTGGAACTGAATCACAAAATTGAAAATCGAGTTCACATTCATATTCAAGTTCAATTTCATTGAAATAAAAACTTGCCAATTTGTCAATAGTTTCATATTGGTCAAGTTCAAAATGGTATGATGAAATTGAATCTTGGTTGAAGTTTCTAAGAGACCATGATTCTTAGTCCCTATCAATATGGCTAGGTAAATCTAGAATAGTCAAATATTGGGAAGGGAGAGTTTTCTCATTTCTATACATATTTTTCAATTGACTAATTCTTTCTTCTAGCCTATCGATGGACTGGGTAAAAGAATTTTGTCCTTGAATTTGTATTCCGTACTATTTTCAAAGTCACATGGTTCTTCTCGTTGTGGTAGGACATGAAAAATAAAGTAAGGGTCTTGGATTTAGGAATTTTGTGGGATACTTGAGTTTGTTAAGTTTTGAGATTGCAAGTACTCAAGTATGGCTTTCTCACTTCTTTGAACATCAAATCCTTCTTCTATATGTTTGTCAAAAAAAGGAGTATATGAAGATGATTGTTGGAAAGGTAGTTGATACTATGACTCGAGGGCATTGTATCCCCACTGATTCGGTGAAGAGTGATGATGGTTATTACAATCTTGTTCACAATATTGAGATTGGGACTTATACTGATTCAGATAAAATCAATCCGGCATACTTGATTGTTTAAAGTTATGAAATGTCGGGTTGGTGTTATCCGAAAAAGAGGTCAGGTTGTAATATGGATTACTATTAAAATTGAAAGAATTGTTGTTATAATCCATTTCACACAAACTGACAAAAAATAAAAAATAAACAAACGAAAAAAAAGAAAAATCTAGCCTATATTAGGGTAGGCCTTAGACCTAGACGGCTCCTAACTTGTTAGCCTGTCCACGGGAGATATATTGTAGCAATCTGACTACAAGTTAAACGGTCGGGTGGGGGCAAAACCAGTGAGAGGTATCCGTGCCTGAGCAATTAGGTCTAATTATGCCAAACCACTTTTTTTTGAGATTTTGCCTCTCAATCCCCAACCTTTGACATCGATTTGATAAGAGTCAAACTCTAACAACTTCCCCCTTAGGTCAATCTCCTAAATGAATCCAAGATGTCCCTAGGACCAATGTCTACTCAGTTTTAATTAGGCTGGGTTAGTGAGTAAGGAGATGATTTTTGGGCTAAAAGAGAGTAATGACTTTCGCATCTTATCTTGTTTAAGGATATGCCCTTAATGATTTTCGTGCGCGTGTACAAATATTTAGCAAAAAATAGCACTCAGGGTATCAAACAAGAATATTTCTTATACTAAATGCTATACACTCGTACCTTGGTTCTAGCACTCTTCAACAGTAAAAAGAAATGTAACGAATTAAACAAGTGCCTAAAATGTAGTGTTTAACCTTTTTTAGCATTTACAAACACGGATTACTGTTGAATTTAAAAATAGTGCGCAGTATTAAACAACAGAGAAGAATATTAGTTTCAAAACCTAAATTTTGTAGTGAATAATCTCTGTAAAAAATATCAATCAGTAGTTGATTGATAGAGAAAAGAGAGTAAAAAGAAAAAGATTAAGGTTAAAAAGTTTTTCTATTTTCTTGCAATTAATCTGCTATAGCAAGAGCTAAACGGGTTAATCCATAGGGAGAGATGTGATGGAAGCGTTTTGATACGGTTTCTCTGTGTATAAATTGAAAAGAAAGATGATGGTTATAAAAGAGATGCTTGAAGAGATATCATAGCCCACTAATCATCTACCACAACTAAGCACTAGTCTATGAAGAATAAGCATCATATTGAATGTAGAAAGATTGATCCTAGAATGTTGCTTCAAATTTAAGAAATATGAGTAAGATAGAAAGCAAATCCTAATTAAAGTACACTAGATAAAATTAAACATTAATTTATCAAGGTTTCTAAGTATAGCATAAGAAAAATCATTTTAGACTTAGCATTAAGCTGTCAAGTATCCAAGCATAAACCAGAATAACCATTATATAGTGTAACCCGAAAACTAGTTTAACTTAATTCATCACTAATCTTTAAGAATTTTAACTTAACCCTAGGATTTCAAACATGCATAGAACTCAATCAATTCATCTTATTGAACTAGACTTAATTGGTGGAGAGGTTAGTAAAATACGAAGGGAATCAGTTACTCATATTTATGATTAAACTAGGCATGGTGATTAAAGAATGCAGAAAATAAGGCAAAAAATTTGAAGAACAAAAATTAAAAAACAAAAGACATATATAAAGAAATAGGAACCTGTATTGGATTATCACTCGTTTAGTACAAAAGCCCTTCTTCTCTTTACAAATTTTCTTCTTCAAATTAAAAACTTGAAAATACAATGAAAATTGAGAAAAAATCTAAAGAAAATCCTAAACTTGATCTTCTGAGATGCCTCCCCTCTATCGTTCTAACTCGATATTGGAGATTCTAGTGGTAGAATCCCTGTAGAGCACACCCACCCAACTGCCACCCACGTGGCTTCAAAATAGCCGCTTTTCAATGACTTTTCAGGAGGAAACACGGCAATATGGTGGAGTCAGGGCACGCGTTTTGGGCTCTGGCTTCATCTCGTCTGTTCATATGGAGATATATCCTTAGAATCTTCATTTGATCTTTGAAATTTAAAATAATCTTGTTTTCTAGATAACTTAAAAAAATAAGTGATCTATAAATCCGAATTTAAACTTGAATTCTCCTCCTTTAGCTTTGACTTGGAGTACAAGCAACTTAATTTAAATTGATTACCTCTTTTATCACTGAATTAGGATTGGATTATCTTTGAATTATCTGGGCTTGATGGGCTCTTGGGCTTCTCTTAGACTTTTGGGCTTCTTTTGGCTCTTTTTTTCTCTTTTTAATTATGGAGGCCTACATATTATTCAACAATAAAATAATTAAATAGTAATATTTTAAAAAAAATAAATATTAAAATATGACTAAAATTATGCACTTTTGATGAACAATTAGTAGTCTTATATAATAGCAGTGCAAACGCGACTTTTGCCGCATTTTCATGACAGTTTTGTATTTTCTTGTGCTTTGCCTTTTAGAGCAGAGTCACATGCTAGCAATGTTCCTTCTGTGATTGAGTTTAGACCTACACACAAGAATACAGAATTTCAAAACTTAAGAATAGAGAGTGCAAGGTGCTTAATACTACCACTATAGCAAGTGGCTATGCGGGTCGTGATTCACAAGGAGGGACTTGCGATGGAAGTTTTTAGTAAGATCTCTTTAGTTCACTTTAAATGATTAAAGATCTTCTTTTAGTTATTGAAAAGAAAAAGAAAAAATAAGTTGCAGTTAAGTTAAGAAGAAAGTTGTAAATTAAGAAGGTGGAGAAAATAGAAATTAGATATATACAAAGAAATTGAAAAGAATGAAGTGTTGGGAGATCTAAACTAAAATTAAAAGAATAGAAAGTTGAAACCTAAAAAAACTTACTTACCTCTTCGGCACTTGCTTACCTTTTGACCCGTATCAATAACATACCTTTGTTTTAAGGCGATTGAAGTATGACAAATAGGATCTTCCCCATTCTCGATTTACACTATGAAATGAAGAAGCAAGCTACACTACCATAGAAATGGATATCCATCACCATAAGCCATCAATGGCACTTGCAAAGGTAAGGCAACTTTGAGGACTAGTGTCACCCTCAGTACAAGCTTGTTTTCATTCCTTTATAAAAATCTCCTCTCCTCCCAGTTACATAAAGGAAATAAAAATTACATAAAAGAAAACTAAAAACCTAAGTTACAAACTACAAAATAGCCTAACTTCTACTCTCTGCTTGATCATCCCTTTTTGCCTTCGAGATTATAGGTATTTATAGGAGAAATGCAGAGGGTAGAGGAGTATGAAGATAAGGGAAAACTGGCTATTTCTTAATTTGAATCCTCCCCTTATCTCCAAACTAGATTTGATGTGGATATTCAGTTCTGATCTGCAGCTTGTTGGTATGAAGATTGCTGAATATAACTTATCAAATGAAAGAATTAGAAATATTAATCAGCTTAAGAGTTGTAACCCTTTAAATCTTCTTTCTAGATCATCTTGAATTGTCGAATTTGATTTTCAATAGCAAATGTTATGATTCAAATATTAAAATGTATCCAGTCAGAATCTGAGTCAAAATTATTTCATCTCATCCGTTGATTTTCTCTCTATCCATTTATCCTTTTAGACTTGGACTCTGTATTTGACGTTATCCTCGGTTAATTTTTAGCTTTAACCACTTGATTTACCAAAAACTGAATTTAACCAATAAGATTTAGGATCATCCTCCTCTAACCAAATAGATCTAGTTAAATATAAATTTAACTTATATTTATTTTATTTTATCCTCTTTCTCCCCATGATTATCTTATACAAAATAGACATTTAAGATAAAGAATTTAGCAGATTTATTACATGATAAATGTGAAAATGTAATAAAGAATAACACAATAAATGTGTGCAATCACACCCCCATACCTATCTTTTGCTCGTTCTCCAGCAAAATAACAAAACTAAATCACAAATTATTAGACCACTTCTGCAGGTCACGCGATTGCACTGAGCATGTGTAACAAGCCGTTAAACCTCTAGGTTCCCCCTAGAGGATGAGTTTTGTCTCGTGAGTGTTTTCAGTAGATTACACCCACAAAATCCATAAAGAAAGAGAAACAAAGTGTTAGTATTTTGAAAGAGAAGAATATTTGAAGTATTAATATAAGAATTAAGTAATCTATAAGTTATAGGAAAATCAAAATTTTCATTCTTAAGTTTAGTCTTAATTCAAAAACTTGTTATTAACTAAGGCACGGAGTTAAACTGTATTTCTCATCTAATCTATTATTTTACCCTAAGTCATATGCACCTTTATGATCGTGAAATTTTGACTAAGGGTTCTTTAACTCTAACTTTTATGCTTTTAGTTGTGAATACTTATGCTTTATGAGGCACAAATACCCAGCTTAATCAGAGGATTTATATATATAGATATATTTTTTCTTTTTCTTTTTCTCCTTTTTTTAAATAAGACATAAGAATCTTTATTTTTGAACCCTAAGTATGTAAGTGTATAAAGCATGCATATATCATCAAGGTAAAAATCAAGACTAAATTACTTTTTTAAATTTTCTTCCTAACATTGAAAATCAAACAAATTATTTTATTTTGACCAAGTATAAGAAATCCTAATTATGATTCTCCTATTCCTTAAAATTGACTTAATTTCTTACAAAAAATATGTCAAAATATTGTTTCTATTATCAAAAAGTTTTTAAAAGTAAAGAAAATGTTTAAAAAAAATTCTTTTTTTCTAATAAAAGGAAAACCTAGGTTATGTTAGAACCCTCCCGCACACCTATCCCATACATTGTCCTCAATGTATGAATTAATGTATAGATGCATGAAAAAGAAGAAGGGGAAGGAAAATATTACCTTAAGGTGGTGGTTCCGGTGGTGGTCTGATTTGTCCATGAAATGCAGCCCAATCTAATTTACGTAGAGTTCGGAGGAACCTACCAGAAACCTCTCCAATATAACCCACTAAAATGATGTATATATGATTAATTTTTATTAAGAATTTTATCCCATCTAATTTTCAAATTTTCAAACTAATTTTAGAGTCAATATTATCAACACCTCTGTCCCAAATAGAGTATGAAAAGATTGAATGATTAATCTGGAATCAGGAAGGGCATGAACTACAATTGACTCAGGAAAATGACTGAAGTCAAGTAAAGGTTCAGGAGTCAAAATTTGTTTAGAAAGTGGGTCCAAATCAAGAAGTTGATACTCAAGTTCACATTCACTTGCCCACAATGGAATGTGAGTTTCTAAGATTGGTGATTCAAGTTCAAGAATGATATGTATGAGAATTAAAACTGACTCTAAAATATTGCTCAAATCAGGTAGCAAAATAGGAGTCAATATTGATTCAGAAATTTGAACTGGATCACAAATTTAAGATTCAAGGTCACATTCCTCATTGAGTGCAATTTTGGAAAAATGAGAACTTGCCAATTTGTCAATAGGACTTTCAAAAGTATGAAATTGGTCAAGTTCAATATGATGATAATAAAAGATTGGTAATTTAATTTCCCGACGGACAGGCTCAGGATCCAATGTGAACTCTGGAGAAGGTTTAAAATCAAGTGAAGACACTGGAGTCATTATTGAATGAGGAAGTAGAATTGAATTACCAAGTTGATGTTCGTTCAGGATCATATTCATTCTCAAGTTCAATTTCAAAAAAGAAATAACTTGCCAAAATGTCAATGTGATTTTCAAAATTTGGAGTTTGGGCAAGTTCAAATGGGTGTGCTAAAATGGAATCTTGTTTTCCAAAACGACATAATTCTTTGGCTCTAATAGAATGGTTAGCGACATTAGAAATGGTCAGAGGGTGAAAATGGAGAGTTTTGACCATTATATCTATGTTATGATTATGAGTGATTTGAGCCTGAGTCATGGCTTTAAGCAGCTTTTCATAGTCGATTGGTTTATCGTTTTGTTGCGATTGGACTTGAAAAGATGAAGTTTTATTTTTGAATATGTGGTGAAATCGTAAGTCCATCAAATTTTTTTCTTTTATTGTTGCTTGGACTCACACATACTTATTTCTAAGATTGATGGTTTTCTATTTTGAACTGGTGGAACTGAGTATGAATCTTGAAAATATTGTGGACTAGGGAGGCTTGAAATTTTCGTTCAACCTCCTGCATGGCTTCTATACTCTTTTTTAGCTCGAATTTTTCTTCAATGGGTTGGTCTAGAAAAGGAGTATAGGAAGCAAAATCGGGAAAAGAATATTTTAAAAATTGTGGACAAGGTGGATAAGGAGGACAAGTTGGTTGAAAATTTGACTTGGGGGAGGTAAATCCTCATTGACTCTGTGAAGAGTTAGAATTATTTTAGAAATTATGGTCATAAGATTGGTGGCATGGGTTGTATTAATTTGGATAAGTCCAATCCGGTGTATTTGGTTGGTTCATATTGTAAAAAATCTGATTGGAATTATCTGAGTCAAATAGGGTGTAATATGGATTACTATTAAAATTGAAAAAAATTTTGTTATAAGCCATATCACACAAGAAATGCCAAACACAAACAAAAAGCAAACAAATAAGAAAACAAATAAAAATAAAAAAAATCTAACCTAAGTTAGGGCAGACCTTAGACCTAGACGACTCCTAACTGGTTAGACTGTCCACGGGAGGTATATTGTTGAATCTGACCACAAGTTAATCGGCCAGGTAAGGGCAAGATTAGTGGGAGGTATCCGTGCCTAAGTAACAGGTCCAATAATGTCAAATCATCAACCTTCAGGGTTTCGCCCCTCAATCCCCAACCTTAGACACCGATTTGGCAAGAGTCAAATTCAAATAACCTTCCCCCTTAGGTCGGTCTCCTATATGAGTCCGAGATGTCCCTAGGGCCAACGTCTACTCATTTTTAGTTAGGCTTAGGTTAGTGAGTGAGGAGATTATTTGTGGGCTAAGGGAGGGTAATGACTTTCCCACCTTATCTTGTTTATTGGACAAGCCCTTAAGATTGATTGTGCAAAGTGTATAAGATATAGAAAAGTAACATTCATTAAGCAAATAATCACTCAAGAATGTTTCCTAAACTATATGCTATGCATATGTACGTTTTGCTCCAGCACTCTTCAACAGTAATATGCATTGTAAATGAATTAGACATGTGCCTAAATGCAAAATCTAAAGCATTTTTAGCATTTAATAAACATTATTTTACTGTTGAGGTTAGAAAGCATGTACAGTGAGACAAACAAGGAAATAAATAGCTACATAATTTTAGCTTTGCAATTCAACCAACCTGCAAAAATACAGGTTAGTAGTTCACTCAGATTGCCACTAAAATGTAGCAAATTTGAGGGCTTCTGGCCTCTGCTTTCTAGAGCAGAGTCCAGGGCCACTTATATGTGCACTGCAGCAAAAATTTCCTTATTAAACCTGTACACCAAGAACAAAGAAGAAAGTTAACCAAAAATTTACATCTAAAAAGAGAATAACTTAGCGTCCCTCCCCAGCAACGGCGTCAAAATTTGATTGAGTTTAGACCTGCACATAAGAATATAGAATTTCAAAACTAAAGAATAGAGAGTGCAAGGTGCTCAATACTACCGCTATAGCAAGTGGCTATGCGGGTCGTATCCACAAGGAGGGACTAGCGATGGAAGTTTTTTAGTAAGATCTCTTTAGTTCACATAAAATGGTTAAAGATCTTCTTTTAGTTCATGCAAAGAAAAAGAAAAATAAGTTATAGTTAAGTTAAGAAGAAAGTTATAGATTGAGAAGGTGGAGAAAATAGAAATTGGATATATATAAAGAAATTGAAAAGAGTGATAAAAGAGTTGGGAGATTGTGGTGTTGGTGATCTAAACTAAAATTAAAAGAAAAGAAAACTAAACCTAAAAAAACTTACTTACCTCTTCGGCGCTTGCTTACCTTTTGACCCGTATCGACAATGTACCTTTGTTTGAAGGCGAGCAAAGTATGACAAATAGGATCTTCCCTATTCCCAATTTACACTATGAAATGAAGGAGCAAGCTACACTATCATAGAAATGAATATCCATCACCATAAGCCATCAACGGTATCTGCAAGGGCAAGGCAACTTTGAGGACCGGTGTCACCCTCAGTACAACTTGTTCTCATTCCTCCATGAAAATATCCTCTCCTCTCAGTTACATAAAGAAAATAAAAATTACATAAAAGAAAACTAAAAATCTAAGTTACAAACTACAAAATAGCCTAACTTCTACTGTCTGCTTGATCATCCCTTTTTGCCTTCGAGATTACAGGTATTTATAGGAGAAATGCAAAGGGTAGAGGAGTATGAAGATAAGAAAAGCTGGCTATTTCTGTATTTGAATCCTCCCCTTATCTCCAAACTTGATTTGATGTGAATATTCAGTTCTGATCTGCAGTTTATTCGCGTGAAGATTGCTGACTATAACTTATCAAATGGCAGAATTAGAAATAGTGATCAATTTAAGAGTTGTATCCCTTTAAATCTTCTTTCTGGATCATCTTGTATCATTAAATTTGAGTTTTAGTAGCGAAAGTTATGATTTAAATAGTAAAATATATCCAGTCAGAATCTGAATCAAAATTATTTCACCTCATCCATTGATCTTCTCTCTATCTATTTATTTCTTTGGATTTGGACTCTGTGTTTGACATTATCCTCGGTTGATCTTTAGCTTTAACCACTTGATTCACCAAAAACTGAATTTAACCAACTAGATTTAGGATTCCTCCTCTAACCAAATAGATCTAGTTAAATCTAAATTTAACTGATATTTATTTGATTTTATCCTCTTTCTCCTCATGATTATCTTCTACAAAATAGACTTTTAAAAAAAGAAATTAAGCAGATTTATTACATGATAAATGTGAAAATATAATAAAGAATAGCGCAATAAATGTGTGCAATCATTCTGCAACTGCCATTTTCTTGAAATTCAAACCTGCACACAAAATTAGAGAAGAAAAAAGTTAACTAATTAAGTAAATTAAAAAAATTACTTACTGTCCCCCTGATAGCGGCACCAAAATTTAATTGAGGTAAAACCTGCACAGAAAAGTAAAGTTTAGAAATTCAGAATGAAATGTGCTAAGTTCCTCAATACTACCGCTACAACGAGTGACTATGCGGGTCGAGATCCACAAGGAGGGACTGGGATGAAAACGTCTAAGTGTTCTTTTTAATTTATACAAATCCAGTTAAAATATTTCTTTTATGTTTTTTAAAGAAAAGAGAAATGAAAGAATTCTAGGTAAGTTAAGAAAAAATAAAAATAAATAAAGAAGAAGATGGTGTTGGTTATAAAAGTATTTTTTAAACCAAGAGATGAAAAAGAACGAAAAGAAAGTTAAAACTATACTTACCTCTTATGCTTGCTCATCTTAGATCTTAAGCAATGACTTACCTTGACTTGAAGGCTTAACCGCATGAAATATAAGATTATCCTCATTCTATACGCCTATATTAGATCATCAAAACTGTGAAAACTAAGTATAAATTAATACAAAACTTACCCGTTTAGAAGTGAAGATCCATCATCATAAACCATCAGTGGCTCTTGCAAAGGCGAGCATGTTCAAGGCCATTAGAAGCATACATATTGAGATCAAGCATAAAAGAGCAAGTATTAAAGAAAAACAAGAATAAAAAAAAATATATAACTTTGATTAAATAAGGAACTATAAGAAAAAAATGGAACTTATATCAATTGTCACTCTTGAATTCACTCTATCTTTTTCCTATGAATCTTTCCCTAATCTCAATTACATAAATAAAAAAAAAATTATATTAAAAGAAAAACAAAACTCTAAACTAAACTAGAATAAAAACCTAGCCTAAGCTCTCTCTACTGGAGTTATGCCCCTTTGCCTTTTGCAGTGGTGGTATTTACAGATTGAAATAGATAAGGGAGAGTTTACTTAAAGATGAGACCAAATTACTGACCCAACAAAAAAGATCTTGTGATAAGGTTGGAGATATGATTGGAGATATGGAGGTAATCATGGAAGGTCATGTTATATTGGGACAACAATTTGGCCCAATTAGCCAATCAGGAGTTCAGAGAACTTGGCTTTGTCATGAGTATCCGTAGAGAATTGCCTCTTGAAATGACATGAATGGTCTACCCAATCAAATAATGGTGTGTCTTCTAGATGGCAAAGACGAGAGCGAGGCATTCTTTCTTGACTGAGTTGTAGCAACTTTCAACCCCAATCAGTGTTTTGGTGCGGTAGTAGATGGATTGCTCGGCACCTTCATCATTCTTCTGTCCTAGCAGAGCACTTAAAGAATGGTCCATGGCTCTTATATAGAGTAAGAATAATTTTCTTGAAATGGGAGATCCTAGGACTGAAGGCTTAGTAAGGTATTTTTTGATATGCTCAAAAACCTTCTGGCAAGCATCATCCTAGACGAGAGCGACACCCTTCTTAATTTACTGTGTAAATAGTTGATAGCAACCCAACAGATTTTCGATGAATCTTCGGATGTAGGCAAGCATGCCTTGTAGACATCTGAGCTTTTGAGGTTTCTCTGAGGCTGCATAGCTTGTATTGCTCTGATCTTGTCGGGGTCAAGATAAATTGAAATAAACCTAGAGGGGGGTGAATAGGTGTACTAGCTAATCTAATGCAAATGATGCAGAATTAAAAACTTTTGTGCAAACTAAAACTATTAAGCTAACACACAAGGTATAACTAAAGAGTGTAGCTGAATTCCCGGTAAAAAGCTCTGACTATCTCCTCAAGATTCCTCTAGATTAAGAGTTGAGGTGCTATATGAAAGTCCCTTGGTTCAACACAAGTGTGGGCACACATAAACTATATCCAACATATAAATATGTGCAATATAAAGCAAAGCAAGATATAAAAGAGAAAGAGTTAAGAGATAGTGGATCAAACACAAACAACGCGATATGTTCCGAGGTTCGAGCCACTACTCTACGTCCCTACCTTCACGCAGAAGGATTTCCACTATGTCCACACAGGACCTTTCATAAAGGAACCTCTACTGAGGAATTTCAACTCAACACTTAAAGTATACTACTCCTTTCTCAAACACAATCACCTCCACACAAGAGGGATAGACACAAAGCCAAAGTAAAGAAAAGATTACAATCTTAGTGATACAATGATCACAAACAACACTTAGTGATCATAATAGACCACAAACAATTTTCTCACAAAAACAAGATCCTATAGGTAGGATTAGAAATGATAGCTCCAGTGTGAGAAAACAAGGTGTTTGGAAAAGAGAATAATAAAGAAAAACACTTGGGAAAAATACTAGATAGATATGTAAATAAAGATCAAAACCAATTTCTTAAAGACTTTCTTTTCATTGATTTTTCCAAAACTTTGAAAACAAATAGAAGATAAAAATTTTAGGCTCAAAAACTTCTTTTACACTTGCTGCAAAACACTTGAAAAGATGAGAATGATAGCTTTTAAAAATCTTAGTGAAAACAGCCCAAGAGAATCTCTATTTATAGGCTCTCGAGAATATAGCCGTTGGGATCCAAAAATGGTCATTTTTGACCTGTCGATCGACCGCCTGGTCGACCGGCCAACAGTCATATTTCTGACCATTGAGCCACCAGTCGACCGCCCCGGCAAACTCGCCTACCGGTCGACCGCTCGGTCGACCGAGCCTAAAGGCACTCAGCCTTATAGGTCGACCGCCCGGTCGACCTGTACTAGCCGAGAGTTGAGTAGTAAGGGCGATCGACCGGCCTTATAGGCAAGTACTTGTGCACGTTCCTATGCACGTCGGTCGACGGTCTGGTCGACAGCCATCAGGCTCAGGCTAGGGTTTATAGGGTTTGAAACTTGATTTTTTTAACACCTATAAAATCCCTTAAAATCTCATAAATTTTAAAAAAATAAGTTCTTATGAATATTTGAAGAACAAATATGTGTGACCAAAAATTAACACATATTACAAAGTATTTGAACTTTTTTTAGGCTTGGAAATTATGCTTTAAATCGAAAATCGTATTTTCCAAAACATACATTTTGAAATGAAAATTTATTTTCTCCAAAGCTTGTATAAATACAAAAACATAATATTTAAACTATTTTGAAGCATAAAGTTTATGGATAGATTAAATACACATATAAAAGATATATCTATGCTTTTGACATTAAATCCAAAATAAGTTTTGTTAATTACAAAACTTCAAACACATGAAATAGAATCATCAAAATAAGTTTTTCTAAATATATGAAGCATAGATGTATGTAGAAAAAATCCAATATACATTAAACCATGTAAATTTTTTTTGATTCTATCTATTCATGAAAACCATATATATATGAACTTGAAATCCAAAGCCGGTTAAACCAAAAATCAAACGTATTGAACTTGTGTGTGTGTATGAACTTGAGCATATCAACACTAGTCTATCTTACACAAGATCTAAACACAAATTAAAACTAAACAAACTAAAGTCTTCTTGTAGAACTCCTTCTCCAAGCCGACTCGATCCAAACACGATCAAAGATCTTGACTCCATTCGAGTGCTAGATGCGATCTTGACGCGCGAGCTTTTGAATCTACATATGTTAGCTCCAAAACTCCTTTGTTAAAGCTAAACACCTACTAAGATCTTGATCAATTACTGAAACTATATAAATACAAGATCATTAGTAAAATAATATTTATAAGTTAGTCATCATCAAAACTAAGGTGAAAGGCCTCTGGGCTAACAATCTCCTATTTTTTGATGATGACAAAACTTATGAGGTTATATATATATATATATATATATATATATATATATATATATATATATATATATATATATATATATATATATAGTGAGTTGATCCCCTAAGAACGGTTCTCACGAATTCATGTGAAAACTTTCACGTGGGCCGTCAGATCTGATAGAGATCTAATTTTTTTTGATTTGATCTATCAGATCCGACGACCCACGTGAAAGTTCTCACAGAAATCCGTGAGAACCGTTCTCAGAGGATCAGCTCCCTATATATATATATATATATATATATATATATATATATATATATATATATATATATATATATATATATATATATATATATATATATATATATATATAAAGATATGCAATGTAGCCCAAGATACCAAATAAAAATAAGATATATATGCATAAACATAAAACTTGCATATATAAACTTGAATTCATCTCCCCCTTTTTGTCATTCATCAACAAAGGGGTAAAGACAAACAAACAATACCAACAAAATATATTTTGAACAATTTTAATACTAATGAACACAATCAATTGAAAGAACCAACTGAAAGAAATAATCTTTTTGTGAATTGATACCAATAAAGGGACATGATATCAATTGAAAGTAAAAACCAATTTTTTAGGTAAATATTATATTCATTTTGCAATAAGGATACCAATTTGAAAATAATACCATTAAAATTATTGATACCAATATTGAAAATGTTAGCATATACCTAAATAAAGTATTTTTCATCATAAAGAGTGGGAGCAAGATACCAATTAAAAAGTAAAACCAATTGAAAAGTAAAATCAATTGAAAGATAAAACAAGAATCTTTCTTCCCTTTATGAAATACCAATAAAAATAACGCATAAGCTTGTATAGGATGCTAATTGAAAAATAATTGACATTAAGTACTAAATCAAGCTTAGTAAGAATTAATTTGTGCTAAAAATGTATGGCATAAATGTTTAAAGCACAAGAAAACATCTATATATACGTATCAGAGCAATATAATGTTACTTTAGATATGATCCATACATATATAGAAAACAGGAGTTTACAAAATGAATTTTGATACCAATTGAAATTAAATTTTAGTTGATAAAATAAATGTTGGTACCACTTGTAGATAAACAAAAATTTTAAGATACCAATAGAATATTCTGATATCAATAGAATATGAAATTGATACCAATTGTAAGTATCAATTAAAATGAGGCATGAAATACATTTGACAAAAAAATATATAAATACCAATTGTAAATTAATGCAAAAGCTTGTAAAGATACCAATTAATATTTAGAATTAAGTCAAGCTTAGCATAAACTATTTCGTGCTTTAAAAGTGTGTAAAGACATTGTAAAACAAGCACAATTCATATCATATATATGTATGGATGAAAATGGAAATACCAATTGAAATTTGAAGCATACATATATAGAAAAAAATATAAGTATACAAAAATTAATTATTATTAAAAATCATTTATAACTCATTACAATCCACTCTTATCATGCACATGATAAAAAGATATTCAATAAGGTACACAAGGCATGGTCGCCAACCAACTACCCTTAAGTTAGTAGAGATTTTCAAAAATAAGAGTTTAAAAATAATTTAACATGTTTGAAAACTCTACTAATTTAAGAATCAAGAAACTAGTTTAAAATAATTTTTAAAAAACTAGTTAAAGATCCTTCAAAATATAAAGCCAAATCATATATCTCATGAAGCATTGTTATGTACACAAAAATTATCACTCAAGATCTATAAAGCTCATATAAAGCTCATGAAAATAAAATCTTGAGTAAACAAAAATAATGTGAGTGCACAAGAATCATATGAATAGCATGTTCATGAAATAAATCAATAAGGCTCAAAACAAGTATCAAAACTAAAAATTAAACAAGCTTCTAGGTATATGTATGTTTTTGTCGAAACTGAAAAGTATACATACACATTCCAAATATAAATGAGTCCACAAATGTATATTGCATGAAGGCAAGTGACTCAAGGGTATACATATATATCTATTAGTTTTAGACAAAAAATAACATATAAATGAAGCAAAACATGTACAAAAATAGGAAAAATAAGTTAAATGAAAGAATCATCAAAAATAGGTTTTACATGTAAATGTAATGTGTACAAATGAGCAATGAAGCACAGAAATATAATAATCAAGTATAGCTCACTACTTGTACAAGTACAAACATAAGTTTTAACGTAAACTGTATCTAAACAAGTAATCACCACATGAAGAACAAAACAAACATGATCATTTTGCTAAATGCACGTGTTTTAGAACTAATATATACATAGTAGTTAAGCAATAGTGAGAACACAAAATATGAATCCATATAAATATAGGTATATCTCGACGACTATCTAAGTATATCACATGTCTAATAACATTGAATTTAATATAATGAACATTAAAACGCAAAACATGCTAAAAACATTTATATGAAAGTATGTAAACAAAAATAAGAGTTAGAGATAGTTATCAAAACCAATGAATTAATCTCTAGGTCTCCAATCCATGGTGGAACTTCCACCAAACATCCCTTGAAAGTAATGCATCTAAAAATATGATCTTTAGGCTCAGATTGCATCCACCATCAAGGCACCAATACCCTCATGTCAAGTGAGAGCCCACGCCTACATCAAATATAATAGGGGTTGATTTTGGTACCCACACTTTCTTGGGTCCATGAGGGTTAGCACATTTTCTAACCGAAACAAATTTATTTACAAAATTTGGAACATTTATTCTATCATAATAAAACTTTGCAAGGTGGCCCGTACGTTCATGATTAATCTCTAATTTTGCGTAATTTTTATCACATCCGCATATTTATTTGATATAAAATTCTGCTAATAAAGCTTTGCTTGCTTGATCCTAAGTCCATGGTATGCAAATGAAGAAAAAGACTCTAAATCACCATTTAATGGGTGATTAAAGGCCTACCAAGTAGCCATTGACCTTAGGGAGGAGATTTTGTCAGCCCAGGGCATCAAATCTTGAATCTAGAAGATCTAGCTGACAGGGGACAGAAGAGACGGAGTGCTGCAGGAAGCCAGGCGCGCGTCGCCCTGGCAAGGCCACGGAAACGCAGCCCAGGACGCATTTCCCTGACCATACGAGCGCTGCCGCGCCCATGCTTTGGGCTAGGGGTTGTCCCCCTGGCCCCTTTTTCCTGGTGCCTCTAAATACCCCCTAGGGTTCTTTAGTTGGAGATATCCAGAGCTTTAGCAAGTAGTTGTTATCTTGTTTTAGGAGGTTGTAGTTGTTGTTGTTTCCTTCTTCTTCTAGTTTTAGTTTAGTCATTAGAGTGAAAGAGAGAGATTGTGTAAAAGTTGTATTTGAAGGTGGCAATCTAATACAAGTAATACTTCTCTTTCTTCTTTCCATTTACTTGTGTTTTTCATTTGCTTTTACTTTCTTATTTTAGTGTAACTCCCTTTCTCCTTACTTCTTTTCTTTTGTTGTTTCTTTTACTACCATGTCTAACAAACTCTTTTATTGCATGGCTCACGAACTACTAATCTACTAGTCTCTAACAACTTGATTGATAAACCCAAATGAGTCAATAGAGTCAAAAAAATCATATGAAAACAAGAGCTATGATATCTTAAGATGACAGTTCTAACTCTAACATACAGATATTTGCTTTCTTATATTTCATACTTAACGGGTTTTTGATGATCTATGGATTGTATGCTTTGCTTATTTTTGTAAGCTAGAGTTTCCTTTTAACTTTGCCGATACCATTAGTGCACTTGTATCTTCCCTTATTCTCGCCTTCTATTGGATCTTGATAAGGGAATATCTAAGTTTTTCCATGTGTAGCTAAGTTAAAGGAAGAACTTTCATTCGGTCCCAACATGAATAGTTCCTATGCATAAAGGTTATACTTGCGTATGATCCATCATGAGGCTACATCTTCAAGAAGTTAGAGATTAGTAGGAGCACTTAGTAGAAAGTTAGCCATACGTTTTTACCCTCTAGAAAAATTACTTTTACAAGCCACCAAATCATTCTAAAATAATTTTGAAACCAACTTGTTTTCATTTTTAAATTCTTTATTTGAAACAAAGAACTTTTTCTTTTCTTGAACAAAGAAGTCGCATCAAGCTTTCATCGCTCTCCCTCATTGTGGATACGACCCATAGAGCCACTTTGCTACTATGGAAGAATCGCAAAAGCTATAACATCGACTCACATTTCTTTACCTATTTTTGTGCTTGCTTTTTGCCGATCAAATTTTGCCGCCGCTGCCAGGGAGGGAATAGCTTTATTGTTCAATACTAAAGATTTTTTTCTGTTCTTGTGTATAGGAGAAGTACCATGGAGCTCACTATCATAGGAAGCAAAAGTGGTGGCCAAAGACATTACACGAGGATTCATTGGCCCTCAGAAAATTCGTGTAAAACTGAGTTTCTCTGATTAAAGTACTAACAAACTCTTCTGCAGGGTTGTCGTAAGCCGCTCAAATTGCTTTCTTAAATTTTTTTAGTTCCCTTGAATGCTTGAACTTATACATGTGTAGTAAACTCAACAGAAATCCACCTGTTGCTTAATTAAAATTTGGATTAGACTCATGCATTTAGGGTACGTGTCTATTTCAATTCATTTCAATTTCTGTTAAAGAGTGTTAGAGAAAAGGTACGTGTGCATTCATATAGAATAGGAGCAACATTGGAGTGATTTATCGCTTTAAGTGTTACCTTACTGTGAATATCCTATGCACTTGCACAATTGACATTAAGGGCAAAGTCCCAAATAAATAAGATAAGATGGGGATTTCATCACCCTTCCTTAGCCCAAAAACCATCTCCAAGTGTACTCACACTATCCCAAACCATAACTAAAAATTGATAGACGTTGGCCTGGGGACATCTCGGACTCATTAAGAGATTAACCGAGGGTGAAAATTGTAAGAACTATACTCCTACAAAATTGGTGTTTAAGGAAAGTGGATTGAGAGGCAAAGCCTCGAAAGCTCCATAGTTTGACGTAATTAAAACCCGTGGCTCACGCCCGGATATCTCCCACTGAGTTTTGCCCTTTCCTGGTCGATTAGCTTGTAGTCGAGTTCATGTAACAACCTTCCCTGGAGAATCGACCAGTTATGAGTCGTCTAGGTCCAAGTACCTTAGCTAAGGCTTTGTGGTTATTTTTCTTTCTTTTGTTCATTTTTTTATTCTTTTTAATTGTTTATTGTCTATACGTTGTTTGTGGTATGCTACATGCAAGAGTGGATTAGAGACCCTGTAACTTTTAGACTAACCAGAAATACTTCTCTACCCTTGCATCCAGAACCAGTGATGGCATCGCTACAGGATAGGGTTTACCCAATCAGAACCTCACTTCCATCTTGCATTAAATTGCCTGAGGCGAATGAAAATAACTTTGAATTAAGGCCCTAATTCATCAACACTCTTCCAAAGTTTCATGGTTTAGAATCGGAGGACTCATACTTCTTTATTAGGGAATTTGAAGAAGTGTACCTCATGATGTGTATTCCCCGGCTGGGAGTTGATGTCGTTAGGTTACGTTTCATCCCCTTTTCCCTAAAGGACCTATCTAAAAAAATGGTTGTACAGTTTGGCGGTAGATTCAGTTACAACGTGGGACGATTTTGTCAAGGCCTTCTTGAAGAAATTCTACCCAATTCACAAAACTGCCCTCATCAGAAAGAACATCATGTAGTTTAGGCAAGAACTGAGAGAACCATTTTGGAGATACTTTGAGCGATTCAAAGATCTCCTAGCTCAATGCCCTCATCACAGTGTGGAGAAATGGCGTCAGTGCCAGATTCTCTACGATGGTTTAGATTATCAGACGAAAACCGTGTTAGAAACCATGTGTCAGGGAGGGTTCTTGCAAAAGGATGAGAATTAGGGTTGGGATTTATTTGAGGATTTAGCTGAGAAAACCCTGCAATGGGAGCCAGCCTCGGAAAAACTAAGGAATTCACAATCTATAGCTTCAAGAGAAGGGCTCCTATCACTAGAATCATTCATAGCTACAAAAGCTAAGATTGCAACCCTAATGAGGAGAATAGAGGCTCTAGAAACAAAAGAGCCAGCCAATCTCAACCAAATCAACCCACCACCAATTCACAATCCAGGTTGTTCATACTCTGATGCACCAAATCATGTCTTTGAAGAGTGCCCTATTTCCATACTCAGCAAGCGTCACCGAAACACCTGAACGTGGCCTACTCATAGCCGCCGCATAATCCTTACTCGCAAACATACAATCCCGATTAGAGAAATCACCCAAATTTATCTTAGGCCAAGAACAATTCTTCCAAGCCAAACTTTCCCAATAATTTTCACCATCCCACTCATCCAACAAATTTTCCCAGTTAAGATCCATCTTCCTTCTCCTAAAGTTCACCAATGGAAAAGAAATTCAGTAAATTGTTGGAGAGCATGGAGGCTTTTATGATGTCCTAAGCAGCTTTCATGCAAAATCAGGGACAAACACTAAACAACCATTCACAGGCCATATAGAGATTGGAAATACGGATGAGCCAATTAGCTAGCTCTCTAAATGAAAGACCAAAGGGTACTTTACCTAGTCAAATCCAATCAAGAATACGAAATTCAAGATCCATCGATTAACCAGTGCAATGCTGTTCACACACTGCGATCTGAAAAGAAGGTAGACAACCAGGTCTACAAACAGAAAAGTCCAGTCCATCCTGATTCCACTCCAGCCTCCACCTCTGCTAGTTCCTCCTAATCCGCTCCACAAACATCCGACGAGGACAAAGCTGCTGAACAAGTTTATAAGCCTGTAGCACCCTTTCCCAATATGCTTAGGAACAACAATAAGAATATGCACATAGAGAAAATGCTAGAGATGTTCAACCAGGTCAAATTGAATGTGCCACTTCTTGACGCTATCCAACAAGTCCCGGCTTATGCCAAATTTCTTAAGGATATGTGTACGAAGAAGAGAAAGACCAATGTGCCCAAGAAAGTGTTCTTGGCAACCAATATAAGCGAAATTCTGTCTGGTCCCATTCCGGTGAAATACAAGGATCCCGGATGTCCCACCATTTCCTGCACCATAGGATAGACCGAAATCAGTAGAGCACTTCTTGACCTGGGAGCAAGTATCAACTTGCTACCTCTCTCAGTATACCAGCAACTTGGGTTGGACGAGATGAGCCCAACTCGAGTTACCATTCAGTTAGCTAACTGATCTATGAAAATCCACAAGGGAAAAATCACAGATGTCCTTATCCGGGTCAGGTATTTCATCTACCCCATTGACTTCATTGTGCTTGAGACTCAATCGGTGTCAAATCTGCGGCCTTAAACTCCGGTCATCTTAGGGCGCCCATTCTTGCTACAGCTAATGCCATAATCAACTGTAGGAACGGGTCCATACGATTGACCTTTGGAGATATGATGAAGGAAGTCAATGTCTTCAATCTTGGAGGATAACCCGGGGATATCAATCATCAGACTTTTGAGGTTAATTCCATTAAAAATCTGACCAGTGAGCATGAGGAAAGCATGGAGATAGAAACAGAAGCAGAGTTTGATCTAGAGTCTAAGGATTTTAATCTAGACCAGATCGTGGATTCGGCAGTAGACTAGGCATCAAACCCAAGTGTACCTCGTCATAGGATTGAAAGTCCGGAGATTGCCTCCAATGAAGCAACACCTTCCCTAGAGCTAAAAGCCTTACCTAAACATCTCAAGTATGCCTACCTGGGCAGAAGAGAAACCCTGCCAGTCATCATACCATCCCATCTGATTGAGCAATAAGAGGACAGCTTAATGTCTATTCTGAAAAGACATCGGGAAGCCAATAGATGGATGATGAAGGATATGAAAAAGATAAGTCCAGCAATAGTTCAATATAGAATCCATTTAACGAATGAAGCAACTCTCAGGAGGGACCCACAATACAGTCTTAACCCACTCATGCAAGAGGCAGTAAAAGCGAAAATTTGAAACTATTAGATAATGGGATCATTTATCCTATTTCTGATAGCCAATGAGTTAGTCCTGTTCATGCGGTCCCGAAGAAAGCTGGCTTTATGGTGGTTGAAAATGAGCAAAAGAGTTGATACAAACAAGACTACCTGCCAAGGTTCGTGTTTATATCGACTATGTAAAGTTGAATGCAGCCACCCGTAAAGACCACTTCCCGCTACCATTCATCGACCAAATGCTTGAACGCCTTGCTGGACACGAGTACTATTGCTTCCTAAATGGGTACTCGGGATACAATCAAATCCCATTGCTACAAAAGACCAGGAAAAGATCACGTTCACCTGCCCGTTTGGGACCTTCGCTTATCGTCGCATGCCTTTTGGATTATGGAACGCTCCTGCGACATTCCAATGGTGCATGCTCAGTTTGTTCTCCGATATGATGAAACGTTTTCTTCAGATTTTCATGGATGACTTCTCCATCTATGGAGATTCATTTGAACAATCATCTTGAGTTGGTTCTGCAAAGATGCAAGGAAAAGAACCTAACTCTGAACTAGGAGAAATGTCACTTCATGGGGAGACAAGAGATTGTCTTAGGCCATGAGATTTCTAGGAGAGGAATTAAAGTGAACAAGGCTAAAGTACAAGTAATTGCTAAGCTTCCACCACTCAAAAGCATCAAGGATATTAGGTCCTTTCTAGAGCATGATGGGTTCTACCGACGGTTCATTAAGGATTTTAGCAAGATCTCTAGGCCTTTAACAAAACCTGCTTGCAAAGGATGTTCCCTTTGATTTTAACGATGAATATTTCAAGTCATGGGGGAAGCTTAAGTAAGAACTTATTTTTGCACCTATTATTTCTTCTCATAATTAGGCACAACCATTTGAAATCATGTGCGATGGGTCTGATTTTGCTATTGGCGTTTTCTAGGACAGCGCATGACAATAGGCAGCATGTGATTTACTACTCGAGTAGGATCTTGAATGACACCCAACATATTATACAACGACCGAGAAGGAATTCTTGGCCATTGTCTTTGCGTTAGAGAAGTTCCGGCCTGCTTGTTAGGATCAAAGATGGTGATTTTCACGGATCACTCGGTACTAAAATACTTCTTGACCAAGAAGGAAGCAAAAGCCTGACTGATTCGGTGGATCCTTTTGCTTCAAGAATTTGATCTGGACATTCAGGATAAATGAGGTATAGAAAATGTGATCGCTGATCATCTATCACAAATTCTAAATGCACCTATCATACAAGCTTCGATCAACGAGGATTTCACAGACGAGCACATCCTGGCCATTCTCAAGGAACCCTGGTATGCGGACATAGTCAATTACCTAGCCACTAGATAATTACCCGCTTACTGGACAAAGCAAGACCAGTGTCATTTCTTTACCCAAGTATGGTACTTCTTTTGGGTTGAGCCATATCTTTTTAAGTGTTGTCCCGACCAGATTATTTGACGATGCATCACAGAGGAAGAACAGAGGAGTGTGTTAAGCTTTTGTCATGAACTTGCATGCGGAGGACACTTCGGTCCCCGCAAGACCGCAGAGAAAGTTTTACATAGTGGGTTTTACTGGCCCACTTTGTTCAAAGACTCAGTCCACTTTTGCAAGACATGTGCAAATTGTCAGAAGATTGGGAAAATTTCAAGAAGAGACATGATGCACCTGAACCCGATTCTTAAAGTTGAAATTTGTGATGTTTGGGGTATCAATTTTATAGGACCATTCCCAAATTCCTTCGGCAACTAGTTCATTTTGGTTGCTGTAGACTATATCTCTAAATAGGTAGAAGCTGTGCCTACAAAGACCAATGACAAGAAAGTGGTTGTAAAATTTCTCAAAGAAAACATCTTTCTCCCGATTTGGCACCCCAGAGCGATAATTAGAGATAATGGATCGCATTTCTGTAATAGAGTTTTTAAAGCTCTGATGCGGAAATATTCGATCAATAACAAGTTATCCACTCCGTATCATCCCCAGACAAATGGGCAGGTTGAAGTCACCAATTGACAGATCAAGCTCATTTTGAAAAAGACTGTCAGATAAAACCGAAAGGATTGGTAGGTCAAACTCAACGATGCATTGTGGGCTTATCGCACTGCTTTTAAGACAGTCCTGGGGATGTCTCCTTATAGAATCATATTCAGAAAAGCCTGTCATCTACAAGTCGAGTTAGAACACCGTGCCCTATGGGCCATTAAGCAACTCAATTTTGATCTGACTAAGCCCGGTGAGCTAAGCAGACTGCAGATCTCTGAATTAGAGGAGATACGAAATGAAGCCTACGAGAATGCTCATATCACCAAAAGTAGGACTAAACTTTTTCATGACCAGATCATAAACCAAAAAAACTTTTCCCCGGGAGACAAGGTTCTTTTGTACAACTCGAGGCATCACATTTTCATGGGGAAGCTGAAGACTCATTGGTCTGGACCGTTCATTGTGCGCACCATGTTCCCACATGGCCTGTGATTATTGTAGATCCTAAGAACGATACGGAATTCAAAGTGAATGGGAAAATACTGAAGCTCTTTTTCACCATGAGCCGCAGCCCAGGCTGAACTTGTGCTGAGTCTTTTCGCTCCGTCGTACACCAGACCACGCCATCCACACCACCAAAAAAAAAAGTAATTAAAAAAAACTTTTTCTTTATATTTATTGTGTACATGTTCACCCCTTATATACTTGTACATAACCTTTTTGGAAATTTCTTCTTCTCCCTCTCCTTTAGCCTATTCACACTTGGCTGGTCCGAGTCAACGGAGATAGTGAAATCTTTTTCTCCCCCTATTTATTGCATTTGCATTTACAAGACTAAGCATTGAGGACAATGCGTTAGATAAGTGTGGGGGGTGCTAACATTTTTTCTTTTCTTTGTTTTAAATAAAAAAAATCTCTTTAATGGAAAAAAAAGAATTTTTATACTCTTTATAAAAATGCCAAAAGGTTGAAAGAGAACCTTATTAAGAAATCTTTATTTTAGCCTAAATAAAAATGAAACATTGGTTTGACTAAGAGTTGGGAGGAATAAGAAAAATAACTCATATATTTTATTTAGCCTTAGTAGAATATGCATAAACCACACATACATACTTGGGATTTAGAGACACAACTCTGGGAAAAAAAAAGGAAAAAACAGAAAAAAACTGGATAATTGTGCCTCAAAAAGCATGATTGCTCACGCCAAAAAAAATATACATACATAAGTAAATCTTGATTTCGTGGCCTATTTGTATATTTGACTTGAGGGGTGTTTTTCCACCTGGTGCCCTAAAGTCATCTGGTTTGGTAGTCATCGGTTTGATATTTGTTATATGAGTAAAGTAGAAAGCCTAATGAAACCAAGAATAAACATATAGATAAACATTAATAAAATTAAAAATTACATTCAAAGTTGAGTTGAAAAATCCCAAGCACATCACACTTAACATTATGCATATCAATCTAAAGCAAAATAACAAAATAAAGTTAGAAGTACAAGCTCCTTTCAAAATTCAAAGAAAAATCATAATTTCTTCTTTTATGAAGACTAATATAAAGGAGGACTTAAGAGGGTTAAACCTAATTCTCATATCATTCAGTAATTTTTACTTAGATTATTGAAAGTTCTTTTTCTTGAAAGAGGTTTTACTTACAACTAACATTTTTTATTTATTAGATTTTCTGGGTGCAATCTACTGAAAACCCTCAGGAGACAATACTCCTTCTCTAGGGGAAACCTAGAGATTTAAAGGCTTGTTGCACATGCTTAGTGCAATCACATCACATGTGAAAGTGGAGTAATAATCCTCTTATTTTTGTTTTGCTCGGGACGACAAAAAGATAAGTGTGGGGGTGTGATTAGTCTCTAATTTTGCATAATTTTTATCACATCCGCATATTTATTTGATATAAAATTCTGCTAATAAAATTTTGCTTACTTGATCCTAAGTCCATGGTGTGCAAATGAAGAAGAAGACCCTAAATCACCACTTAATGGGTGATTAAAGGCCCACCAAGTAGCCATTGACCTTAGGGAGGAGATGTTGTCAGCCCAGGGCATCAAATCCAGAATCCAGAAGATCTAGCTGACAGGGGACAGAAGGGACGACTTGATGCAGGAAGCCAGGTGCATGCCACCCTGGCAGGACCGCGAAAACACAGCCCGGGCTGTGTTTTCCTAGCCGTACGGGCGCTACTGCGCCCGTGCTTTGGGCCAGGGGTTGTCCCCCTGACCTTCTTTCCCCTGGTGCCTATAAAACCCCCCTTGGTTTCTTCAGTTGGAGATATCCAGAGCTTTAGCAAGTAGTTGTTATCTTGTTTTAGGAGTTGTTTGTTTCCTTCTTCTTCTAGTTTTACTTTAGCCAATAAAGTGAAAGAGAGAGAGTGTGTGTAAAAGTTGTATTTGAAGGTGGCAATCTAATATAATTAATACTTCTCTTTCTTCTTTCCATTTACTTGTGTTTTTCATTTGCTTTTACTTTCTTATTTTAGTGTAACTCCCTTTCTCCTTACTTCTTTTCTTTTGTTGTTTCTTTTACTACCATGTCTAACTAACTCTTCCATTGCATGGCTAATTAATTACTAACCCACAAATCATTAACAACTTGATTGATAAACCCAAATAAGTCAATAATGTCAAAAAAGCCTTGTGTAAACAAGAGCTATGATATCTTAAGATAAGGGTTCTAACTCTAACTTACATACAAGTATTCGCTTTCTTATATTTTATACTTAACAGGTTTTTGATGATTTATATATTGTATGCTTTACTTATTTTTTGTAAGCTAGAGATTTTTCTTTTACATTTGCCGATATCATTAGTGTGCTTGTGTCTTCCCTTATTCTCGCCTTCTATTGGATCTTATAAGGGAATATCCAAGTTTTGTCGTGTGAAGCTAAGTTAAAGGAAGGACTTTCATTTGGTCCCAACGTGAATAGTTCCTATGCATAAAGGTTATACTTGCCTATGATCTATCGTGAGGCTACATCTTTAAGAAGTTAGAGATTAGTGGGAGCACTTAGTAGAAAGTTAGCCATGTGTTTTTACCCTCTAGAAAAATAACTTTTACAAATCACCAAATCATTCTAAAATAGTTTTAAAACCAACTTGTTTTCATTTTCAAATTCTTTATTTGAAACAAAGAACTTTCTCTTTTTTTGAACAAATAAGCCGCATCAAGCTTTCATCGCTCTCCCTCCTTGTGGATATGACCCGTAGAGCCACTTTGCTACTAGAAAGAATCGCAAAAGTAGTACATAAGCCCACATTCCTTTACCTATTTTTGTACTTGTTTTTTGCCGATCAGTCCACAATGCTTACAAGTATACACATTAGCATACAAATCATGTGTGTGAGCATGATAAGCATGTGTATGCCATATTTTGTATGCATGAATAGTCGAGTATATTTCTTTAGAAATATAGATTCCAATCGTGTGTGGATTATGGCACATTGGCTCAAAGTGGAGCCCAAACAATCTACACTCGGCTTCAAAATACAAATAGCATTTTCAATGATTAAAGAAGAAGTGGATCATACATCATGTTTATCAATAGAAGATGAATCTATAGTAGCATGACAAACATGAAAATCAAAATCATTTTTCAAAGAAATATTTTTCTTTGAAACTAAATCTAGTTCTTTTGAAATTAAAACAATTTTATTTTTCAAAAAAACATTTTCTTTTAAAACAAAATCAAGTTTTGAAGACAAAACCTCATTTTTCTTCAAAATATGATCAAAATCATTTTTATTCTTTAAAAACTCATTTTCTTTTAAAACAAGGTTAAGTTGGGTTTTTAATTAATCCCTTTCATTTGAAACCTCAATCCTATCTTGCAAAATCATGTTTAGTTTAGAAAACACATTTTTATTTTCTTCTTTTTACTCAAAACTTTCTTTTTTAAAAGTTTATATTTATTTAACAAGTTTTAAAATAGGGAAAGCTCTTCGTTTAATGCATGGGCATCCATACTATCATGATCATCATTAGAAGAGCTAGCACTATCATCTAAATGAGCATTCGAATATACCTCAAGGGAGTCAATCCCTTGGACCATTGATTGTTCTACATATTTACATATTTTACCACTTCCATACTATGCATTTTGTAAATAAAATGTGATTTCTTACCAATTTTCTCTCTATTTTTACAGGTCCACAACTTAAAAGAGAAAAAGCCCATTAATCACCTTAATTAGCAATAATTAAAGTGATTAAATCCATAATCCCAAAAGAGCCAAGATTTAAATTTGGATTCAGTTGAGATCCGCGCGCCCACTGAAGATTCCAGAAGGCCACGTGGATAACCACTTAACTACCAGATCGTAACAGAAAATCTGGGCTCAACGGCCCAGATTTTGCCGCCAAAACGGGGATTTTCCCGCGTATCTGCGGCGGTTGTGAAGCTGTTGGAGCCCGGATTTTGTGGTAACGGCCAGGACTCTCGAAGCTTCTCACTTATGGCTATAAATAGAGGACCAGGTCTGCACACGAAAAACAGAGAAGAGAGAGAAGAAAATAGGGAAAATTCTTGTATTTTTGTTTTCTCCTAGGTTTTTAGACTTCATCTTCTTCCTCCTAGAGATCTAGACAAAGTGAGAGAGAGAGAGTGCTGTTTGAGAGCTTGTACCAAGGAAGTGACATTCTTGTGGCCAAGGATTAATCAAAAGAGCTCCATTCATCTCTTTGCAAACTCTAGTATGCTTTACTTTACCTTGCTTTAATTTCTTGCTTTGATTCTAGTTCATTGTAATTGCTTTAGATCTTCGCTTTACATAATGAATTGTAGATTTGTTACTTGTGTAATGGAGAGCTAAACTCATATTGCATGGCTAGCTAATAACTAACCTAGCTAACTTCTATCTCTTTGGATGATTGCTTGTTTCAATACTTGCATAGTTTCAGTTTCTTTTGATTTCCAAGGAAGTATTGTTGCTTTTCCTTGGTAATGGCTTGTTAAAGACTCAATATGACTCATGTGTGCCTCGGATAGAGCCTTGTCAAGAACAAGAGCCTTTGATGGAACATGAGGATGGATCACCAAAACATATGCTACTTGTATAGTAAGAACAACTTCTTTACTTCAAGCTAATTTGTAGTTATGTCTTGAATGTTCAAATGAATGTTGATTCTTCTAACTTAGCACTACTTGAGTACCAATCTTAGAGTTCATCATTGAACATCTATTTAGAGAGCCTATGATTCAATATGAGGCTTCAAGCTAACAACAAAGAGAACACTAATCTTCAAGATGGAAACAACACTTGAACAAACATGCAAGTTATCTTTAATTGCCAATGAGTCAACATGAGGCAATCTTGCAATCACCATTGAGTTTAGCAAGTTAGCAATGAGGTGAAGTTAGCTAGCCATGTACCTTCTTATCTAAAAGTTTTCCAACACTTTCTTTTAGCTTGTCTTTCTTTGCAATACACTTCACTCATTCTTTTAATTTCTTTTCCATAATGCACAAATCCATCACTTCTTTTCATGTTACTTCTTGTAATTGTGTAAATACATAGAAGACATTTCGTTTTCATTTCTTCACTACATACTGTAACGCTTCTATCGCTAGCTCTCCTCGAGAATCGACCCGGTATAGCCATTGCTATAGCGGAGATTGGAAAGGGTAAATCAATCTTTAAATACATTTGTGGAGTGGACTTAGCACCAAGGTGGATTCTAACCTTCATCTCTTTGTTACATATTTGTGCTAATACTCTACACATTACTTTTTCCTAATCAATTTTTGGCGCCGTTGCCGGGGAGAGCAACGGTATTTGAATTCAAGTGAAGAATTTAAACGAATATTCTTCTCTGTTGCAGGTACAGGTTGAAGAAACAGAAAATCTTGCATTGCAGAAACATATAAGTGGACCTGGGCCTCTGCTCTCGAAAGCAGAGACCAGGATCCCTCCAAATTGCCACAAATTCTGGGATTTTGCCGCAGAATTGCGGCAAAGAGGAGTTCACTACTGACCATTTTTCTGCAGGGCTTGCTTCTCTGCAAAATACAGCTGCTGCTATATTTCAAATCTTGTTTTCTTCACCTGATATCTGCTAATCAATAGTAAAAAACTTGTTGCAAAGTTAAAAAAATTGTTTAGACATTTGCATACTAGGCACGTGTCTTTCAATTCCTTTACATTTACTGTTGAAGAGTGCGGGGGACAAGGTACGTAAGCATAGCATATAGACTAGGACTCACTCTTTGTTTGATTTACTTAAGCTTTGGGTGAACCTTGTTTGTTGATATCGTACACTTGCACTAATTGATTCTAAGGGCAAATCCCATAAAAAGATAAGGTGGGGATTTTATCACCCCTTCCTTAGCCCACAAACCATTTTCCCCACGCACTCACAATCCTAAGCTTCTAAATAAAAATTGCTAGACGTTGGCCCTAGGGACATCCGGACTCACTTAGGAGATTATCCTAAGGGGGAAAAGTGTTAGAAAGTGACTTCTGTAAAATCAGTGTCTAGGAAAGGGGTTGAGGGCCGAAAGCCCGAAGGTTATTGGTTACTTAATTAAGGAACGTCTCTGACGGAAAACCTCCCACCAACCTTACCCTTACCTGGCTGATTTGCTTATAGTCAGAGTCTACACTGAACCTCCTGTGGACGATCTACAGTTAGGAGTCGTCTAGGTCCAGAAAACCTAGAAAGCTTGGATTGATTTTTCTTTTTTCTTGATTGTTATTTTTTCATTTTTCGCCTGTGTGATCGGTGCACGTTGATTGTGTATTTGTATGCAAGAGTGGTATCGAGATCCGAATTCTGCTAGGCTTGTAAGAACTTTTACACTGCCACATACACCACCACTCGACACAATCATGACTGCCAACGTGTCGTTGCAAGACAAGTTCTATCCTATCCGCACATCACTTCCATCGTGCATTCTCCTCCCGAACACTAATGGAAATAATTTTGAGTTGAAGCCCCAGTTCATAAACACACTTTCACGATTCCATGGCCTTGAATCTGAGGATGCGTACTTCTTCATCCGAGAGTTTGAAGAAGTATGCCTTATGATGAGGATTTCCCAGTTGACCGAGGATGCTGTCAGACTTAGGTTTATACCTTTCGCCCTGAAGGATATTGCTAAGAAGTGGCTTTATAATCTCCCAGTCAGCTCGATTTCTACATGGGATGATTTCGTTAAGGTCTTTTTTAAAAAGTTTTATCCTATCCATAAGACAGCCCTGATGAGGAAGAATATAATGCAATTCAAACAAGAAGCCAATGAACCGTTTTGGAAGTATTTTGAGCGCTTCAAAGATCTAGTAGCCCTGTGTCCCCATCACGGTATAGAAAAATGGTGCCAGTGCCAGATTATCTATGATGGGCTTGATTATCAGACTAAGACCCTCCTTGAAACCAAGTGTCAAGGAGAATTCTTAAAGAAGGATGAAGATCAGGGTTGGGATCTTTTTGAGGCATTAGCTGAAAAGACAATCCAGTGGGAATCATGTACTGAGAAACCTACACCCACTACTTCCAGAACTGGTTTACATTCCATAGGATCCTCAATAGCTGCAGAAGCTAAAATCACACAATTGATGAAGAGGATTGAATTGCTAGAGTCCAGGGAAAACTCTGCTGTTAATCAGGTCAACCCAACACCAGTGGTAAACCCGGGTTGTACCTACTACCATGATTTGAATCATCTGTTTGAGGAGTGTCCAGTTTATCAAACTCAAATGTTTCAGGAGAGTACGAATGCCACATACACCAGACCCACTTATAATCCTTACTCCAAAACCTATAATCCAGGATGGCGAAACCATCCGAATTTTTCTTGGAGTCAGTCTGGTCCTGAGCAGCCGAGACAACCATTTCCACAACAATACCCTGCTCAGTCTCATCCACCGACTTACCACCAGAACCCCCCAAATATTCATTCTTACCAGAGTCCACCCAGATTCCAGTCATACCAAAATCCTGTGCCATACCAAGGAAATTTTCAGCCCCAGTATCAACATCATCCACCACCCAATCCTTCAGACAAGAAAATTTCTGAGTTGGAGAAAATGATAGAGACCTTATCTAAAACCCAAGCCGCAATGATGAACAATCAGCAGCAGGACATGAATAAATTGCAAATCCAAATAGGGCAGTTGGCTAATTCTCTGACTGAAAGACAAAAAGGAATGTTACCTAGCCAACCAGTACCAAATCCCAAAGCCCATTTTCCTCTGCATGAAGTTGAAGACTTGGGACCCAGCCAATGCCAATGCCAAGCTATTCAAATCCTTAGGTCTGGGAAGCATGTAGACAACAAGGTTTCAAATCAATCTCCCAAATCTGTGTCACAACCACCACCTTCTGTTCCAATACAACCTATGCAAGATAATCCTTCATCAAGCACACAACCATCCACTTCTCAGTCAAAAGGAAAAGAGAAAGTTGATGAGCAAACATATAAGCCTGTTGTCCCATTCCCAAATAGGCTTACGATCATAAGATGAATGCTCACATGGAGAAGATAAGAGAGATATTCAATCAAGTACAAATCAATGTCCCTCTCTTAGATGCCATTCAACAAGTTCCATCTTACGCCAAGTTTCTGAAAGAAATGTGTACAAAGAAAAGAAAAGCAAATGTCCCTAAGAAAGTCTTTTTGGCTTCCAACATAAGTGAACTGCTCAATGGTCCGATCCCTGTGAAGTACAAAGATCCAGGGAGCCCTACCATTTCTTGTATCATAGAGCAGACCACCATAAATAGGGCTTTGCTAGACTTGGGCGCGAGCATCAATCTTCTCCCCTTTTCCGTATATCAGCAGTTAGGGTTAGGCAACCTTCGTCCAACCCAGATGACTATCCAATTGGCTGACCGCTCTGTAAAGATTCCCAAGGGGGAAATTACAGATGTTTTAATACGGGTCGGGGAATTCATTTACCCCGTGGATTTTGTTGTTTTAGAAACACAACCTGTACAAAATCACAGAGCGCAAACACCCGTCATTCTCGGACGTCCTTTCTTAGCCACTGCGAATGCGATAA
This sequence comes from Agave tequilana, assembly GCA_038442645.1. Taxonomy (NCBI): domain Eukaryota; kingdom Viridiplantae; phylum Streptophyta; class Magnoliopsida; order Asparagales; family Asparagaceae; genus Agave; species Agave tequilana. The sequence continues at coordinate 140,020 of JAVJIF010030278.1, forward strand.
TCAATTGTAGAAATGGATCAATGCGGCTGACGTTCGGAGATATGACGAAAGAGGTTAATGTCTTCCATCTGGGGAAGCAGCCAAGGGATGTGAGCAATGAGTCTTTTGATGTGAACTTAATTGAGGGATTGACCAGTGAACATGTGGAGGAGGTGGAGTATGAGTCTGAAGAAGAGTTTGAATTGGAGTCGGATGACTTCAACCTGGATCAGATTGTTGGATCAAATGTTGAACGGACCACTAATTCCACACCTATTCTTCCCTTGCACCATGAGCAACCAGTAATAGATCCTGTCCCTTCTTCTGAGCTTAAAGCTCTTCCCAATCATCTCAAGTACAAGTACTTGGATGAGAAGGAATCCTTTCCGGTAATCATTGCATCAAATCTTACTGAACAACAAGAAGAGGACCTTCTGACTGTGTTAAGAGAAAATAGAGAGGCCATTGGTTGGACCATGGCTGATATCAAGGGGATTAGTCCCTCCATTGTTCAACACAGAATTCATCTGACGGAAGATGCTAAGCCAAAAAGAGACCCACAACGCAGACTTAACCCCATTATGCAAGAAGCTGTTAGATCTGAGATATTGAAACTATTAGACAATGGTATTATCTATCCCATATCTGATAGTCAATGGGTAAGTCCAGTTCACGCTGTGCCTAAGAAAGCTGGATTTACTGTGGTGGAGAATGAGAATAAAGAATTGATACAAACACGTCTTCCAACAAAGATTCGAGTTTGTATTGATTACAGGAAGTTAAACACCGCCACACGTAAGGACCACTTTCCACTTCCATTCATCGATCAAATGTTGGAGAGATTGGCGGGACACGAGTATTATTGTTTCCTGGATGGATATTTAGGGTATAACCAAATCCCAATCGCTCCCGAGGACCAAGATAAGACTACCTTCACCTGTCCCTTTGGAACATTTGCTTACCGAAGGATGCCCTTCGGTCTATGCAATGCTCCAGCAACGTTTCAACGTTGCATGTTGAGCCTGTTCTCGGACATGGTGGAGAAATTTTTGGAAATTTTTATGGATGATTTTTCGATCTATGGGGATTCCTTTGAGCAATGCTTGTACCATCTGAAACTGGTTTTACAACGATGTATGGAGAAGAATTTGACACTTAACTGGGAAAAGTGTCATTTCATTGTCATGCAAGGAATTGTACTTGGGCACAAGGTATCAAGCATAGGAATCGAGGTATACAAGTCTAAGGTGGAAGTCATAACGAAGCTCACTGAACCTACATCTTTAAAGGACATTAGATCATTCTTAGGGCACGCCGGCTTCTATAGACGATTCATTCAAGGGTTTAGCAACATTGCAAGACCCTTGACAAATCTCTTAGGAAAGGATGTACCCTTCATCTTTGATGAAGAATGTCGAAAATCATGGAGAGAGCTTAAGAATAGACTTGTCTCAGCACCGATCATCTCTGCACCAGATTGGACCAAGCCGTTTGAGATTATGTGTGATGCCTCTGACTTTGCTATAGGCGCTGTTATAGGGCAGCGTATTGATAATAGGCAACACGTAATCTATTATGCTAGCAGAACGTTGAATGATGCCCAACTCAATTACACGACTACTGAAAAGGAATTTTTAGCAGTTGTCTTTGCTTTGGAGAAATTCCGTCAATATCTGCTAGGGTCCAGGACTATAATTTTTACTGATCACTCCGCCCTAAAATACTTGATGCAAAAGAAGGATGCTAAGGCAAGATTGATTCGTTGGATACTTCTTTTGCAAGAGTTTGATTTGGAGATTAAAGATAAAAAGGGCGTTGAGAACGTGGTAACAGATCATTTGTCGAGAATCCCGAATGCACCTAAAGAGAGAATACCGATTAACGATGATTTTCCTGACGAGCATATTTTTGAGATATGTGGAGAGCCCTGGTATGCTGATATAGTGAACTACCTTGCTACCAGGCAAATACTTTCTCATTGGTCAGGACAAGAAAAACACCGTTTTCTGCGCCAAATGCGGTTCTTCTTTTGGGATGAACCGTATTTATTCAAATACTGTCCTGACCAAATCATACGTAGATGCCTTCCTGAGGATGAACATCAGAGCGTTTTGACATTCTGTCACAAGTTAGCTTGCGGTGGACATTTTGGTCCACGGAAAACTGCTGAGAAAGTGCTTCAGAGTGGATTCTATTGGCCCACTCTCTTTAAGGATGCATATAATTTCTGCAAGCTTTGTGACAAGTGTCAAATGACGGGTCGTATCACACAAAGAGACATGATGCCCCTCACACCCATCTTGGAAGTCGAAATTTTCGACCTCTGGGGTATCGATTTTATGGGACCCTTTCCTCTGTCCTACGGTAACCAATACATTTTGGTAGCCGTAGATTATGTTTCCAAATGGGCTGAAGCTATTCCAACACGGACAAATGACAACCATGTTGTCATTAAGTTTTTAAGAGAAAACATCATCTTTCGCTTTGGAGCCCCCCGTGCGATAATAAGCGATAATGGGAGTCATTTTTGCAATAGGGCTTTTGAAGCCTTGATGCGTAAATACTCTATCACTCATAAGTTGTCCACGGCTTATCATCCTCAAACCAATGGGCAAGTTGAAGTAACGAATAGACAAATAAAACTCATTCTGGAGAAAACCGTAGTACAGAACCGTAAGGATTGGTCCATCAAACTCATTGATGCCTTATGGGCATATAGGACCGCCTACAAAACTGTCCTCGGTATGTCTCCATATCGAGTTATATTTGGAAAACCTTGTCACTTGCCCGTTGAACTAGAACACCGAGCTATGTGGGCTTTAAAGTAGCTGAATTTAGATATGGATAAAGCCGGTGCATTCAGGAAGTTGCAGCTATCCGAGCTTGAAGAGTTAAGAAACGAAGTATACGACAACGCTCGGATCACGAAACACAGAACCAAGCTTTTTCACGATAAGTCTATTCACCGGAAAATTTTTGTCATAGGACAAAAGGTTCTGTTATACAATTCAAGACTCCACCTTTTCCCTGGTAAGTTGAGAACCAGGTGGTCAGGGTCATTCATTGTTCACAAAGTTTTTTCCCACGGTGCGATCGCGATTCTTGACCCAAATACTGGCAACATATTCACTGTGAACGGACAACGTCTAAAGCCATTCCTTACCACGGAAGTCATGTCACACGAAGTTCACGAATTGGGTCTTTGCGACCCAGTTTATTTGTGACCACTCCATCTATATAGTTTTCCGTGCATTTTTCCTGCATATCATTTTGGGTTCACACTTGTAAATAATTTTCCATTTTTTGTAAATAATAAATAAATAAAAAAATAAAAAGAAAAAAATTAGGGATTTTTGTGCTTATAAAAGTTTCACATTCCTAGGATTTTTTCTTCCCTAGGATTCCATGCATTTCCACACTCCTTTGACCTAGGGTTGTAATTATATCTTTGACCAAGGGATAAATTTGGAAATCCCATTTTCACTCCTCCCTATAAATCCTCTCCTCACCTACTTTTCTCCCTCAAACGCAGAATCCCTTCAGATCTAAACTTATTCTTCCAAAGCCAACCTCTGCCGATTTTCCCTTCACCAGATCCTTCAGATCTGCCGCAATTTCCCTTTTCTGGCCGAGATTCCACCGCATTCCTGCCATCTCTGGTGCTCAGAAAAATTTTGGTCCGCTGATTTCCTCTGTTGGTGGCAGATCTAGAGCAACTCTTGCAAACTCTGTCCCAAGTGCCTTCTGCACTACTGTTTTGGATTTCCCCCTACGATCTCCGGGGGTGGTTTGCAATTTTCTCTCTCCAAATCCTTTGCTTTATAATTCATTAGCATATATGGCACCAAATTTGTATGTGGAGAGGGATTTTTCAGTTCTTATGAATGAAAGTGAGGGATATGGGCACATTTTTGTGGATAGAATACGTTCATGGAGTTGGTACTCTTTAGTTTATGATAACAGTGACCACAATGCATACTATTGCCCTGAGCTTGTCACTACATTTTACAATGCAATTGATCCTGCATCTGTGCACCATGACACGTACCAATTTGTATCTCACATGCCATTTGGTGACATCTTTGTTACCATTCCACTTATTGCTGAATGCACTCATGTTCCCAGTTATCCCCACCATACCGATCCCTTGCCGTTGATAGATTATATGCCAATCATGGGTGTCCGCTGCACAATTCAGGATCGTGGGCTCAAAGCCAACACGACCTTTCGAAATGTTCATTGCATTGGACGCTGGGTCCAACGCAACATTTTTGGAATTGAGCACCAATCTTCCTTTAACAGACCCGTATTACAGGTCATTCATGATTTAATGACACACAACCACACGGTCTGTTTGAATAGGGCCATCTTCCGTGCCATTCTTGATAATTCCTCTCGCACTCGGGGTGCGAAGCATTCCCATGCCATATTAATCACACGTCTGTGTAAACATTTCCTATCAGACGCTGTCTTTAATTCATTTGACCAAGTGCCTGTTACTATAGAGAGGCCCACAAGCTCGTATAATGGCTGCTTGCACGCACTTTGGACACCTATTGCTCAGCCTGAAAATGAACCTGTGGAGCTTGATTCGGAGGAAAGTTTGGAAGAAATTGATAAGCCCCAATTTTGGAGGCAGGAACCCCCCACTGATTCACGAGCCTTCATGTCCACTATCTGAAAGGGCATGAAGAAGATTTTCAAGGGGCAGGTTCGGCTTAGGAAGAGGGTTGAGGAGCAATCCTCTCGCCTAGGTCGCATGGAGGCAGCGTTGAGGAGATCACAATCGGCTGGACCTAGCACCACCGCGGGTTTAAAACGCGAAAGGGAGTAGTTTTGTCCTTTACCTATTTCATGCATCATTTCATATCGCATATATTGAGGACAATGCATGAGATAGGTATGGGGGGGTAGATGCTGCTGACATAGGATTTTTCATTTTCTTTTTAGGTTTTTTATTTTTTTTTGTAGATCTTCTATTTTTCTTGTTAGATTTTATTTTCTTTTAGAAAAATTAAAAAATATATATAACAAAAAAAAACTTTTTGAAATAAGAGACAAAGTTTTGATCTATTTTTAAGAAAATTAAGATGTATCTTAGAAATTAAGAAAGCCTTAATTATGACATCTTAAACCTAGTTGAAATAATAGATCTTGTTTGAAATTATAGGCTAAGTAAGTAAAATTGGGGAGATATTTTTATCTTGAATTTTTGCCTTAGATAGTAAGCACTTCACACTTACACAATTTTTGGGATGGAAACAAAGACCTAAAATGCCATAAAAAAAAGAATAAAACATCACTTATTAAGCTGGATAACTATGCCTCAAGAAGCATGGTTATTCACGCCTAACGGTGAAAAACATCACTCATTAAGCTGGAGAATTATGCCTCAAGAAGCATAATTATTCACGCCTAACGGTGATCAAAAAGAATAAATCCCCCTTAGTTTTGTGGCCTTTTTCACTCGAGTCCTTTAAACCCGAGGGATGTTTTCTCATCTGGTGCCCTGGAACCATCTGGTTTGGGAGTCATCGGTTATAGGCTCGCTACATGGGTGAACTAGAAAGCCTAAGAAAACTAAGGGAAGAAGAAAAAAAAAGAGAATAAATAAATGGCTTTATGGTTAGAGTTGAAATCCCAGAAATTTTCACTGAGCACGGTGTGCATACTATTTAGGTTTTATGAAAGATAAAGTATTCAATCCAATTTTGAATTCTTACCTTAATTGAAGACAAGATCTTGCATGGAGACTAAGTTTAAGAAAGAATGATTATAGGTGGACTTATGACCTAAGATCACTTATATTTTTGCAAAAATAGTTCGAAAACATGTCTCTCTTTCAAAATGCATTTTCAAAACACTAACATTTGTTTTCTTTTTTATGGATTTTGTGAGTGCAATCCGCTGAAAACCCTCAGGAGACAACACTCCTCCTCTAGGGTAACCTAGAGGTTTAACGGCTTGTTGCACGTGCTCAGTGCAATCGTGTCACCTACGAAAGTGGTGTAATAAATTAGTTAGGATTTTATTTTTTTTTCTTTCTTTTTTTGCTCGAGGACGAGCAAAAGCTAGGTATGGGGGTGTGATTGTTCTACATATTTACATATTTTACCACTTCCATACTATGCATTTTGTAAATAAAATGTGATTTCTTACCCATTTTCTCTCTATTTTTACAGGTCCACAACTTAAAAGAGAAAAAGCCCATTAATCACCTTAATTAGCAATAATTAAAGTGATTAAATCCATAATCCCAAAAGAGCCAAGATTTAAATTTGGATTCAGTTGAGATCCGCGCGCCCACTGAAGATTCCAGAAGGCCACGTGGATAACCACTTAACTACCAGATCGTAACAGAAAATCTGGGCTCAACGGCCCAGATTTTGCCGCCAAAACGGGGATTTTCCCGCGTATCTGCGGCGGTTGTGAAGCTGTTGGAGCCCGGATTTTGTGGTAACGGCCAGGACTCTCGAAGCTTCTCACTTATGGCTATAAATAGAGGACCAGGTCTGCACACGAAAAACAGAGAAGAGAGAGAAGAAAATAGGGGAAAATTCTTGTATTTTTGTTTTCTCCTAGGTTTTTAGACTTCATCTTCTTCCTCCTAGAGATCTAGACAAAGTGAGAGAGAGAGTGCTGTTTGAGAGCTTGTACCAAGGAAGTGACATTCTTGTGGCCAAGAATTAATCAAAAGAGCTCCATTCATCTCTTTGCAAACTCTAGTATGCTTTACTTTACCTTGCTTTAATTTCTTGCTTTGATTCTAGTTCATTGTAATTGCTTTAGATCTTCGCTTTACATAATGAATTGTAGCTTTGTTACTTGTGTAATGGAGAGCTAAACTCATATTGCATGGCTAGCTAATAACTAACCTAGCTAACTTCTATCTCTTTGGATGATTGCTTGTTTCAATACTTGCATAGTTTCAGTTTCTTTTGATTTCCAAGGAAGTATTGTTGCTTTCCCTTGGTAATGGCTTGTTAAAGACTCAATATGACTCATGTGTGCCTCGGATAGAGCCTTGTCAAGAACAAGAGCCTTTGATGGAACATGAGGATGGATCACCAAAACATATGCTACTTGTATAGTAAGAACAACTTCTTTACTTCAAGCTAATTTGTAGTTATATCTTGAATGTTCAAATGAATGTTGATTCTTCTAACTTAGCACTACTTGAGTACCAATCTTAGAGTTCATCATTGAACATCTATTTAGAGAGCCTATGATTCAATATGAGGCTTCAAGCTAACAACAAAGAGAACACTAATCTTCAAGATGGAAACAGCACTTGAACAAACATGCAAGTTATCTTTAATTGCCAATGAGTCAACATGAGGCAATCTTGCAATCACCATTGAGTTTAGCAAGTTAGCAATGAGGTGAAGTTAGCTAGCCATGTACCTTCTTATCTAAAAGTTTTCCAACACTTTCTTTTAGCTTGTCTTTCTTTGCAATACACTTCACTCATTCTTTTAATTTCTTTTTCATAATGCACAAATCCATCACTTCTTTTCATGTTACTTCTTGTAATTGTGTAAATACATAGAAGACATTTCGTTTTCATTTCTTCACTACATACCATAACGCTTCTATCGCTAGCTCTCCTCGAGAATCGACCCGGTATAGCCATTGCTATAGCGGAGATTGGAAAGGGTAAATCAATCTTTAAATACATTTGTGGAGTGGACTTAGCACCAAGGTGGATTCTAACCTTCATCTCTTTGTTACATATTTGTGCTAATACTCTACACATTACTTTTTCCTAATTAACCATACAGTAAGTTTTGTCAGATTCATCCACCACGGGTTCTTTCTCCACATAGTTTGTCGTTTATAGCTCGGAAGAGGTCACTGTGTTCCACACTGCAAAAGTGGAATCACAATGAAAAATAATACAAAGATAATCTTTGCTATGTGTGTGCCTAAGTGCTTCTAAGGCTTGTGTATTAGCCTCAATGTACTTGTCATTATTAAGATAAGATTCCTTGATAGTGGCAAGGTAAGCATGAAATCTTAGGGCTTTAAGATATGCGCCATCTTAAACTTTCACATATCAATGTTAGAAACATCATACATGGGAGGGACAAGAAAATTCATGAGTGTATAAACTATATGTGTGCAAAGCAATACTAGATTAGCTATCCTAGGATCTCACTCCTAGGTGGTTAAATCAAAATCATGAGCGTAGGCTCTGATACCAATTGAAATACACCTAGAGGGGGTGAATAAGTATACTACCTAATCTAATACAAATGATACGGAATTAAAAACTAATTGTGCAAACTAAAGCTATTAAGCTAACACACAAGGTATAAGCAAAGAGTATAATCGAATTCCCGGTGAAGGACTCTGGACTATCTCCTCAAGATTCCTCTACATTAAGAGTTGAGATGCTATATGAAGCTCTCTTTGTTCTGTTGGCCCAAAGGCCTTCCACCCTAGTTTTGATGATGATTAACTCATGTAGTTATGTTTACTAATAATCTTGTGTTGTTTAAGTTTCAGATCATTAACCAAAGATATTAGTTGGTGATTAGCTTCAACAATGAGTTTAGAAGCTTTTCATAGTGATTCCAGGGCCAAAGCTTCAAGATCACACATTGCTTAGCTCATGGATCACGGAGTTTTGGAGCAAGTCAACTTGAAGATGAAGATTATCAAGAAGACTTAGGTATCCATAGTTTAGATAGCGTGTTTTAGATCCATTTGTAAAGCTTAGTATAGTTGATATGCTCAAGTACACAAACACACACGTTTTTATGTTTTGGATTTGGTTTTCATGAATAGTTTGATCAAAACAAGTTTACATGATTTATATGTATAATAGATGTATTCTAGTTATACATACATGCTTACACTTCCTATACAAACTTATTTTGACTTTCCTATTCATGTATTGAAAAATAAAGTTTGACAAAAATACAAGTTTTATTTTTGATAAAATTTGCAAGACTCAAAAATGAATTGATATGTTTGATATATGCCTTGAAATTTTTATCACTTGTTTGTGTTTCAATACAAAATGTTAAAACAAGTTTTGTGAATTTTTAGAAGACTTAAAAGATTTTTCAAAATATTTTTAAACTGTTTTTCTGACCCAGATTTCTGTTCCAGGCTTCAATCAGTCGACTAAGTCAACTAACCTAGTCGACTTGGGTGAAGTCGGTCGACCGGGCCGGTCGACCGACGTGCACAGATCTGTGCACGTTTGGCAGCTCTGGGACGGTCGACTGCCTAGGTCGATCGGGTCTGAGAGCAGTGCTCTCTGTTTGTTTGGGTCGACCGGGCCGGTCGACCGTGGTTGCCCAACGGTCACATTTCTGACCGTTGGCGGTCGACCGGGCCGGTCGACCGTCAACCTGTCAGGCTGCCACATCAGCCTAACGGCTAGTTTTCTGATGGGGCTATAAATACCCCATTTGTTTGAGGTTTTCACTAAGATTTTTAAGAGCAAAAATTCTCAGTTTTCTGCAGTGTTTTAAAAGATTTCAAAAGTGTTTTTGGGCCAAAAAGAATTCATCTTATTTGTTTTAGGTTTTGAAAAAATCAAAGAAAAGAGTATTTTGGGAGATTTGTCTTGGTTTTCATTCTATATCTTTTGCAAGAATTTTCCCAAGTGTTTTTCTTTGTTGCTTATTTTTCAAACACCTAGTTTTCCACACTTGAGCTATCATCTATCCTAATCTATTAGGATCATTTGTTTGTGGGAAAGAGAAAAGAAAAGAGAGATTGTGTTTGTGGTTTTTGGAACCACTAGTTGTAAACACCCTTATTCTTTGTGTATCCCTCTTAGGTAGAGGTGATCGGGTGATTGGTTTGCTCCCTCTAGTGAGAGGTGGAGTTTAGTTGTAAACCCTCTTCGGTAGAGGTGTTGTGGTTGCATTGGCTACGGGCCTACCCCTCAGTTGTGAGGCGGTTGTTTGAGAGAGGAGTTTGGTACTTCTAGAGTTGTAACAAATCCTCTTCGGTAGAGGTTCCCTCGGTAGGAGATAGTGGATTGAAAATCCTACATGGTGGTGTAGGCGGGGATGTAGAGCAAGGTGCTCGAACCTCGAAACATATCATTGTGTTTGCGTTTGATCCACTTGTCTCTCTAACTCTCTCTCTCTTATATTGTGCAAAGCATCATTCATATCATCATATCATATTTGCTTGTGTTGAGCATAGTTCATATTGTCATATCATATCTATTTGCTTGTGTTGTGCCTTGCATAATTCACATTGCTATATCTTATATGCTTGGTTGTTTGTGTGTGCCTCACTTGTACTTAATCAACAAGAGCTTCACATAACACCTCAACCCCTTCAAGGGGAATCAAGAGGAGTTAGTCCAGAGCCCTTCACGGGGAATTCGGCTACACTTGTTGATTGTATTAAGTTTGTGCAAGATTTGCATTAGCTTCCGCATTTAGCGCATTTAGTTCCTAGATTAGCACTTACACCTATTCACCCCACTCTAGGTATTTTTCAATTGGTATCAGAGCTAGTGCTCCTGATATTAGGCTTAACATCCTAGGAGTGAGATCCATTTGATTGCTAGTCTATTGTTTGCATTTGCTTGTTTGCACACTCATATAGTTTGCCATGGACTTCATGACCCCACCTAGCTTTGACCCTTCCAACATTGTTGTTTGGAAGTATAGGATGTCCATGTACCTAAAGACCCTAGGTTTGTATGTCTTTCTTGTGGCCACCAAGAAATGCTATCTTGGAGATTGTAATCATATAGGGGCCAATGCACAAGCCCTTGAGGCCATTAGAAGCACATTATCTAAAAATTATCTTTTGCGTGTTTCTAACTTTGATTCCGCTTTTGCAGTGTGGAATTTGTTGACAACCACCAACACCTCCAAGCTTCAAGTGCAAATCCAACAAGAAGAGGAGTCTAGTGGAGAATCCGACTCACAATGCTTGATGGTCCAAGGGAATGACTCCCTTGAGGTACATTCGGAATCTCAACTAGATAGTAATGATTGTGCTAGTTCTTCAAATGATTATGTTGATCCCCATGCTTTAAATGAAGAACTTTCAATTTTTGTGAAAAACTTATTGAAAAATATAATTTGTTGAAAAAGAAGAGTCTAGGAATTGAAAAAGAAAATAAGAGTTTGCATGCTAGACTTAACAATGTTTTGCAAGAGAAGGTTGAGGTCTATAATGAAAGAGATTCATTGAGATCTCAATTAGAACTTGCACTTAAAGAAAATGAATTTTTAAAATCTAAAAATGATTGTGAAGCACTTTTGAAGAAAAATGAAAATTTGTCTTCGAAAGTTGATTTTGTTTTAAAAGAGAATGTTACTTTGAAAAATAAAATTATTTCTATTTCAAATGAGTTGAATGTTTGTTTAGATAAGAATATTGTTTTGCAAAACAAGATTGATGCACATGTTTGTCATGCTACTGTAGCTTCTTCATCTAGTCTACCTAATGCATGTATCTCTTCTTCTAAGATTAATGATGATATTTGTATGTTAAAGAAGAGTGTAGATTGTTTGGGCTCCACTATGAGCCAATGTGCCATGAACCACTCACGTTTGGAAACCTTGGTTCGAAAGAAATAAGTTCCATCTTTTATGCATGCACACCCTCCACGGCATACACATGCTCCTCACGGACACACCCATCACAAGTATGCTCATGTGTACACTTGTACACATTGTGGACGTAAGGGCCACCTTGCTAAATTTTGCTTTGATAGAATACATGTTGATAATTTAGCAAAGAAATTTGTTTGGGTTAGAGAAGGTACTAACCCCCATGGACCCAAAAGAGTATGGGTACCAAAGACCACCCCTCCTATTATTTTTGATGTAGGTGTGGGCTCTCACATGACGTGAGAGTAGCGGCACCTTAGAGTGGATGCGTTCCGAGCTTCATGGAAATCATATGGATGCATCACTTTCAAGGGAAGATTTGGTGGAGAGGACCACCATGTTTTGGAGACAAGGAGAGTTGCTTCTTCGGTTTTGGTAACAATCCTTTACTCCCATTTATTATTTACATGCTTTCATAATTAAAATTTTTAGCATGTTTTGATGTTTTATAGCATGTTTCATTGTCTATGGATTAGTATGTAAATACCATGATTATTAGATCCTTGACATACATGTATAGTATTTGAGATACACATGCTTATATGAACCCATACTTAGTGATCTCACTTTTGTTTAAGCTATAATGTACATCATGAATCTAATACATATGAATTTACATAGTACTCATGTTTTAGTTTTATCATGATGATTTTTATATTTGTTTTTGATGCTTCATGTTAAGATTCCTTGTTTAGATGTTAGTTTTCATTAAGACTAGGACTTATACTTGTACATATAGTGGGCCACAAATAAATCTATATATGTTGGGCTTGATTGCTTATTTGAACCCATTAGATGTGCTAGTATAGTCTAGTTTTGATGATTCATACATTTCAAACTTGTATTCCATTTTGGATTTGTTTTATGAGTTTTCACTTCATGTATATGTTTGTATTGCCAAACTTTAAGATATACATGTATACCTCTTGAGTCATTTGCCTTTCATGCAAATCTATATATGGACTCAATTGTGTTTAGGGATATGTATACTTATTGTGTTGACAATTCATACATATACCATGAAATGAAATTTATTTTGGAGGAAGATTTAGTTTTTCTTGATTTTGTGTTTAATTGTTTAACTTCATGTATATGTCTATCTTGTCCAAACTATTAGATATACATGTTTATCCTTTTGAGCCACGTGCCTTAATGCATATATTTTGTGGACTCGTTGTGTTTTGGATATGTATGTATATTTTAATTTGTACTTGACATACATATGCCATGAAGATTAAATAAGTTTTGATGATTTTCGTGTTTTCAATGTTTAAAGAATAATTGATCTTAATTGAATATTTTCATGATTATGATATTCACACTTTATTTGTACACTCACATTTATTGCTTGCTCATGTTTTGTATTCATGAGTCATATTTATGCCTAATTGAATTAGAGTGTTGATTATCTTATGGATTTCATGTTTTATGAAAAATTATTTTTGTTGTATTCCTTGCTTGAAGGATTTCGTACTAGTTTAAAAGATTTTCCATTTAACTAGTTACGGTATTCTTCATTTTAGTAGAGTTTTTCAAACTAAGCTTATTTTCAAATCTATTTTTGAAAACCCCTACCATCCACGGGAGGTTGGATGGGAGTCCATGCCTTATATGTTTATATTGAAAATCATTTTAAACTTGTGCATGAGATGGGAGGTAGTTATATGAGTTATACCATGCTTTTATTGTTATGTCAATTGGTATCATTGAACTCTTTCAATTGGTATCAATTTGATCATTTTGTATACTCATATGTTTATTGTGTATGCATATTTTCAATTGGTATCATCTATTAGTGATTGGTACTCATTCTATTTCATACACATATACTTGTTTTATTTGTGCTATTATATTTCTATAGCTTAAGCACAAATTTTGCTTATGCTAGAGCTTGAGCTTCAACTTCATTTCAATTGATTTAGTTTTCAATTGGTATCTTATTACAAGCCTACGCATAATTTTTGTTGGTATTTCATAAAGGGGGAGAAAATTCGATTTTCATATTTCAATTGGTATTTAGTTTTACACTCCCTTGCTTTATGATAGAAAATAAAGTTTAAATTGATATCATATTCTTAAAAGAAAAATACTATCTTTTGATATCAAGATGCCTTGTGTTTTATATTGGTATCTAAAAATTTTTGTTTAAAAAAAAATACAAAAAGTTTTGATTTATATTGACTATATGCAAGGAGAGCTTTACATCTCTTCTACATATAGATTCATGATGAGTGTATCTTGTATTGAAGAGCTTAACATCTCTTCTTTATGTGGTACACGTGTGTAGGGGGAGCTTCACATCTCCTCTTATGCATTACATAATGTGTGTTATGTGAATTAGGGCTTAACATCCCTCCTTCATGTAATGCATATGGGTAGGGAAGCTAACTTTGCGTCTTCCTCTTCATGAATGTATATAGCATATAACATTTATTAATTTTGTTTATTTTCAATTGATATCAAGATGCTTCATTGACATATTTTTCAATTGATATCATGTTTTTATAGTCACCCCTTATTGTCCTTGTTTTTGTTTTTAGACAAAAAGGGGGAGAACATTGTTTTATTGTTTTGACTGAGAAAAGGGGGGAGAAAGATTTTTTACTCCTCATTTTATTGTTTTGATTGTTTACCCCTTTGTTGATGATTGACAAAAAGGGGGAGAATTATTTGAGAGTTTAACATGCATATAAAACACAAATTATTCTATGCATGATTGGTACATGTTTTATATATGCATACTTATGTTTTACATATATTAAGTTTTATTGGTATCTAGAGCATCTAGTGTTTTTGTTAATGTTTTATTAATTTAATTGGTATGTAGAGCTTCTAGAACATGTTTATGTGTTTTATGCATGATGATGAATACATATTTTGAGTATGCATGTTTTGGAATCACCATGTTCATGCATAACAATAATACATAAAGATTTGTGTTTCATGTTTGTTTGAAAGTTTAAATTGGTATGCATTGTCATTCATTGCATATTTATTGTTTATTTGTTTATGCATGAATTAAGGGGGAGCTTCTTTGAAGCTTAACTTTAATCCATGCATATATAACTCCATAAGTTTTGTCATCATAAAAATGGGGAGATTGTTGGCCCAAAGGCCTTCCACCCTAGTTTTGATGATGATTAACTCATATAGTTATGTTTACTAATAATCTTGTGTTGTTTAAGTTTCAGATCATTAACCAAAGATATTAGTTGGTGATTAGCTTCAACAATGAGTTTAGAAGCTTTTCATAGTGATTCCAGGGCCAAAGCTTCAAGATCACACATTGCCTAGCTCATGGATCACGGAGTTTTGGAGCAAGTCAACTTGAAGATGAAGATCATCAAGAAGACTTAGGTATCCATAGTTTAGAAAGTGTGTTTAGATCCATTTGTAAAGCTTAGTATAGTTGATATGCTCAAGTGCACAAACACACACGTTTTTATGTTTTGGATTTGGTTTTCATGAATAGTTTGATCAAAATAAGTTTACATGATTTATATGTATAATAGATGTATTCTAGTTATACATACATGCTTACACTTCCTATACAAACTTATTTTGACTTTCCTATTCATGTATTGAAAAATCAAGTTTGAGAAAAATACAAGTTTTGTTTTTGATAAAATTTGCAAGACTCAAAAATGAATTGATATGTTTGATATATGTCTTGAAATTTTTATCACTTGTTTGTGTTTCAATACAAAATGTTAAAACAAGTTTTGTGAATTTTTAGAAGACTTAAAAGATTTTTCAAAATATTTTTAAACTGTTTTTCTGACCCAGATTTCTGTTCCAGGCTTCAATCAGTCGACTAAGTCAACTGACCTATCGACTTGGGTGAAGTCGGTCGACCGGGCCGGTCGACCGACGTGCACAGATCTGTGCACGTTTGGCAGCTCTAGGACGGTCGACCGCCTGGGTCGACCGGGTCTGAGAGCAGTGCTCTTTGTTTGTTTGGGTTGACCGGGGCGGTCGACCGTGGTTGCCCAACGGTCACATTTCTGACCGTTGGCGGTCGACCGAGCCGGTCGACCGTCAGCCTGTCAGGCTGCCACATCAGCCTAACGGCTGGTTTTCTGATGGGGCATTAATACCCCATTTGTTTGAGGTTTTCACTAAGATTTTTAAGAGCAAAAATTCTCAGTTTTCTAAAGTGTTTTAAAAGATTTCAAAAGTGTTTTTGGGCCAAAAAGAATTCATCTTATTTGTTTTAGGTTTTTGAAAAAATCAAAGAAAAGAGTATTTTGGGAGATTTGTCTTGGTTTTCATTCTATATCTTTTGCAAGAATTTTCCCAAGTGTTTTTCTTTGTTGCTTGTTTTTCAAACACCTAGTTTTCCACACTTGAACTATCATCTATCCTAATCTATTAGGATCATTTGTTTGTGGGAAAGAGAAAAGAAAAGAGAGATTGTGTTTGTGGTTTTTGGAACCACTAGTTGTAAACACCCTTATTCTTTGTGTATCCCTCTTAGGTAGAGGTGATCGAGTGATTGGTTTGCTCCCTCTAGTGAGAGGTGGAGTTTGGTTGTAAACCCTCTTCGGTAGAGGTGTTGTGGTTGTATTGTGATTGGTTGCTAATGTTGCATATTTAATGTCACATTTCCATACTTATTTTAGAATAAAAGCCTGCACTGTCCTAATTATTTGTTTAATTCATTTGCAGGCCCAATCCTTAAGGAGATGAAGAGAAATGAGCCCAAAAGCCCACCAGAATTCTGAATTAAATCAGAGTTAATTCGTACACATAAAATCAGGGCATAATCAAGAGGTTGAAACCGGTTGAGAAGAATCCTCTCAGAATCGATCGGTTAAAGCCAAGAATCCAAGGCCATTTCGTCAGAATCCGGAGCTCAAACGACAAAACCAACAAAGGATAAAACCAGAAGAAAGCCCCGGAGAGACCCACCAAAAGGGTGTGGCCATCTGGCCACACCCTGGCCGTGGAAACGCGGATTGGGCCGCGTTTCCGCGGCAATCTTGGGGAGTTAGGGGGAGCGTGAACTCCCCCGACCACCCCGGGATCTTGGTGGTTGGGTTTTCTGCCTATAAAAGGCCATTATGTGCACTGAAAGAGGAGGCCAATGCAGATTAGGATTTTAGACTAGTTTTTCCATTTCTTAGCTTAGGTCTTTGTTTTTCTTTTTCATGTAATTTAGTTTTCATTTATGTAATTCTGAGGAGATCAACTTTCATCGAAGAACAAGACTGAAGCTTGAGCTAAAAGTGACAATTGGTGTAAGGTTTTATTTTTTTTCTTCGATTGTTATGAAATCAAATCGATGCTATTTCCTTGTATGTTCTTTTTAGTTCTCTTCTTCTTTTCTATTTTACCTTTCTTTTTGGTACAAATGTCTTCCAAGTGAGTCTAAATGCATCGAAAGAGCCTTGCCTTTGCGAGTGCCACCGATAGCTCATGACGATGGAATTGTGAGTCTCTCTGTATCATTTCATGCTTGCGTATCTTGATGATGTAATGTGGAAGAGACCAACACTCGACTCTTATGGGCTATGCGTTGATTGCCTCCAATTCAAGGTAACATTGAAGCTAAGAACTCAAGGTAAGCTTTTGGTGAAAAGAAGGTAAATATTTGTTTTCTTTTCTTTTTCATTTCTGTAAATTAAATCACCACATCTACCAACTCTTTCTTCTCCACTCACTCCATTTGTACAAAGTCGCTTTTATTGTTTTCTGAATTTTCCACCTTCTTCATCTTCCATTTTCTTCTAACTTTAATATAACTTTCTTTTTCAGTTTCATAACTAAAAACAGAGAAGAACCTTCGTTTTATTTTCTTAAAAGATTTCAATAAAGAACTGTAATGCTTCCATCGCAAACCCTCCTTGTGGATCACGACCCGCATAGCCACTTGCTATAGCGGAAGAATTGAGCACTTGCACATTTCCTTTCTTAAGTTCTATAATCTCGTATTTTGTGTGCAGGTTTAGCCTCAATCAAATTTTGGCGCCGTTGCCGGGGGGGGTAACATGTTTTTTATTGAAATCTGAATTTTTTTTGAAAATTTTTTAGAACTAAACGAATTTTCTTCTCTGTTGCAGGTTACAGGGCAATAAAAGCAGGAAATTAATATTGCAGTGACATACAAGTGGCCTTGGGCCTCTGCTCTAGAAAGCCGAGACGAAGGACCCTCTGAATTGCCGCGTTTCCACGGCAAAAGCCGCGGATCCGCGGCAAGGAAGAGTTGACTACTAACAGCTTTTTGCAAGGCTGCTTAGTTTAAAAAAAATTCTAGTTTGCTGCAACTTTAATTTTTCTTATATGCCATAACATAAGCCTGCTAATAATCAACAGTAAAATATTTATTGAAAAGATAAAAAATTGATTAGACATTTGCATTTTAGGCACGTGTCTTTTTAATTCCTTTATTTTTTTACTGTTGAAGAGTGCTGGAGCAAGGTACGTATACATTGCATTTAGCATAGGACTCACTTCTTGGTTAATTTATATCGCTTTGAGTGAATCTTACATATCTTGTACACTTGTACAAATTGATCTTAAGGGCACTAACCCATTAACAAGATAAGGTGGGGATTTAATCACCCTTCCTTAGCCCAAAAATCACATTCCAAGCACTCACTAACCCAAGCCTAACTTAAAATGAGTAGACGTTGGCCCTAGGGACATCTCGAACTCAATTAGGAGATTATCCTAAGGGGGAAAGGTGTTGGAACTTGACTCTTGCCAAATCAGTGTCTAGGAAAGGGATTAAGGGCCGAAAGCCCGAAGGTTGGTGGTTATTTAATTAAGGAACGTCTTTTGACAGAAAACCTCCCACCAACCTTGCCCTGACCTGGCTGATTAGCTTGTGGTCAAAGTCTACATTAAACCTCCCATGGACAGTCTAGCCAGTTAGGAGTCGTCTAGGTCTAGGTCTACCCTAACTTAGGTTAGCATTTTTTCTTTCTTGTTTGTTTATTTGTTTGCTTATCTTTCTTTTTTGTGTGTATTCTATTGTGTGATATGGCATATAATAATAATTCTTTCAACTTTAATAATAATCCATATTACACACCAAGTTCATTTTCGGATATTACCAACCCGGCATATCATGACTTTAACCAACCTAGTGTGCCGGATTGGTCATATCCGAATCAATATGACCCATACCCCCCATCTAATAACTATAATTTCCATAATGATTTTAACTCTTCACCGAGTCAGTGGAGGATTCACCTCCCCCGAGCATAATTTCCAACCACCTTGCCCTCCTTCTCCACCCAGTCCACATTATGTTCAAAATTCATACTCAGTTCCACCCGTCCAAAATAGGAAACCATCAATTATGAAAATGAGTATGCGTGAGTCCAACACAAATCCAAAATCTGATGGACTCACAATTTCACTACCATTTTCAAGA
Organism: Agave tequilana; assembly: GCA_038442645.1. Lineage (NCBI taxonomy): Eukaryota > Viridiplantae > Streptophyta > Magnoliopsida > Asparagales > Asparagaceae > Agave > Agave tequilana. The sequence goes on from JAVJIF010030278.1 coordinate 158,980, forward strand.
CAATTCTTCATCTTTTCATCAAAACAATGAACCTATCAACTATGAAAAGATGCTTGAAGCCATGACTCAGGCTCAAAACACTCGTAATCGTGACATAGATATGATGGTCGAATCTCTACGTTCCCACCGTCCTGATGTCACTAACTATTCTATTAGAGCCGAAGAGTCATGTAGTTTTGGAAATCAAGATTCCATTTCAGCACAACCATTTGAACTTACCCAAACTCCAAATGATATTGATAGTTTGGCTAGTTTTCCTTTTACTGAAATAGAACTTGAAAATGATTATGATCCTGAACCCCAACTTAGTGATTCAATTCTATTTCCTGATTCGATTATGACTCCGGTATCTTCACCTGACTTCAATCTTTTCCCGGAGTCAACATTGGATCCTGTACCAATTCATAAAGAAATTGAATCACCCATCTTTGAGGATCATGTTGAACTTGACCAACTTTACAATTTTGAAAATCCCATGGATAAATTGGCAAGTTCTCCAATTTTTGATATTGAACTCAATGAGATATGTGACCTAGATTCTCACATATGTGATCCAGCTCAACTTTCTGAATCAATATTGACTCCTGTTTTATTACCAAACTTGAATAATATTCTAGAGTCAGTTTTGACTCCCCCACCTATCATTCCTGAACTGGAATCACCCATATTAGGTCACATTCCATTGTTGAAAAATACATGTGGACTTGAGTTTCAACTTCTTGACTTGGACCCAATTCCTGAACCAATTTCGACTCTTGAAACTTTACTTGATTTAAGTCACCTTCCTAAGTCGGTATTAGTTCCTATCCTTCATGAGTCCAAGTCAATCATTCTATCATTTAATACTCCATTCTGGGACGAGGTGGTTGATAAATTTGACTCCGAAATCAATTATGAAATATGGAAATTAGATGGGGTTAAATATTTCATAAAGATCCTTCATGGATTTATCTTTTTAATGGGTTATATTAAAGATATTGCTGGTGGGTTCCTCCGAGACCCAAGAAAAGTTGATTGGGCCATGTTTCGTGGACCAATCAGACCACCACCGGAACCACCACCTTAAGGTAACCATTTTCCTTCCCTTTCTTCTTTTTCATGCATCTATGCATTAATTCATACATTGAGGACAATGCATGAGATAGGTGTGGGGGAGGGTCTAACATAACTTTTCTTTTTCTTTAAAAAAAAAAAAATTTTACATTTTTCTTTACTTTTAAAAAAAAAACTTTTTGAAAAATAGAAACAATATTTTGACTTATTTTTGTAAGAAATTAAGTTAATTTAAGGAATAGGAAAATCCAAATTAGGATTTCTTATACTTGGTCAAAATAAGATTATTTGTTTGATTTATAGGGTTACGAAGATAATTTGTCAAAGTAATTTAGTCTTGATCTTTACCTTGATGAAATATGCACACTTCATACACTTACACACTTAGGGTTCAAAAATAAAGATTCTTATGCCTTATAAAAAATATATATATAAACAAATCTAATTATTGATTAGCTAGGTGCTTTGGCCTAAGAAAGCCTTAGTATTTATGCAAAAGATAATTAGATGAGTTTGAAAAAAAAACAAGTCTAATTATTGACTAGCTAGGTGCTTTGGCCTAAGCAAGCCTTGGTATTTATGCGAAAGATGATTAGATAAGTTTGAAAAGAAAAATCCTCTGATTAAGCTGGGTATTTGTGCCTAATAAAGCATAAGTATTCACGCCTAAAAGAGGTTCATATAATAAAATCCTTAGTTTTGTGGCCTTGTTTGCTCGAGTCCTTAAATCCTAGGGGTGTCTTCTCACCTGGTGCCCTAAGACCGTCTGGTTTGGGAGTCATCGATTGAAGGCTCGTTACATGGGCAGATTAGAAAGCCTAAACTAAGGAATAATACCACCAAAAAATATATATATATATATAAATAAATAAGACATAAGAGTTAAAGTTAATGAACCCTTAGTCAAAATTTTCACAGTCACAAGTGCATATGACTTAGGATAAAGTAATAGACTAGATGAGAAGTACAATTTGACTCCTTATTTTGATTGATAACAAATTTTTGAATAGAGACTAAGTTTAGGAATGAAAAATTCGGCTTTCCTATAACTTATAGATTGCTTAGATCTTACAATCATATTTCAAATATTTTTCTCTTTCAAAATGCTTTTCGAAAATACTAACTCTTTATTTCTCTTTCTTTATGGATTTTGTGGGTGTAATCTGCTGAAAACCCTCACGAGACAAAACTCGTCCTCTAGGGGGAACCAAGAGGTTTAACGGCTTGTTGCACATGCTCAGTGCAATCGCGCGACCTGCGAAAGTGGTCTAATAATCCTTAGTATAATTTAGTTGTTTTGCTCGAGGACGAGCAAAAGATAGGTATGGGGGTGTGATTGGTTGCTAATGTTGCATATTTAATGTCACATTTTCATACTTATTTTAGAATAAAAGCCTGCATTGTCCTAATTATTTGTTTAATTTATTTGCAGGCCCAATCCTTAAGGTGATGAAGAGAAATGAGCCCAAAAGCCTACCAGAATTCTGAATTAAATCAGAGTTAATTCGTGCGCATAAAATCAGGGCAAAATCAAGAGGTTGAAACCGGTTGAGAAGAATCCTCTCAGAATCGATCGGTTAAAGCCAAGAATCCAAGGCCATTTTGTCAGAATCCGGAGCTCAAACGACAAAACCAACAAAGGATAAAACCAGAAGAAACCCCCGGAGAGACCCACCAACAGGGTGTGGCCATCTGGCCACACCCTGGCCGCGAAAACGCGGCTTGGGCCGCGTTTCCGCGACAATCTTGGGGAGTTAGGGGGAGCGTGAACTCCCCCGACCTCCCCGGGATCTTGGTGGTTGGGTTTTCTGCCTATAAAAGGCCATTATGTGCACTGAAAGAGGAGGCCAATGCAGATTAGGATTTTAGACTAGTTTTTCCATTTCTTAGCTTAGGTCTTTATTTTTCTTTTTCATGTAATTTAGTTTTCATTTATGTAATTCTGAGGAGATCAACTTTTATCAAAGAACAAGACTGAAGCTTGAGCTAAAAGTGACAATTGGTGTAAGGTTTTATTTCTTTTCTTCGATTGTTATGAAATCAAATCGATGCTATTTCCTTGTATGTTCTTTTTAGTTCTCTTCTTCTTTTCTATTTTACCTTTCTTTTTGGTACAAATGTCTTCCAAGTGAGTCTAAAAGCATCGAAAGAGCCTTGCCTTTGCGAGTGCCACCGATAGCTCATGACGATGGAATTGTGAGTCTCTCTGTATCATTTCATGCTTGCGTATCTTGATGATGTAATGTGGAAGAGACCAACACTCGACTCTTATGGGCTATGCGCTGATTGCCTCCAATTCAAGGTAACATTGAAGCTAAGAACTCAAGGTAAGCTTTTGGTGAAAAGAAGGTAAATATTTGTTTTCTTTTCTTTTTCATTTCTGTAAATTAAATCACCACATCTTCCAACTCTTTCTTCTCCACTCACTCCATTTGTACAAAGTCACTTTTATTGTTTTTTGAATTTTCCACCTTCTTCATCTTCTATTTTCTTCTAACTTTAATATAACTTTCTTTTTCAGTTTCATAACTAAAAACAGAGAAGAACCTTCGTTTTATTTTCTTAAAAGATTTCAATAAAGAACTGTAACGCTTCCATCGCAAACCCTCCTTGTGGATCACGACTCGCATAGCCACTTGCTATAGCGGAAGAATTGAGCACTTGCACATTTCCTTTCTTAAGTTCTATAATCTCGTATTTTGTGTGCAGGTCTAGCCTCAAATCATAAACTCGTTTTTTTCAAACCCTCCTTGTGGATCCCCGGCAACGGCGCCAAAATTTGATTGAGGCTAAACCTGCACACAAAATACGAGATTATAGAACTTAAGAAAGGAAATGTGCAAGTGCTCAATTCTTCCACTATAGCAAGTGGCTATGCGGGTCGTGATCCACAAGGAGGGTTTGCGATGGAAGCGTTACAGTTCTTTATTGAAATCTTTTAAGAAAATAAAACGAAGGTTCTTCTCTGTTTTTAGTTATGAAACTGAAAAAGAAAGTTATATTAAAGTTAGAAGAAAATGGAAGATGAAGAAGGTGGAAAATTTAGAAAACAATAAAAGCGACTTTGTACAAATGGAGTGAGTGGAGAAGGAAGAGTTGGAAGATGTGGTGATTTAATTTACAGAAATGAAAAAGAAAAGAAAACAAATATTTACCTTCTTTTCACCAAAAGCTTACCTTGAGTTCTTAGCTTCAATGTTACCTTGAATTGGAGGCAATCAGCGCATAGCCCATAAGAGTCGAGTGTTGGTCTCTTTCACATTACATCATCAAGATACGCAAGCATGAAATGATACAGAGAGACTCACAATTCCATCGTCATGAGCTATCGGTGGCACTCGCAAAGGCAAGGCTCTTTCGATGCTTTTAGACTCACTTGGAAGACATTTGTACCAAAAAGAAAGGTAAAATAGAAAAGAAGAAGAGAACTAAAAAGAACATATAAGGAAATAGCATCGATTTGATTTCATAACAATCGAAGAAAAGAAATAAAACCTTACACCAATTGTCACTTTTAGCTCAAGCTTCAGTCTTGTTCTTCGATGAAAGTTGATCTCCTCAGAATTACATAAATGAAAACTAAATTACATGAAAAAGAAAAACAAAGACCTAAGCTAAGAAATGGAAAAACTAGTCTAAAATCCTAATCTGCATTGGCCTCCTCTTTCAGTGCACATAATGGCCTTTTATAGGCAGAAAACCCAACCACCAAGATCCCGAGGAAGTCGGGGCAGTTCACGCTCCCCCTAGCTCCCCAAGATTGCCGCGGAAACGCGGCCCAAGCCGCGTTTCCGCGGCCAGGGTGTGGCCAGATGGCCACACCCTGTTGGTGGGTCTCTCCAGGGGTTTCTTCTGGTTTTATCCTTTGTTGGTTTTGTCGTTTGAGCTCCAGATTCTGACGAAATGGCCTTGGATTCTTGGCTTTAACCGATCGATTCTGAGAGGATTCTTCTCAACCGGTTTCAACCTCTTGATTTTGCCCTGATTTTATGTGTACGAATTAACTCTGATTTAATTCAGAATTCTGGTGGGCTTTTGGGCTCATTTCTCTTCATCTCCTTAAGGATTGGGCCTGCAAATAAATTAAACAAATAATTAGGACAATGCAGGATTTTATTCTAAAATAAGTATGAAAATGTGACATTAAATATGCAACATTAGCAACCAATCATATTGGCTACGGGCCTACCCCTCGGTTGTGAGGTGGTTGTTTGAGAGAGGAGTTTGGTACTCCTAGAGTTGTAACAAATCCTCTTCGGTAGAGGTTCCCTCGGTGGGAGATAGTGGATTGGAAATCCTATACGGTGGTGTAGGCGGGGATGTAGAGCAAGGTGCTCGAACCTCGAAACATATCATTGTGTTTGCGTTTGATCCACTTGTCTCTCTAACTCTCTCTCTTTATATTGTGCAAAGCATCATTCATATCATCATATCATATTTGCTTGTGTTGAGCATAGTTCATATTGTTATATCATATCTATTTGCTTGTGTTGTGCCTTGCATAATTCACATTGCTATATCTTATATGCTTGGTTGTTTGTGTGTGCCTTACTTGTACTTAATCAACAAGAGCTTTACATAGCACCTCAACCCATTCAAGGGGAATCAAGAGGAGTTAGTCCAGAGCCCTTCACGGGGAATTCGGCTACACTTGTTGATTGTATTAAGTTTGTGCAAGATTTGCATTAGCTTCCGCATTTAGCGCATTTAGTTTCTAGATTAGCACTTACACCTATTCACCCCCCTCTAGGTGTTTTTCATGTTCAACACAAATGTAGGCACACAATTCAAGATATAAAAGAGAAAGAGTTGAGAGATAGTAGATCAAACGCAAATAACAAGATATATTTCAAGCTTCGAGCCACTGCTCTACGTCCCCGCCTTCACATAGAAGAATTTCCACTATGTCCACACAATACCTTCTACAAAGGGACCTCCACTGAGAAATTTCAACTTTACACTTAGAGTACACTACTCCTCTCTTAAACACAATCACCTCTACACAAGAGGGATAGGCACAAAGCCAAAGTAAAGAAAAGAATATAATCTTGGTGATCCGATGATCACAAACAATACTTGGTGATCACAATAGACCACAAATAATTTTCCTCACAAAAATAAGATCCTATGATAGGATTAGAGATGATAGCTCAAGTGTGAGAAAACAAGGTGTTTGAAAAAGAGAATAACAAAGAAAAACACTTAGGAAAAACTCAAGATAGATATGTAAATAAAGATCAAAACCAATTTTCCAAAGACTTTTTGTTCTTTGATTTTTTTCAACACTTTAAAAACAAATAAAAGATAAAAATTTTAGACCCAAAAACTTCTTTTAAACTTGCTACAAAACACTTAAAAAGATTAGAAGAATAGCTCTTGAAAATCTTAGTGAAAACAGCCCAAGAGAACCTCTATTTATAGGCTCTCAAGAATATAGCCGTTGGGGGTCCAGAAATGGTTATTTTTGACCTATCGGTGAACCGCCCGGTCGACCAGCCACCGGTCATATTTTTGATCGCTGAGCTACCGGTCGACCATCCCAGGAAAATTCGCCTACCGGTCGACCGCCCGGTCGATCGAGCCTAAAGGCACTCAGCGCTGTCGGTCGACCACCTAGTTGACATGTACTACTCGAGAGTCGGGTACATACAGTCGATCAACCGACCTTATAGGCAAATCCTTGTGCACGTTCATGTGCATGTCAGTCGACTATCTGGTCGACCGCCAGCAGGCTCAAGCTAGGGTTTATAGGGTTTGAAACTTGGTCTTTTTAACACCTATAAAATCCCTTAAAATCTCATAAATTTCACAAAAATGAGTTCTAATAAATATTTGAAGAACAAATATATGTGACCAAAAATCAACACATATTACAAACTATTTGAACTATTTTGAGACTTGAAAATTAAGATTTAAACCGGAAACCATATTTTCCAAAATTTGGATTTTGAAATCAAAATTTGTTTTCTCCAAAACTTGTATAAATACAAAAATAAGATATTTAAACTATTTTAAAGCATAAAGTATATGGATAGAATCCAATACACATATAAAAGATATATCTATATTTTTGACATTAAATCCAAATAAGTTTTGTTAATTACAAAACTCTAAACACATGAAATAGAATCATCAAAATAAGTTTTTCTAAATATATAAAGTATAGATGTATATAGATGAAATCCAATATACATTAAACCATGTAAATTTGTTTTGATTCTATCTATACATGAAAACCATATATATATGAACTTGAAATCTAAAATCGGTTAAACCGAAAACCAAACGTATTGAACTTATGTCGCTGTGTGTGTGTGTGAACTTGACCATATTAATACTAGTCTATCTTATACAAGATCTAAACACAAACTAAAACTAAACAAACTGAAGTCTTCTTGTAGAACTCCTTCTCCTAGACAACTCGATCCAAACACGATCCAAAGAGCTTGACTCCATCCGAGTGCTATATACGATCTTGACATGCGATCTCTTGAATTTACATGTGTTAGCTTCAAAACTATCCTTCTCGTCATTCGGGTACATCTTGATTTAGTTGTACCTTGAGAAGCCATCCATAAAGGACATTCATTTGAAACCACATATGATGTCAATCATGACGTTAGTCATGGGTAATGAAAATTTGTTTAGGAGAGACTATATTAAGATCGCGAAAGTCGATGCAAACTCTGATCTTTGAATTCCTCTTAAGAACATGCACAATATTAGCAACCCAGTCTAGATGATGTTACTCTCGAATGAAGCCACATTTTCAATAAGCTTGTGAACTTCGATTTCGATCGCCTCCATAACATAGGGTCAAAACTGTCATTGTTGCTGCTTAATCCGTTTAGCGTTTGGTTTGATACTAAGACGATGCATGGCCACCGTGGGTCGAAGTTGGGCATGTCTTTATTGCTACAGGCAAAGACATCTATATATTTCATATGAGAGATATAAGATCTTGCTTGTCTGTTGGCGACAAGATTTTGCTTATAGAGATGAGCTTCGGGTGCGTCTGATCACCTATATCGACTTGGATCACTTTATCCTCAATAGGAAGCTCACATTGCTCGAAATGCTTTTTCTATTGAAGATCAAGTTGTTAAGCCCATGCATCAGTATTGAATAGCTTAATGTCATCTTTTGGATCTACTTGATTGGTTGCTGTCATGTTGGCAAAGAGTTTCTTGAAGACAACCCCCACACTTATATCAGATTCCCAGTCCAATGAGTCTAAGGAATGTGATGGTAGAGACTCTTCAGATTTTGAATCAGATTGAGTAGATAGGTAACATGTCTCAACCCCTATAAGTCTGATTATAATAGTTGGTAGCCTTTCCTTTCGGCACGAAAGATTGTAGAAGAATGCGTCATCCTTTTTCAAAGTTCAGGCCTTCATCCCGATGTAAGTTGTATCCTATTTCCTTCAACATACGGTGCGCTAATCGTACATAATGAAAGAATTATGGGGCTCCAAGTCTTCATCTGAGTCATTGGAAGTAGTAATCCGATGTCGGACTCTGCCAAACATGATTGGCAATTGGTCCTTCTTTAGAGATGGAACTACAAAGGCAGATCCATCATTATCTTCTACTTGCATGCATATCGTCAACATTGGAAGAAGCATGTGCAAAAGACTCATGTTAACTGGACTATTTACATTATCAAGATATGAAGAATAATCAAAATTGACATTTTCATTAAGGACCTATTCACCATCATTTTCGGTAAAATTATTACAATCAGTATTATCAAAGTATTATACAATTGGTTCTTCATCAAAAGAAACCACTGGATCATCTCTTGATTTTGAGTCCGCTTCATTGCCGCTATCGATGTCGTCTGGCAATGATCTTTTTCATCACTTCCGTTCTTTTTATAAAGTAGAGAATCAGTGAAGTTATTCTCCAGTATTTTGAACGGCTGTGTTTCAGCGAACACTGTCCTAACCATCGCCTTGTCATCAACATACTTGAAGCATTGGTGGAGTGTGGAGGCACAATACAGTTAGTGTGGATCCAAGGCTGTCTGAGCAGAGGCGTCAATAACATAACACGTCACTTCTGATTTCAAATCTCCAATTTAGCATCGGAGACGGATCTTGCCCAAATGATGACTACTCCTAATTTTGAAGCCGTATATGGTTATAGTCGTGGTCGATAACCTACACAATGGGATGTCGAGGAAATAGAGGAGTCTTTTGGGGATGATGCTTAAAGCAGACCCCAGGTCAACTTGTATCCTCTCAATGTGTGTAGACCCAATATACCCTGAGTAGTACAAAGGTCGATCATGTAGGTCGTCTTTAAGGAGCATATCCTCAGGAGTGAAGGTGATGCATGGTACCTGCTGTTGTATCATATGACATTGGGGACATGGAGTCACGTCATCATCAGTAGGGATTGAAGGCACTTATGCCAAAATTAATTCTAAATCAGTAAGTGCATCTCTTAGAGCCTCTCTCATTTCTTTTGAAAGGCAAAGTAGCTTGTGCAGGATAATACGAGCTGGGATATTAGCCAGTTGTGCCAATATATCAAAGAGGAAAGGAGCGTTGAGTCCTTGAGAAGAGTTCTTCTTATCAAAACAAACTTCCTTTCGATTCTTTTTGTCCTTGGACACAGGGGCCTAGACAGGTGCAGCAGTTCCCGACGTCATTGGTTGTTGTGTCTTATCGGGCTTCTTGTCTTACTGTCACAAGCACTGTTTGTCAGACTGTGTGCCCACTTGCTGTGACGTAGCAGGCTGTGCTGCGAAGGCGAACTTCTCTTCTTCAGAACTACTGAGACAATCCACTATTGTGATGTCATCATCTACTGCCAGAAAGATGACATTGTAAGATTTTCCCTTGAGCTTGGGTTAACTTGATTCCCATTTCTCATATTTGATAATGTTCGGGTGCACCTACATGATCTCCCCAGATTTTGTTGTCAAAGGGACGAGATCTTTAGCCTCTTGTTTCTTGGCCAGTGGGGTTGATGACTTCCATCCTCGCTACAAGGGTGGGAGCAACTCCATCCTAGACAGTCACCTTGAAGAAAGTCCAAAAATTGAGAGTTGCCTTATTGGCGGTGACTTTCTTTTGTTCTAATTTTAACATCAGAACACCAATGTCGACCAATGCTTGAATCTTGTTGATTGAGTTAGACCTGCACACAAAATATAGAATTTCAGAACTTTAAAATAGAGATGCGCAGGTGCTCAATTCTACCGCGATAGCAAGTGGCTATGCGGGTCGTGATCCTTAAGGAGGGACTAGCGATGGAAGCTTGTTTAGCAAGTTCTCTTTTATGCTACCATTAATGGTTAAAGTTCTTCTTTAGTTTCTTAAAAAGAAAATAAAAATAAATTATAGTGAAGTTAGGCAGAAAGTGAGAGATGGAGAAGATGGAGAAACCAGAATTGAATATGTACAAAGAAATGAAAAAGGAGTGATAAAAGAAATTGGTGTTGTTGGTGTTAGTGATCTAAACTAAATAAATAAAAGAAAAGAAAGAAAAGATTAAAGAAATACTTGCCTCCTTTGGTTGATGACTTACCTGGAACCCTTGCATGTTCTACCTTGCATCGGAGGCGTTCAACGCATAAGCCATAAGATTGAGCTCAGTCCCCATTCGCATTACATCATCAAGACGAACAAGAATGAAATGATACGGAGTCTTGAGGAGGAGACCATCATCATGAAATATCATTGGCACTCATACAAATATTGTTATACTGATGCTTCTAAATTCACTTGAATGCTCATCATAACCAAAAGAGAAAAAGTAGAAAGAAGAAGAAGGAAACAAAAGTAAAGACAAACAATATAAAAAAAAGTTACCTTTTATTGCTTGCAGAAATGATGGAAGAAAGGAGGAGGTACATCGGTGCTACTCTCAACATAAGCCTCTCTCTCTTACTTACATGAATCTCAATCTAACCTAAGCTTACAAAGAAATTAAAATTACATAAAAAGAAAACAAAAACCTACACTACAAGAATGGAAAAGTGGACTAAATCCTATCTCTGAATGGTCCTTTTTTTGCCTTTGAGATTGCAGTTATTTATAGAAGAAATACAGAGGTTAGAGGAGTATGAAGATAGGAAAAGCTGGCTATTTCTGAATTTGAATCCTCCCCTTATTTTCAAACTTGATTTGATGTGGATATCCAGTTCAGATCTGCAGTTTGTTAGCGTGTTGATTGCTGAATATCACTTATCAAATAATAGAATTAGAAATAGTGATCAACATTAGAGTTGTAGCCCTGTACGTCTGCTTTCTGGATCATCTTAAATTATTAGATTTGAGATTTGGTAACGAAAGTTATGATTCAAATACTAAAATGTATCCAGTCAGAATCTGAGTCAAACTTGCTTTATCTCATCCGTTGATCTTCTCTCTATCCATTTATCTCTCTGTATTTGATATTATCCTTGGTGGATCTTTAGCTAACCAAAATAGATTTATAGAAATCTAAATTTTATTAGTTTTCATTTGGTGTTATCTTTCTGATTTACTCTGATCTTCTACTGAACATTTGCCCCAATTCTTGATTTGTTCTAACTAGATCTAGGACCATCCTCAGCTAACCAAATAGATCCAGTTAAATCTGATTTTAACTGTTATTTATTTAGTTTAATTCTCTCTCTCTTCATTATTATCTTCTACAAAATAGATATTTAAGACAAGAAAATTAGCAGATTTATTACACGATAAATGTAGGAGTGTAATGAAAAGAATACAAAATATATGTACGATCAGTTGTCCTTAAGGACAATGCATTTACTGGTAGGATGGTGGATCATCCTATGGAAGAGACAATAGTGGAGTCATTTGTATGTCCAACTTCATCGGCGCGTCGAACTTTGCGCAACTTAAGCTTATTACCCTTGTTGAGCAAATGGAAGATTGTCACCACCTACTCCTCTTTGAAGAAGTATTGTCTTGGTGAAAACTTGAATTCCTGATTGTTACTGGCATTGCTCCTCTTCTGCTTTGGTGGAGCTTCCCCAGATAACTCAACTGCCATGATTGTCTTCCCCTTGGCTTAGGAGGATTGAGTTGTGTCTCGCCCCTTGCTGTTGACCCTCATTTGTTTTTGGGTATCGAGGGCTCAAACTTCTTAGCTGATTTCTCAACTATCTCAGCTTGTTCAACAAGCTCTTTTTAGGTATGGGCTTTGACAGCTCCCATACGAACTTTCGCTCTGTCGAGGAAGTTATTCCTGCATGTTTGGAGCAACATGGTCAAGGCATGCCAGTAGGGCACATAAGAGAAAGGTTGTGGAACCACTCTATGTAATCCTGTACCAATTCTCCTCCTTTCTGGATCATTAAGAGGAGTTTGCCCGTGGTTACTTCGGTATCATTCTCATAGAATTGAGAAAAAAAATCGAGTTTTCGAGTTCATCCTAGAATTGATGGAGCCGCTTGGAAGGCTCCTAAACCAGTCAAAAGCAACGCCCTTGAAGGTGCTAATGATTAACCTGGCCATAATAGCATCATTATCTATTACGTTGTCAGTTTGGGACCGAAGTAATAGATGGCTGATTTGGAGAGCTCTTGCCTGAAAATGCACATAGAGGGGGGTGAATAGGTGCATGGCTAATCTAATGACAAATAATGCGAAATTAAAAACTAACTGCAACACACTAAGTGTAACCAAAGAGTGTAGCTGAGTTTTCGGTGACAGGCTCTGGACTATCTCCTCTAAATTTCACTAAATAAGAGTTGAGTATATGAAGCTCTCTTGGTTCAACACTAGTGAGGCACACAAACAATACAAAGCATATATAATATGAACAATATGAACCAATACTAGATATAAAAGAGAGAGTTTAGAGATAGTGGAACAACCGCAAACACCAAGATATATTTTGAGGTTCGAGCCACTGCTCTCGTCCCCGCCTTCACAAAGAAGGATTTTCACTATACGTTCACACATGACTTCCCACACAGGGAACATCCACTGAGGATTTGGCAAATACAACTAAGAGTACACAACTCCTCTCTCCATCAAACAACCCTACACAAGAGGCAAGGCACAACAACTTTCACCTCACATAAGAGGGATATGGCACTAAGCTAAACAACAATCACCTCTTCACTAAGAGGGACAAGGCACAAAGCCAAACTCTAACTATCACCTCTACATTTAGAGGGATACCAACAAACCAAAGCTCCTCCTCAATCACCTCTACACAAGAAGGATAACACAAACACAAAGCAAGAGGATTATAACACTTGGTGGCCTAAATAAACCACAAACCAATTTTCCTAATAAAAACAAGATTCTATAGATAGGATAGATATGATAGCTCAAGTGTGACAAAACAAAGTGTTTAGAAAATAAATCACAAAGAAAAACACTTAGGAAAAACTCTAAAATGAAAAAGAAATGAAGATCAAAATAATTTCCCAAAGTCTCTCTTTTTCTTTGATTTTCCAACACTTTAAAATAAATAAAAGATAAACCTTTTAGCCCAAAAAGTCTTGAAAGCTTGTTGCTAAAACACTTAGAAAGATAGAAACTTTTGCTCTTAAAATTCTTGATGAAAACAGCCCAAGGGATGGGTATTTATAACCCACTCAAAAAACTAGCCGTTAGCATTCTGGAAAAGACAGAATTGCCCTTCCGATCGACTGGCCGGTCGACCAGCCAACGGTCTTATTTCTGACCATTGTGCCTCCAGTCGGCCGGGCCAAGCATCGGTCGACCGGCCATCACCCGAGAGTTGGGTGCTTTCAATCTGTCGACCACGCGGTCGACCGGCCGTTGTGGCTGCCCTTTGTGCACGTCTCGTGCACATCGGTCTACCGATCCGGTTGACCGACCACTGGTCCGGTCGGCCGTCTGATCGACTGCCAGTGTGGTTTGGCTGGGATTTTTGGCATTGAAAACTTGTCTTTTTAATTTCAAATAAAATCCCATAAATTCTCATAAATTTCACAAAAATAAGTTCTTGTAAGATCTTTGAATAAAGAATATATGTGACTAAAAATCAACACATATTATAAACTATTTAAACCATTTTTGTGATATTGAAATTTGGCCTTTAAACAAAAATCGTATTTTCCAAAAACCAAACTTCGAAATGGAAAACCGTTTTGTTCAAAACTTGTATAATACAAAAACATGATATTGAAATAACTTTGAAGCATGTTGCATATAGATAGAATCCAATATACATATGAGATATATATCTATGTTTTTGACATGAAATCTAAAACCGTTAAACCGAAAATAAAAACTAATAAACTTTAAATTTGTGTGTGTATGTGAACTTGAGCATATCAATACTATCTAATCTTTATATAAGATCTAAACACAATCTTAAACTAAACAAACTGAGGTTCTTGTAGAACTCCTTCTCCAAGTCGATTCGATCCAAACTCGTTGGAGCTTGACTCCAACCGAGTGCTAGATGGATCTTGACACGCGAGCTCTTGAATCAACACGTGTTAGCTCTAAAACTCCTTTTGTTGAAACTAAACACCTATTAATAATTTGGTCAATCACTGAAACTATTTAAACTCAAGATTATTAGTAAACTATAACTACATGAGTTAATCATCATCAAAACTAGAGCGATGGGCCTTTAAGGTAACAATCTCCCCCTTTTTGGTGATGACAAAACTCATGGAGTTATATATGCATGGATTAAAGTTAAGCTTCATAGAAGCTCCCCTTTACTCATGCATATCAATAAACAAATGGATATACAATGAAATGCATAAACCAAACAACACATGTGTGCATAAATTGAAATAAACATGCATAAACTCACCAAATTCTTTTCCCCTTTTTTGCATAAACGAGGAAATGAAATAAATGCATATATAAACTCAACAAATACTTCTCCCCCTTTTTTTTAATTCATCAATAAAGGGGTGAAGGAAAAATAAGCAATAAAGATATATGCAATATACATTCATGAAGAGGAAAGATGTAAAGTTAACTCCCCCTGCATACATGCATTATAAGAAAAGAGATGACTAGACCCTAACAACATAAAGCAAAATATATGATGTATAAGTGGAGATGTTAAGCTCCCCTTATATATAGGCAATACATATCAAAATATTATGAAACCTCTTTAAAATAAATTTATGAAATTTTCTTGAAGTCAACAAAATAAATTTTTGATATCAATGAAAGTGTGTAGGGGGATACCAATTAAAAATATCTTGTAAATTTTTAATACCAATAGAAAATGAAGTATTGTATGTTTTTGATACCGATTGAAATATATATTGTAAATTTTGATACCAATTGAAAGTAAAAACAAAATTTTTGGGTAAACACGACTCATTTTGCAATAAGGATACCAACTTGAGAATAATACCAATTTAAGATTATTGATACCAATATTGAAAATGTTAGCATATTCCAAAATAAAGTATTTTTTATCATAAAGAATGGGAGTAAGATACCAATTGAAAATAAAACCGATTGAAAATAAAACACGAATTTTTCTCCCCCTTATGAAATAATAATAAAAATAAAGCATAAGCTTGTATAAGATACCAATTGAAAAATAATTGACATTAAGGAGTAAATCAAGCTTAGCATAAATATAGTTTGTGCTTTAAGATGTAAAAATATTATAAGCACAATCAAATCATATATATGTATGAAAATATAAATACCAATCGAAATTGATACTAATTGAAGTTTGAAGCATACATATATAGAAAGCACAAATATGAGTATACAAACATAAAATTATCAATTGTGATACTAATTGAAAATATAATGAGAATCAAGTGTGTAACTCATAACTACCACCCTATTCATGCACATGTTTAAAAAAGATTTTCAATTTGAGTATACAAGGCATGGTCGCCCATCCAGCCGCCCTTGGGAGAAAGGGCTTTTCAGAATATGAGTTAAATAATTTTAATCCGCTAGTTTTATGATAATCTTGTAAACGAGTACGAAGTCCTTCAAAAAGGAATAAAATAAGAATATATCCATGAAAACATGAAAATCACACAACAATTGACACTCAAAGTCTATAAAGCACATATAAGCTCATGAAATAAAAAAATTATGAGTAAACATCCAAAATAGAGTGTAAAAATCATGAAATAGGCATAATCATTGAGATAAGATATTTAAGCTCATATGAAATTCCTTTATAAACATGAAAAACATATACAAAAATAGGGAATACATGTTAAAATGTAAGAATCATCAAAATTAGGATATACAAGTACATCTATTGGGTATAAATGAGCAACATAGCAAAACCATAAAATAATCAAATGTGGCTCACTAGTTGTACAAGTATATACACAAGTTTTAATGAAAAGTACATCTAAATAAGTAATCAAAATATGAAGTGCAAATAAACCAAACATGATCATTAGGATAGATGCACATGCTTTAGATCTAGGATATACACTATACACAATAGCTAAACTATAGTGAGAACACAAAAAGATGTGAGTCCATATGAACATGGGTGTACCTCAAAGGACTATCTATGTATATCACATGTCTAATTTACGTTGCATCTAATATAATGAACATGGGAAATCAAAACATGCTAAAAATCAATAATATGAAAGTATGTAAACTAAAAGGGAGTTAGAGATTGTTATCAAAACTATTAGAGCTAATCTCTAGATCTCCAAATCATGGTGGTCTTCCCACCAAACTTTCCTTGAAAGTGATGCATCCAAAATTGTCACCATTTAGCTCAGAACGCATCCACTATCAAGGCACCATTACTCTCACGTCAAGTGAGAGCCACACCTACATCAAATACAATAGGAGTGAATTTGGCACCCATACCTTATTGGGTCCATGGGGGTTAGCACCTTTCCTAACCCAAACAAATTTATTTGCAAAATTTGAATTGTTTACCCTATCATAACAAAATTTTACAAGGTAACCCTGACGTTCACAATGTGTACAAGTGTACATATGAGCATACATAGAATCATATGTGTGAGCATGATGAGCATGTGCATGCTGTGTATGGTGTGCATGCATATGAGGAGCATGTTTCTTGCGAAACATGGATTCCAAACGTGTGTGGTTCATGACACATTAGCTTAAAGTGGAGCCCAAACAATTTACACTTTTCTTCAACATACATTTATCATTTTCAATGAATGAAGAGGAAGTGGAGCATGCAATAGAAACACTAGATGATGAAGCATGACAAACATGTGAAGACAAATCATTTTTCAAAGATTTATTTTCATTTGAAACCAAATCTAGCTCTTTTAAAATTGAAGCAATTTTACTTTTCAATGATTGGTTTTCTTTTAGAACAATTTCAAGTTTTGAAGTCAAAGCCTCATTTTCCTTCAAAATAATGTCACAATCATTTTTATTTTTCAAAATTTTGTTTTCATTTAGAGCAAGGTCAAGTTGGGATCCAATGAGTCCCTTTCAATTGAAATCTCATCCTTCTTTTGCAAAACAATATCAAGTTTAGAAGACAAATTCTTATTTTCTTCTTTTAATTTAAAACTTTTCTTTTTCAAAACTTGGAATTTTGCTAGCAAGTTTTCACAAACTATGGAAAGTTCTTCATTTAAAGCATCGGCATCCATATGGTCATTACCAGAAGAACTAGCACAATCATTTAATTGAGTTTTCAATTGTACCTTAAGGGAAACATTCCCTTGGACCATGTAGCAAGGTTGGTCGGACTCTTCTCCACTAGATTCCTCCTACACATATTTTGTCGTTTGAAGCTTGGGAGAGGTCAAAGTGTTCCACACTGCAAAAGCGAAATCACAAGGAGAAACTATAGATAAATATTCTTTGCTTAATGTTTTCTTTAATGCATCTAGGGCTTGTGCATTGGATTCTATATGCTTGTTATTACCAAGATAAGATTTCTTGGTAGTAGCAAGGTAGACATGCAAACCTAGGGCTTTTAAATAATCATTCATCCTAAGCTTCCATATTTCGATGGTAGAAACATCAAACATGGGAGGGGCAAGGTAATATATGAGTATGTGAAAACAAATATGTGTGCAAATACAAATACTTGATTAGCTAACCAAGATCTCACTCCTAGGTGGTTAAACTTAATATTAGGAGCGTAGGCACTGATACCAATTGAAAATACACCTATAGGGGGTGAATCAGTGTATGGCTAATCTAATGATAAATGATGCGGAATTAAAATCAATTGGAACACACCAAGTGTAACCAAAGAGTGTAGCCGAATTCCCGGTGACGGGCTCTGGACTATCTTCTCTAAATTCCTTTAAATAAGAGTTGAGGTACTATATGAAGCTCTCTTGGTTCAACACTAGTTAGGCATACAAATAATACTAAGAATATATGATATGAACAATATGAATCAATGCTAGATATAAAAGAGAGAGTTTAGAGACGGTGGATCAATCGCAAACTCCAAGATATGTTTCGAGGTTCGAGCCAATGCTCTACGTCCCCGCCTTCACATAGAAGGGTTTTAACAATACGTCCACACAGGGAACTTTCACTGAAGATTTGGCAAATACAACTAGGAGTACACAACTCCTCTCTCCAACAAACAACCTCTACACAAGAGGCAAAGCACAACAACTTTCACCTCACACAAGAGGGATATGGCACTAAGCCAAACAACAATCACCTCTTCACCATGAGGGATAAGGCACAAAGCCAAAATCTAACTATCACCTCTACACTTAGAGGGATACCAACAAACCCAAAGCTCTTCCTCAATCACTTCTACACAAGAGGGATAACACAAACACAAAGTAAGAGGATTACAATACTTGGTGGTCTCAATAAACTATAAACCAAATTTCTGCACAAAAATAAGATCCTATAGATAGGATAGATATGATAGCTCAAGTGTGAGAAAATAAAGTGTTTGGAAAACAAATCGCAAAGAAAAACACTTGGAAAAACTCTAGAATGAAATAGAAATGAAGATCAAAATAATTTCCCAAAGACTCTCTTTTTCTTTTATTTTCCAACACTTTAAAACAAATAAAAGATAAATATTTTAGCCTAAAAACTCTTGAAAACTTGTTGCTAAAACACATAAAAAGATAAAAATTTTTGCTCTTAAAATTCTTGATGAAACAGCCCAAGTGATGGCCATTCCAAAAACTAGCTGTTGGCATTATGGAAACGCCAGAATTGCCCTTCCGGTCGATCGGCCGATCGACTAGCCAACGGTCATATTTCTGACCGTTGTGCCTCCGGTCGACCGGGCCAAGCCATCGGTCAACCGCCCGGTCGACCGGCCAGCACCCAAGAGTTGGGTACTTTCAGTCAGTCAACCGCGCAGTCGACCGGCCGTTGTGGCTGGCCTTTGTGCACGTCTCGTATATTGGCCCGAAGGCCCATCACTCTAATTTTGATGATGATTAACTCATGTAGTTATAGTACTCATGATCTTGTCTTTAATTAGTATCAGATATTTGATCAAGATCTTAGTTGGTGTTTAGCTTCAACTATGGATTTAGAGTCAAAATTTTGAGCTAGCACATGTTGATTCAAGAGCTCGCGCATCAAGATTCATCAAGTACTCAAGAGGAGTCTAGCACATTGAATCAAGGTTTGGACCAAGTCAAGAAGGAGAAGAAGACCTTCAAGAGAAGATTTCCAAGAAGACTTGTGTCATGTTTGTAAGTGTCAAGATTTTATTTTTTAGATAAAATGTAAAGGATAGATTAGTTGGGGAACTGCTGAAGTTCATATACACTTACACACAAGATTTATGTGTTATCATAATAGAGTTTTCGTTTTGAAAAATATTGGTTTGGTTTTTAAGATTCAAAATATACTTGTGTTTTATCAAAACTTATTTTAGAGCTTATTGTCAAGAACAAAGATACTGTTGGCCCAAAGGCCTTCCACCCTAGTTTTGATGATGATTAACTCATGCAGTTATGTGTACTAATAATCTTGTGATTTTAGTTTCAGATCATTGATCAAGTTATTAGTCGGTGATTAGCTTCAACAAGATGATTTGGAAGCTTTCACTTGTTGATTCAAGAGCCCGAGCGTCAAAGATCATATATAGCACTTGCTCGGTGGATCAAAGAGTTTTGGATCGAGTCGGCTTGGAGTTTGCGCTCTACAAGAAGACATCGGTACCATAGTTTAGTTTTGTGTTTAAGATCCAAATTGTAAAGATTAGAATAGTATGATATGCTCAAGTTCACAACACACACGTTTTATGTTTTGAATATTGGATTTCGGTTTTTCCGTTTTAGGTTTAACCGATCTTGGTTTCATGAATAGATAGATCAAAACAAGTGTACATGGTTTAATGTATATTAGATTTGTTCTATATACATGCATGCTTAACTTCTTAGACAAACTTAGTTTTGACTTACTTATTCATGTGTTTTATGTTTTGATATTTTTAACAAAACATATTTTTGGAATTAATGACAAAAACATGGATATATATTTGTTTCATGTATATTGGACTTCTATCCATATGCATCATGCTTCAAAGTGTTTAAATATCATGTTTTTGTATTTGGAAGAGTTTTGGACAAAACGTATTTTCCATTCAAAATCCAAGTTTTAGAAAATACAGTTTTTGGTTTTTGGTAAAAATGATAAGACACAAAAATAGTTCATATTGACTGATATTTGAGCTAAACTTTTTACCACATGTTTATATATCAATGCAAAATGATAAAACTATTTTTGGTGATTTTTAAAAAAGATAAAAGAATTTTTAAACATGTTTTTAACCCAGTTTTCTGTTCCAGGCTTCAACCAGTCGACTAGTCTTCTGACCAAGTCGACTTGGCTGAAGTCGGTCGACCGGGTCGGTCGACCGACGTGCACAGAATTGTGCACGTTTGGCAGACTTTGGACGGTCGACCGTCCGGGTCGATCGGGTCAGAGAGCAGAGCTCTCTGTTTGTTTGGGTCGACCGGGGCGGTCGACCGGTAGCTGCCAACGGGCAGAATTTGACCGTTGGACGGTCGACCGGCCAGTCGACCGGCAGGGCTATTTTGGCAAAATCTGCTGCCAACGGCAAGTTTCCAAATTTACCTATAAATACCCCATTGAAAGAGTTTTTCTCTAAGAATTTTTGTTCGAATTTTTCCCTACTCTCTGGTGTTTTCACAGTAATCAAAAGAAGTTTTTGGATTCAAATTAAACAATCTATTTGGTGTTTTTGTTAGGGTTTGGAATTTCGAAGAAAAGGGTTTTTGGGAAAAAGATTTTGATTCATCTTCTATATCTTGGTTTCAGTTTTTCTCAAGGATTTTCTTTGTGATTTTTGATTTCCATCCCATTGGTTTTCTCCACACTTGAGCTAAAATCTACTATTTCTTCTATAGGATCTTTGTGTGAGAGAAAGAAATTGTTTGTGGTTGTTGTTTAGACCACCAAGTTAAAAACCCAATCTTTGTTTGGCTTTGTGCCTTGGGTTGTATCCCTCAAGTTGTGAGGTGATCCTTGTGTTTGCTTTGTGCTAATCCCTCAAGTTGTGAGGTGATAGATTGTTGGTTTGGAGCTTGCCTCAAGGAGGAGGTTGTGGTTGTAAAGAGAGGAGTTGGGTACTCCTTGTGAGAGTTCTTTGTGGACTTGCTAGTGGATTAGAAATCCTTCGTGTGTCGAAGGCGGGGATGTAGAGCTGGGTGCTCGAACCTCGAAACATATCTTGTTGTTTGCGCTTGATCCATTGACTCTCTCTCTATCTCTCTCTTTACTTTGTGCCTTGTAACTATTCATATTGTACATTCTTATTGCTTGGCTTGGTTGTGTGTGCATCATTTGTAGATTGCACTTGAGTGTATTGCATTTAGTTTTTAAATTCTGCATTGATTTGACTAGAATAGCATAATCACCTATTCACCCCCCCTCTAGGTGATCTTTCAATTGGTATCAGAGCTAGTGCTCCTGATATTTAGGTTTAACCACCTAGGAGTGAGATCTTGGTTTGCTAATCTTCATTTGCATTGTTAATTTGCACTCATTTAGTTTGCACTCATGGATAGCCCTCCTATGTTTGACCATATTAGACTTGATGTTTGGAAGGCCAATATGAGTAGCCATTTGAAAAGACTAGGACATCTAGTTTATCAAGCCTCCACTATGGAATCATTCCCTAATAGTAGCAAGTATAAGAAGGCAAATGCATTAGCACTTAGAGCACTTAGATCATCTCTTAGTGAACATCTTTTACCGGTGTTTGATCGTTATGACTCGGCTTTTGCAGTTTGGAGCTTATTGACGTCTCCCGAGCTTCCAAGGATTATCAACAAGATGAGGAGATCTATGAGAGAAAAGTCCGAAGAGCGTTGCCTCATAGTCCAAGAGAATAACTCCCTTGAGGTACAATCGGATTCTCAATTAGATAATAGCTCTAGTTCCTATTGTCATGGTTGTTTTGAAGTTCAAACTTTATATTTGGAACTTGCTCAAAAGCTTGAAAATTTATTGGAAAAACACAATCTTTTGAAAGAGGACAACCTTGTTTTGAAAAATGAATTAAAGGATTTGTGTTCTAATTTTGAATCGGTTTTGCAAGAGAAGGAAGAGATCACTAGTGAACGTGACTCACTAAGATCTCAACTAGACCTTACCCTTGATGAGATTGAGATTTTGAAAAACAAAAATGATTGTAATGATGTTGTGAAAAACAATGAGGTTTTATCTTCTAAATTGGATTTTGTTTTAAAAGATAACCTTGTTTTGAAAAATAAAATTGATTCAATTACAAAAGAATTGGATTTAGTTTTAAAGAAAAATGAATCTTTAAAAATTGAAATTGATTCTCATGTGTGCCATGCTAGTATAGCTTCTTCTTCTTCTTACACACCTATTGCATGCTCCACTTTATCTTCCACTATTGAAAATGATATAAATGTTTTGAAGAAAAGTTTTGAATGTTTGGGCTCCACCTTGAGCCAATGCACATTGAATCATTCACGTTTGGAAACCTTGGTTCGCAAGAAATAAGGTCCATCTTTGCATGCACACTCTACACAGCATACACATGCTTCCCACGGTCACCACCATTACATGTATGCTCATGTGTACACATGTACACATTGTGGTCGAAAAGGCCACCTTGCTAGATTTTGTTATGATCGTGTTTATCATGAAAATTTAGCAACTAATCTTATTTGGGTTAGAAAGATACTAACCCCCATGGACCTAAAAGAAAATGGGTACCAAAAACCATCTCCTTGACTTTTGATGTAGGTGGGAGCTCTCGCATCACGTGAGAGTATTGGTGCCTTGAGGTGGATGCGTTCTAAGCCTAAAAGAGAACCATTTGGATGCTTCACTCTCAAGGGGATTTGATGGGAGGACCACCGTGTTTTGGAGAACTAGAGATGCACCTTCATCGGTTTTGGTATCATTCTCTAACTCCCATTTTTATTTGCATGCTTATCTTGTTTATCTATTTATAGCATGTCATGTTTTGTTATTCATTGTGCCTATGCCATGCTTATTAGAATAGTGTTATACATGTTTAGTTACTTGAGCACCCATGTTTTATATGGATCTATATTTAGTGTTCTCACCTTGTTTAAACTAATATGTTTGCACTAGATCTAATGCACATGCATATGCATTTTGACCATTTGGACGTTTATGATTTTTGTTTTGATTGAATCATGTTTTATTGTTTCATGATTAGTATGATGTTTGCCATGTTTATTAGACTTATGCTTTACATGATTAGTTGTTGAGACACCCATGTTTAGTATGGACCCATATTTTGTGTTCTCTTTATGTTTTAGCTATCATGTTAATCATAGATCTAATGCACATGTCTTTGTCATGCAAATCATATGGTTAACTATGACTTTTTGTTTTAAATAATTCACATTTTGATTATTATATTTATCATGTTGGGTTATGATTCCCGTTTTATGTTTCATGTTTTGACTACTTGATTGAATGATAAGTTTTCATTCTAGGATTTATACTTGTACAACTGGTGAGCTACAAATAGACCTTTATATATGTTTGTGCTTGAACGCTCATTTGTATTCACTTGATGTACTAGTATAGTCTAGTTTTGATGATTCATGCATTTGACTTGTATTCTTATTTTTTTTTGTTTTAACTTCATGTATATGTCCATCTTGTCCAAACTATCATTTATACATATACATCCTTGAGCCACGTGCCTTCATGCATATACTTTTGTGGACTCATTATGTTTAGGATATGTATGTATACTTTAGTTTGTACATGACATACATATGCCTTGAAGTTTAAGTCGTTTGGATGAATTT
This sequence comes from Agave tequilana, assembly GCA_038442645.1. Taxonomy (NCBI): domain Eukaryota; kingdom Viridiplantae; phylum Streptophyta; class Magnoliopsida; order Asparagales; family Asparagaceae; genus Agave; species Agave tequilana. Next base: position 183,226 of record JAVJIF010030278.1, read on the forward strand.
CATGTTTACTAAGTGATTTCACATTTATAATGAATTTCATGTTTTAATATGATTTCAATTGGTGATTTCACATCTTAGATGAACTTCATGTTTTCAAGGAATTTCATATGAGCTTAATTGAACATTTTCATGATCGATATGTGTCACATTATACTTGTACACTCACTTTATTAGTTTACTCATGATTTGTTTTCATGAGAATTTGATATGAGCTTTATGGACTTTGAGTGTTTAGTGATCATGTGATTTACATGTGTTTCATGAAAAATAATTTTGTTTTATTCCTTACTTGAAGGATTTCGTACTAGTTTTAAAAGTTTTTCCTATAACTAGTTCGTATTCTTCACAATGGTAGAGATTTTCAAACATACTACATTTTCAAATCTTTTTTTGAAAACCCCTACCATCCATGGGAGGATGGATGTGAGATCATGTTCATGTATGCCTTAAAATGAAAATCATTTAAAATTTGAACCATGATTGGGAGGTAGTTATATGAGATATACATTTGATCTTATTGTTATTTAAATTGGTATCATTGAATTCTTTCAATTGGTATCAATCTTGACATTTCTTGTATACTCATATGTGTTTGTATGTATGTATGCTTCATTTCAAGAATATCAATTTCTATTGGTATCTATTTTCATACATATATATGTTTGTTTCAATTTTTTTAAACAATGCTTAGGCTTGTTAAAATAAAAGTGAACATTATTTTAGTTGGTATTTCATAAAGGGGGAGAAAATTTGATTTTGTCTTTTAATTGGTGATTTTTCAATTGGTATTTGATTCCCACTCCCTTACTTTATGATTGAAAATTTCAAATTGGTATCATATGTTCAAAATGAAAAATATTTACTATTGGTATCAAAATTTTTGTTTAGATATTCAAATTTTATTATGTTTAATTTCAATTGATATCAAGATGTTTCATGGGTATCAATATTTTTTTTGTTTTTGTTTGTTTCCTTTCAATTGGTATCAAGATGCTATTCTTTGCCATATTTCCAATTGGTACCTTAATTGATTGTCACCTCTAATTGACTTTGTTTTTATTTTAGACAAAAAGGGAAAATATTATTTTTTTATTTGATTCGTTGTTTCGAACAAAAAGGGGAGAAAAATTTATTGAGTTGGTTTTGCTTTTACCCCTTAATGAAGATTGATTCTTTATATTAAAAAGAGAGAAGATTTTGTTTTGTTTTGGTTTTTACCCCTTTGTTGATGATTGACAAAAAGGGGGAGAAGTATTTTGGGTTTATATATGCATGTTTATGTTTTGCATATATTAAGTTTAATTTAGTTTAATTTTAATTGATATCTAGAGCATGTTTTGTAATTGGATGTTTTGTAATTGGTATCTAGAGCATGTTTTGTTTTAAATATTTCATTGGTATCTAGAACCTTTTATTGTTTATGCATAGATATGCATGTTTCATGATTCATGGTTAAGAGCCTTTATTGCATATTATTTATTGTTTATTTGTTTATGCATGAGTTAAGGGGGAGCTTCTTTGAAGCTTAACTTTAATCCATGCATATATAACTCCATGAGTTTTGTCATCATCAAAAAGGGGGAGATTGTTGGCCCAAAGGCCTTCCACCCTAGTTTGGATGATGATTAACTCATGTAGTTATGTGTACTAATAATCTTGTGATTTTAGTTTCAGATCATTGATCAAGTTATTAGTCGGTGATTAGCTTCAACAAGATGATTTGGAAGCTTTCACTTGTTGATTCAAGAGCCCGAGCGTCAAAGATCATATATAGCACTTGCTCGGTGGATCAAAGAGTTTTAGATCGAGTCGGCTTGGAGTTTGCGCTCTACAAGAAGACATCGGTACCATAATTTAGTTTTGTGTTTAAGATCCAAATTGTAAAGATTAGAATAGTATGGTATGCTCAAGTTTACAACACACACGTTTTATGTTTTGAATATTGGATTTCGGTTTTTCCGTTTTAGGTTTAACCGATCTTAGTTTCATGAATAGATAGATCAAAACAAGTGTACATGGTTTAATGTATATTAGATTTGTTCTATATACATGCATGCTTAACTTCTTAGACAAACTTAGTTTTGACTTACTTATCCATGTGTTTTATGTTTTGATATTTTAACAAAACATATTTTTGGAATTAATGACAAAAACATGGATATATATTTGTTTCATGTATATTGGATTTCTATCCATATGCATCATGCTTCAAAGTGTTTAAATATCATGTTTTTGTATTTGGAAGAGTTTTGGACAAAACGTATTTTCCATTCAAAATCCAAGTTTTAGAAAATACAGTTTTTGGTTTTTGGTAAAAATGATAAGACACAAAAAAAGTTCATATTGATTGATATTTGAGCTAAACTTTTTACCACATGTTTATATATCAATGCAAAATGATAAAACTATTTTTGGTGATTTTTAGAAAAGATAAAAGAATTTTTAAACATATTTTTAACCCAGTTTTCTGTTCCAGGCTTCAACCAATCGACTAGTCTTCTGACCAAGTCGACTTGGCTGAAGTCGGTCGACCGGGTCGGTCGACCGACGTGCACAGAATTGTGCACGTTTGGCAGACTTTGGACGGTCGACCGTCCGAGTCGACCGGGTCAGAGAGCAGAGCTCTCTGTTTGTTTGGGTCGACCGGGGCGGTCGACCGGTAGCTGCCAACGGGTAGAATTTGACCGTTGGACGGTCGACCGGCCGGTCGACCGACAGGGCTATTTTGGCAAAATCTACTGCCAACGGCTAGTTTTCAGATTTGCCTATAATTACCCCATTGGAAAGAGTTTTTCTCTAAGAATTTTTGTGCGAATTTTTCCCTACTCTCTAGTGTTTTCACAGCAATCAAAAGAAGTTTTTGGATTCAAATTGAACAATCTATTTGGTGTTTTTGTTAGGGTTTGGAATTTCAAAGAAAAGGGTTTTTGGGAAAAAGATTTTGATTCATCTTTTATATCTTGGTTTCAGTTTTTCCCAAGGATTTTCTTTGTGATTTTTGATTTCCATCCCATTGGTTTTCTCCACACTTGAGCTAAAATCTACTATCTCTTCTATAGGATCTTTGTGTGAGAGAAAGAAATTGTTTGTGGTTGTTGTTTAGACCACCAAGTTAAAAAGCCAATCTTTGTTTGGCTTTGTGCCTTGGGTTGTATCCCTCAAGTTGTGAGGTGATCCTTGTGTTTGCTTTGTGCTAATCCCTCAAGTTGTGAGGTGATAGATTGTTGGTTTGGAAATGTTGGAACCTAACAAGTTCAAGATTTTGAAGCCTCTCAAATTGCAAGATTTTGATGATGGACAAACACTTCTACCTCATGATGATTGCTCTACCTCAGATGAAGATTATTGAAGATTTTGGGTGATTTTGGAAAGTTGTTGTGTAACTTAGAAAAATATGAAAAGCCTTGATAACTTACACAAAAATCCTTTCCTAGTCGACTTGCCCTATTGATATAGTCGACTAACCCAACTTAGTCGACTTGCCAAAAACCTCTAGTCGACTAGTCCATTCCAAAACCAAAATCCTAACTCTCTGTTTGGACTCTGAATGCAAATTAGTCGACTTGACTTTCCTACCTAGTCGACTAACAGATACTCTAGTCGACTAACCCAGTTTCCAAGTCGACTAATATTAGATACAAAAATTATCCAACTCTCTGTTTCTTTCTGAATCAAAACTTAGTCGACTACACCAAATTCCTAAGTCGACTAACAAAGTTTATAGTCGACCAACAGACATTTCTAGTCGACTATATTCAGTTATCCAGAAACCAATTTTTCCAACAGACATATCCCTAGTCGACTAATCTCTAAACCTAGTCGACTAATAGTTGAAGTTTTGCCTAGGCTAGTCGACTAACTCAGTATCCTAGTCGACTATAGGCAGTTTCTGACTGTTGGACAGTTTCTCTTATCTGATTCATTTGGCAACGTTTTCCAACGTTTAAAATGTCTGAATTGGTTCCATAACTACCCTAACTGACCCTAGTCTACATCTATAAATAGGGAAGTTATTCCTAAGGCCATTTACCAATTCATTCCATCAGTTTTCCAAAAGAAAATTTCCAGAAACTTGAAAACTGAATCTCCAACTTCAGTTCTTCACCAAAAGCCATTTCCCTTAGTGAAGGATTCTGAAGTTCAACTTTCCTATACTGAACCTTGTCCACTACTCATTCTGTATCAAGGCTATAGGAAATCATTGTATTCATTTCAAAAAAGATTTTGTACAAGGCGTCTTCTTGGGAGTAGAAGAAAGTTGTACAAGGCGTGTTCTCTTGGTGGAAGAGAAGTTGTGCACATTTGGCAAAGGGTGTTTGTCAAGTGGTGTACAAGGCATTTGTTGTGGGTGTACACAAGTAAAGAAAGGGAAAATCTCAAGCATTTTGCTTGGGGACTGGATGTAGGTCACAAGGACCGAACCAGGATAAATCTCTGTTGTTTGCGTTTGTATTTTCTGTGTTAATCTTGTGATTACTTTAATTTCCTGCAAGTAGTTTGTTTAATTTTTATAAACACTATTCACCCCCCCTCTAGTGTTGTGTTGCTTTGATTATAGATCCTACATTTGGTATCAGAGCAGGTTCAAGGCAACAACCATACAAGGATGGCAACGGAGTTCACATCATCCCAATTCAAAGAGGGGCATTCTACACAACGACCACCGCTATTTGACGGAACCAATTACAATTATTGGAAGTGTAGAATGAAGATCTACTTGCAGTCGCTCAACTACGATCTTTGAAACATTGTAGAAGCATCATACACCAAGCCTACAACCAACTACGACGCTTGGAATGAAGATCAAAAGAAGAATGCAAATCTTGATGCCAAGGCGATGAACGCTCTATTTTGTGCCTTAACCAAAGAAGAGTTCAATCGTGTGTCAACATCCACTTCTGCACATCAAATTTGGCATACACTTCAGGTAACACACGAAGGTACGAATAAAGTTAAAGAATCTAAAATTTCTGTTCTTGTACATAGATTTGAATTGTTCAAGATGAAGGAGAATGAAACCATATCCGAAATGGTTACAAGATTCACCGACATCACCAATACTCTTGCATCCCTTGGAAAGGACTACACTCAAGTTGAAAGAGTCCGTAAGATCCTTCGAGCACTCACACCGGAATGGGAGAAGAAGACAACCGCAATTGAAGAGGCGAACGATCTCTCCACTATGACATTAGAAAACCTAATCGGTAATCTAATGGCATATGAAGTGCAAATAGAAGAAAGAAAGAAGGACGAACAACAACATCAATCCAAGAAGAAAGTTCTTGCCTTCCATGCAACTTCAGATACGGACAATTCGGATGAAGATGAAGAAGAAATGGCCATGCTTTCAAGAAAGTTCAAAAGGTTCTTAAAACAAGGTAAGTATAATAAGAATAAAGATACTAACGATACTCCTACTTGTTTTAAGTGTAACAAACCAGGCCACATGAAGAAGGATTGTCCATTGATGAAATCAAAAGAACACTTCAAGACTTTCAACAAGTCCAACAAGTTCAACAAGTTCAACAAGAAGAAGAAAGCCTTTCAAGCAACATGGGATGATAGCGACTCATCTTCCTCTGACGAAGAAGAAGCAACGGAAACCGCCAATATTTGCTTCATGGCCCAAGAAGATGAGGTACAAGATTATGATGATTTATTAGAAGCCTTTAATGAACTTTATAATAATTTCAAAAATGAAAAAATTAGAAATAAAGTTTTAATAAAGGAAAATGAAAGACTCATTCATGAAAATGCATGTTTTGTTTCTCAAACATCTTCTCTAAGTTCTCAAAATGAAGATTTTGAAAAAGTTATTGCATCTTTAAAAAAGGATAATGAAATTTTCTTAAAAGAAAATTCTTTACTTAAAAAGGAAACTATTTCTTTAAATTCTAGAATTTCTATTTTAGATAAAGACATGATTGTTTTCAAAATTAAGTATGAAGATCTTTTGAAAAATGTAACAAAGTTTAATAAAGGAAAAGAGAATTTAAATGTTTTATTATCTTCTCAAAAGATGTCTAACAATCATTTTGGTCTTGGTTTTTCAAAAGATAAGATGTATAAACCTACTCATGTTGGTATTGGATTTTCAAAAACTAATTTTGTAAAATCTACACATCTTCATAATAATAATTCTTTTGTGAAAAGAAATACTATTTCAAAAAGAATTAGATGCAAATATATATGGGTTCCTAAGAATCTTAATAATGTTGATAAAAATGTTTATATTGCATCTTATATACATGATGTGTGTAATTCTAAGAATTATGTTTATACTAACAAGTGGAAACCAAATTCCAATTGGATTTGGGTTCCTAAAGGCTAATCTTTTTCGGACCCTATCATGATGGGTACCATACATATTGTTTTTATCTTATAGGTACCTTATAAAGAAAAGTGGATACTTGATAGTGGGTGTTCCAAACACATGACCGGACATATGCAACTACTATCTTCCGTTCAAATCAAAAAGGGAGGTACAGTGATATTTGGAGACAATAACAAAGGAAAAGTTATTGGTACCGGCATAGTTGGTAACATTTCAAAACCCCTTATTGAAAATGTTCTTTTGGTAAGTGGTTTAAAACACAATCTATTAAGTATCAGTCAATTATGTGATAAGGGTTATAAAATAGTTTTTGAAAAAGATGCTTGTCTTATTTATGATACTAATATGAAAGATATTTTATTTAAAGGTTTTCGAAACAACAACATTTATGAATTATCAATAACATGCATGTCTTCAAATGATAATTTATGTCTACTTGCTTCAAATAATGATTATTTTTTATGGCATAAAAGATTTGGTCATTTAAATATGAAAACTATTTCTAAGATTTCTAAATTTGATTTAGTTAAAGGTCTTCCAAAAATTGCTTTTAAAAAGGATTATTTTTGTGATTCTTGTCAATTAGGAAAACAAGTTAAATCATCTTTTAAATCAAAGGATTTAGTTTCTACAAAAAGACCTTTAGAATTATTGCATTTGGATTTATTTGGCCCTACTCGTGTCTCTTCATTAAACAAGAGTAGATATGTTTTTGTCATTGTTGATGATTATTCACGTTTTTCATGGGTAATTTTTCTTAAAATAAAAATGATACTTTTGATGAATTTGTAAGTTTTTGTAAAAGAATTCAAAATCAAAAGTCTCTAAACATAGTCACTATTCGAAGTGATCATGGAGGAGAATTTGAGAATGAATCTTTTTCAAATTTCTGTGATAAGTATGGTATTACACATAATTTTGCATTTCCTAGAGCATCTCCTCAAAATGGTGTTGTAGAGAGAAAGAATTGGACTTTGCAAGAATGTGCTAGAACTATGCTTATGGATAGTAACTTACCAAAATATTTTTGGGCTGAAGCTACTGCTACTGCTTGTTATGTTTTAAATCGTGTGCTTATTCGACCTTTTTTAAATAAAACATCATATGAATTGTTTCATAATAAGATTCCAAAAGTTTCTTATTTTAAGATTTTTGGATGTAAATGCTTTATCTTAAATACAAAAGATGCTTTAGATAAATTTGATGCTAGATCCAATGAAGGTATTTTTGTTGGATACTCTACTCATAGTAAAGCATATAGAATTTTTAATAAGAAAACATTTACTATTGAAGAATCATTACATGTTAAATTTGATGAATCCTTGACTAAACCTGTTTCTAATACTTCTCCACATGATGATGATCATATCATAGATACTCCTAATGATAATATTGTTATATCTTCTGTTGATACTAACATGTCTAAGGATGAAGATATTCTTACCGAGTTACCGAAAGCCTATGTTGAAGTAAGGAATCATCAACGAGATTTGGTGATTGGAGATATAAATCAAGGCGTTCAAACGAGATCCAAGTTGAACTACATGACACAAATTGCCTTCATTTCACTCATTGAACCGAAGAATATCAACGAAGCATGTGCGGATGATTTTTGGATAATTGCCATGCAAGAAGAGTTGAACCAATTTGTAAGAAATGATGTTTGGGATCTTGTACCACGTCCTAATGATCATCCTGTCATCGGTACCAGATGGGTCTTTAAGAACAAACTCGATGAATCCGGTGAAGTCATTAAGAACAAGGCAAGGTTAGTTGCACAAGGGTACAATCAAGAAGAAGGTATTGATTTTGATGAAACTTATGCACCAGTAGCAAGACTTGAATCTATTCGTATATTACTTGCTTTCTCATGTTTTTTAAATTTCAAACTTTATCAAATGGATGTTAAAAGTGCTTTTTTAAATAGAATTATTAAGGAAACTGTTTATGTTGAACAACCACCAGGTTTTGAACATGAAAAATTTCCAAACCATGTTTTTAAACTTAAAAAAAGCTTTATATGGTTTAAAGCAAGCACCCCGTGCTTGGTATGATAGATTAAAAAGTTTTCTTTTAAATTCTGATTTTAAAATGGGAAGAGCAGATACTACTCTTTTTATTAAACATGTTAATAAAGATATCTTAATTATTCAGATTTATGTTGATGACATTTTATTTGGTTCTATTAACGATAATCTTTGTCAAGAATTTTCTAAGACCATGCAGAGTGAATTTGAGATGAGCCATATGGGCGAACTTACTTACTTCCTCGGTCTACAAATAAAGCAAATGAAGGATGGAATCTTCATTTCCCAATGCAAATACGCTAAGGAACTTCTAAAGCGATTTGGCATGGAAAATTCTGGTCATAAGAATACTCCAATGAGTACGACGACATTTTTAGACAAAGATGAAAATGGTAAGAATGTTGATCAGAAACTCTATAGAGGTATGATTGGTTCTTTACTATACATTACTTCAAGTAGACCTGATATTATGTTCAGCGTATGCTTATGTGCTAGATATCAGTCAAATCCTAAGGAATCACATATTAAAGCAGTGAAAAGGATCTTTAGATATTTAAATAACACAATCAACTATGGTTTGTTTTATCCAAAGTCATGCACATTTGATTTATTATCGTATAGTGATGCTGATTTTGCTGGTTGTAAATCTGATCGGAAGAGTACTAGTGGTACTTGTCACTTTTTGGGACATTCACTAGTATCATGGTTCAGTAAAAAGCAAAATTCTGTGTCATTATCAACAACTGAGGCAGAATATATTGCTGCTAGTGTTGCATGTGCACAAATTATATGGATGAAACAGACCTTACTTGATTATGGCATGACTATCACAAACTCACCTATTATGTGTGATAATACCAGTGCTATTAATTTATCTAAAAATCCTGTTCATCATTCACGTACCAAACATATTGATATTAGACATCATTTTTTACGTGATCATGCTTTAAAAGGTGACATTTCATTAAATTTTATATCAACTGATAATCAAGTTGCTGATATATTCACAAAACCTCTGAAAGAAGATACTTTTATTAAATTTAGAAGAGATTTGGGTATTTGTAATTTTTCAGATTTTTAAACATTTTTTTTAGATTTTTTCAAAGGCAGTTTTTACAAAAGTTAGTCGACTTACAACTTTTATTAGTCGACTTATAGAAGCCTTAGTCGACTTGAAATTTTACCTAGTCGACTCCTGTGAGAAACAGAAACTTCACTTTCTGATTTGTCAAAAGTTAGTCGACTATAGTAAATTACTAGTCGACTAGTCCTATTATTAGTCGACTAATCTTGTCCTGTAAGTCGACTAAAACTGTGACTTTTTGTTTTCTATTTTCGGATTTCAACTTCAAACCCGACCCGATTTCTTTAAGTTAAGGATCCGTTTACACTCTCTTTTAATCCTGACCACTCATCTCTTTCCAGGATTGATCCTCACCCTTGGTTTCTTTTCTTTACCTCACCCAAACCCTAGGTTTCTCTCATTCTCTCATTTCCAGCCGAATCTTCAGTCGACCAGAAGCTAGGGCACAGACAACCTGCAGCAGCCTTCCACAGTTCAAATTCCTTCAAATTTCTCCACAGTTCTTGGTATCTTGGTATAATCTTTCATCTCTCAGTCATTCCCATACGTATCTACTGTCTACTTGATTCAATTTAGTTTTTCACCATGTCCAAATCAAAGAAAACTAAATTTACTCCTTCATCATCATCTACAACTGTTGACTTTAAGAAATTCCTTAAGAATCCAAGTCTAGAAGAGGATTACCATAGATTGTCATCTCTAGACATCATTCCAGGGAGATTTATCAAGTATGATGATTTTTATCAATATGATATCATGTCATTTTTGAGAAATTGTGGATTGTATAATATGTTTTCCACTGAATTTAAACAAGCATATTATTCCTTCCTCCTTTATCTGTTCTACACCAACTTATCATATGAAGATAATGAGAATGCTATCCATCTTTACTCCTATGTTAAAGGTGTCCACATAAAGCTTTCCATAAAATCTATTGGTCGTATCCTATCAATTCCTTTTACCGGCCTCTCACTTGATGAAATTGTTATGGATGATGAGGATGTCTTAAGTCAAATCTTTCTACCTGGCCAAAGATTGTCAATGACCAATAATAAACTCAAACCTATTCCCCGTCTTATTGGTAGAATCCTCTCATATAATATCTGCCCCAAAACTGGTAGTTACAATTACTACTCCAGGGAATTATCCTCTTGTGTCTATGCTATTATGGCTGGACTCGAGGTTAATTGGGCTAAGGTCATCTTTGATACTATGGTCAAGTATCATTCTTCATTCCTTCCTTTTCGAAAATATCATGTTGATTTAGCTTCCGAAACTAGTGTTGTTAAAATCTTTGAATTGTTTGATAGTGCCGCCATACACCGCATGAAACTGTCTGATCCTCCTCCACAACATCCCTCTTCACCTCCACATAGTCCTCCTCAAGGTCCATCTTCCTCTTCACAACCTCTGTTCAATGACCCTCCTCCAACTCAACCACCTCCATATGCTGATGCATTCTACAATTCCATGACTGCTCAAATTGCATCTATTCAAACTCAACAACAAGCTTTGCACGATTCTCAGTCTCAAATTCTTGAGAATCAATCTTTGTTGCTGACTCGGATGGATTCCTTTGAATCTACTCAAGCGGCGATTCTGAGTCTTCTCAAGATCCATTTCCCGCCACCTCCTCCTCCCGGATCCGAGCATTAAAGATATTGGCGTTGGCGTTTATTTATGTTTTTGCTTTTGAAACTCTTATGTATTTTCTGTTATTTGTTTAAAGACTATGTCAGTTTTCTTGTTTAAAAACTCTGTATTTTCTCTTTTTGTTAATGACAAAGGGGGAGAATTAGTGTTATGTGATATGTGTATTTGGTTATCTGTTATGTGCTCTGTGTATCCATGTTATATGTTTCTATGTGTTCTGTTAATGTTCTGTTAGCTTTGTTGGCTAACTGGTTATGTTCTGAAAATTCCAATCTGAAAATTCTGCATGTTATGTGTTGTGCAACTTTGTAACAAAATCAAAGTCATTTGACATATATATGTTATGTATACTGACATATGCCATGCAGGTGCAACTTAACATTTTCTGCAAGGGCAATATATTTTTTATAACCTAGTTACTGCAGGGGAGTATTGTTGCAGGGGGAGTCATCATAAACATATGTTGTCATCATCAAAAAGGGGGAGAATGTTGGAACCTAACAAGTTCAAGATTTTGAAGCCTCTCAAATTGCAAGATTTTGATGATGGACAAACACTTCTACCTCATGATGATTGCTCTACCTCAGATGAAGATTATTGAAGATTTTGGGTGATTTTGGAAAGTTGTTGTGTAACTTAGAAAAATATGAAAAGCCTTGATAACTTACACAAAAATCCTTTCCTAGTCGACTTGCCCTATTGATATAGTCGACTAACCCAACTTAGTCGACTTGCCAAAAACCTCTAGTCGACTAGTCCATTCCAAAACCAAAATCCTAACTCTCTGTTTGGACTCTGAATGCAAATTAGTCGACTTGACTTTCCTACCTAGTCGACTAACAGATACTCTAGTCGACTAACCCAGTTTCCAAGTCGACTAATATTAGATACAAAAATTATCCAACTCTCTGTTTCTTTCTGAATCAAAACTTAGTCGACTACACCAAATTCCTAAGTCGACTAACAAAGTTTATAGTCGACCAACAGACATTTCTAGTCGACTATATTCAGTTATCCAGAAACCAATTTTTCCAACAGACATATCCCTAGTCGACTAATCTCTAAACCTAGTCGACTAATAGTTGAAGTTTTGCCTAGGCTAGTCGACTAACTCAGTATCCTAGTCGACTATAGGCAGTTTCTGACTGTTGGACAGTTTCTCTTATCTGATTCATTTGGCAACGTTTTCCAACGTTTAAAATGTCTGAATTGGTTCCATAACTACCCTAACTGACCCTAGTCTACATCTATAAATAGGGAAGTTATTCCTAAGGCCATTTACCAATTCATTCCATCAGTTTTCCAAAAGAAAATTTCCAGAAACCTGAAAACTGAATCTCCAACTTCAGTTCTTCACCAAAAGCCATTTCCCTTAGTGAAGGATTCTGAAGTTCAACTTTCCTATACTGAACCTTGTCCACTACTCATTCTGTATCAAGGCTATAGGAAATCATTGTATTCATTTCAAAAAAGATTTTGTACAAGGCGTCTTCTTGGGAGTAGAAGAAAGTTATACAAGGCGTGTTCTCTTGGTGGAAGAGAAGTTGTGCACATTTGGCAAAGGGTGTTTGTCAAGTGGTGTACAAGGCATTTGTTGTGGGTGTACACAAGTAAAGAAAGGGAAAATCTCAAGCATTTTGCTTGGGGACTGGATGTAGGTCACAAGGACCGAACCAGGATAAATCTCCGTTGTTTGCGTTTGTATTTTCTGTGTTAATCTTGTGATTACTTTAATTTCCTGCAAGTAGTTTGTTTAATTTTTATAAACACTATTCACCCCCCCTCTAGTGTTGTGTTGCTTTGATTATAGATCCTACAGGAGCTTGCCTCAAGGAGGCGGTTGTGGTTGTAAAGAGAGGAGTTGGGTACTCCTTGTGAGAGTTCTTTGTGGACTTGCTAGTGGATTAGAAATCCTTCGTGTGTCGAAGGCGGGGATGTAGAGCTGGGTGCTCGAACCTCGAAACATATCTTGTTGTTTGCGCTTGATCCATTGACTCTCTCTATCTCTCTCTTTACTTTGTGCCTTGCAACTATTCATATTGTGCATTCTTATTGCATGGCTTGGTTGTGTGTGCATCATTTGTAGATTGCACTTGAGTGTATTGCATTTAGTTTTTAAATTCCGCATTGAGTTGAGTAGATTAGCATAATCACCTATTCACCCCCCTCTAGGTGATCTTTCAACTTCATCATATATGTGTAGTGGATCATATCCATACACACTAAGTTTCAAAAGTGTCTAGAATATCTTGTTTTTGTATTTGGAAAAGTTTTGGAAAAATCGTTTTTGAAAAATACAGGTTTTTGTTTAAGGCAAAACTTCTATTTTACAAATATAGTTCAAAAGTTTGTAATATGTTTTGATTTTTTATCAAACATGTTTGTATATCAAAGTATATCAATGAACTTAATTTTTTAGAATTTATGAGAATTTATGGGATTTTATTGAAGATAAAAAGACCAAATTTTAATCCTTAAAAACCTGTGTTTTGGCCTTCTGCCGGTCGACCGCATAGTTGACGGAGCCAGAGGTCGGTCGACCGGACGGTCGACCGATGTGCACAAACATGCATAGCACTGTTTGGCTGGAGGGCCGGTCGACCGACCCGGTCGACCACCAGAGAGTTCTGATCTCTGGATCTGGCCCAGATCGACCGGGTAGTCGACTGGCAGAGAGCTTCTGCTCACTGTATCAAGGCCTCGGTCGACCGACCGATCGACTGATGGCACAACAGTCAAAAAATCTGACCGTTGGCCGGTCGACCGGGCGATCGACCGACAGTAGGATCTCCTGCTGAGTTGGCCTCCAACGGCTATATTTTGGGAGCCTATAAATTGGGGTTCCCTTGGACTGTTTTCAAAAACGATTTCAAGTGAGTTTTCAAGATAGTTTACCTACACTTCTAAGTGCTTATCTTCACTTGTTTTAGAGCCAAATACTTTTATATTAAAAGGAGAGTTTTTCTAAAGTGTTTTGTAAAAGAAATTTCTTGAGCTTTTCAGCACCAAATCAATCCTCGTTTTTTCTCACACACACTTGAGCTATCCATTTCTATATCAATCCTCTAAGGATCTTTATTGTGAGAGTATTTTTAGGTGATCAAAGAGTTCAGATCACCAAAGTATTCTACTTTGTATTTGAGGAGGCGAACTTGCGAGTTCGTGTTGCTTCGAGTTCTTGTGGGAGCTTGGTGTAGAGGTGCGGCCTCGGCAAGCTAGTGTGCTTGCATGTGTAGTTCTTGCGGGAATAAGAGAAGGACTAGTGAGTCCAAGGAGTTCTAGTGTGAACTCGTTGTAGGTATTGCGGCACCAAGTGATCCGATGGGATCGATTCTAGTGGAAATCCTTCATAGCGTTGAAGGTGGGGACGTACAGCAAGGGTGCTTGAACCTCGAAACAAATCTCCCGTGTTTGCGATTGCTCTCTATCTCTTACTTGTGTTTATATCTTGCATGCTCTTATTGTTTATATTCATTACTTGCTTTATATACTTGTGCTTAAATTGATATATGCTTGGGGATTGTTTGCTCACACTTGTATTCAACCAAGAGAGCCATAGTGACACCTCAACTCTTATCTAGAAGAATCTTGAGGAGATAGTCTAGAGCCCTTCACCGGGAATTCGGCTACACTCTTAGGTTATATCTTATGTGTTTAGCTTAATAGTTTTTAGTTTGCTTAAATAGTTTTAATTCTGCATTAATTCATTATTAGATTAGCTAGTCACCTATTCTCCCCCCTCTAGGTGATTTCATCGTGCACATCGGTCGACCGATCTGGTTGACCGCCAGTGTGGTCTAGCTGGGATTTTGGGCATTGAAACTTATCTTTTTAATTTCAAATAAAATCCCATTAATTCACATAAATTTCACAAAAATAAGTTCTTGTAAGATCTTTGAATAACAAATATGTGTGACTAAAATTCAACATATATTACAAACTATTTGAACCATTTTTGTGATATTGAAATTTGACCTTTAAACAAAAACCGTATTTTTCAAAAACCAAACTTTGAAATGAAAAACCATTTTCTCCAAAACTTGTATAAATACAAAAATATGATATTGAAAAAACTTTGAAGCCTGTTACATATGGATAGAATCCAATATACATATAAGATATATATCTATATTTTTGACATGAAATCCAAAACCGGTTAAACTTAAAACCAAAACCAATAAACTTTAAACTTGTGTGTGTATGTGAACTTAAGCATATCAATACTATCTAATCTTTACACAAGATCTAAACACAATCTTAAACTAAACAACTGAGGTCTTCTTGTAGAACTCCTTTTCCAAGTCGACTCGATCCAAACACGATCCAACGAGCTTGACTCCAACCGAGTGCTAGATGCGATCTTGACGCGCGAGCTCTTGAATCAATATGTGTTAGCTCCAAAACTCCTTTGTTGAAGCTAAATACCTACTAATATCTTAGCCAATCACTGAAACAATTTAAACACAAGATTATTAGCAAACTATAACTACATGAATTAATCGTCATCAAAACTAGAGCGATGGGCCTTTGGGCTAACATTGTCATCATACATATGCCACATAGATGGCTTAAACTTAGGTGTATATGGGACAAAATTCCATTACAACGGGTAAGGATGTGGCATCCCAACTTTCTTCAGCACATCCCATTGAGTTAGGGATGCTATCTGAGCTTGAATGCCTTTGATAACATCGACATCAATTGAAGAACTTTTTTTTGACTTTTTAGTCTTAGGGTGTTCATTGTTATGATACTCCTCTTTATCTGGATTGCTACCTGTGTTGTTATTGTTCTAATTTGTCAAGAATTGAGCTAATATTTGTTGGATGTTTTTCAAGGCCTCGGCTGAGGCCTAGAACTCTACTCATGTGCCTCCATGCGGCGATGGAGGTCATCATCATTGTTGTTATTTGCCATGTTGGCCAATACAAGCCCTGTTCGCACCGAACTGATGGTAGCAGAAGAAGCATAGCCATTAACTTCCTCTTTATCATCGGACTATTGGAAGAGATGTCTCAATAGTGCCAATGATACAACCTCTGTTGAGGGGAAGGCTGTCCATAGCTATAGGGTATTGCTATCCTGGAGCAAGTACCTTAGAAAGCATCCTCTTGTTCCACCAATACCTGACTTAAGCCGGGACTATAGTCAGAATTCGGGGAACTATTGGTCCTGTATTCTTCTCTGGGATCATAATAGATCCCTCTCTCTGCTTATCATATTAACAGAGGCAGCTGCAAGGTGACTCACCTTTGTAGTCTTCTTCTTCTGAGACTTGGGTCTCTTGAAAGTTTGCACTGATAACTGGTTGAATACCGATTGCTGACTTGGAGGAGATGTTGCGGGGATTGACCCCAAATTGCAGTGAACCGTGTAAACTGTCACAAATTGATATCCCACTTGTTCGCACTAGGATGGAGAGATATGAACAAGTTCATTAGAGCAAAATTTTCACTTGTTACTCAGATATTCCAGCAAGTCTATTTTAGCTGGACTCAAATGATCGAACACAAAGACTCGGGAAGATAGATGTTAGCATTTTTGGGTTGAAAAGCCCTAGATTTGGCCTTAAAGGCTAGCTTCTTAGCTGTAGATTAGCTAGAATAGCTTCACCTAAAGAGTTAGCTTCACAGAGCAAAGATATTGCTTTAGCTCTACCAGTGGAGGCAAGCTTAGCACTATATAGCAGTGCCCTAATTTTGAGCGAATTTGGAGTAGCTTCGCTGCTAGCACACAATGGTGCTTCATTGTTAGCCTCACGACAATGGACATTAGCATTAAACAATGCTCTAGTTCTTGCCTTGCAGCTAAGAACTACTTTAGCACTTAGTTCTGGCAGTGAAAGTGAAGCTACATTTGCTTCACTATTAGCAAACAGAGGTGCTTTGGCTTTAGCCTCGCGGAACATGCGAGGCTCAACTCTGTGAAAAGTTGCAATAGCTTCGCATGAAGCTAATTTAATAGACCTTTTTCTAGCCTTGCATGAGGCTAAGTTGGATTTTTCAGTCCAGATAACCTTGGCAGAGGCCATCTTAGGCCCGCGTGGAGCCTTTTTAGCTTCACATGCAGTGCTATGCACTGATGCGAAGCTGACATAGTCTCTGTTGAGACTGTGTTAGACTCACGTGGAGTCTGTTTATTCTCGTAAGATGCTGTGATAGGCTCACAGAGAGCCTTGTTTATCTTAATAGAGATTTTCATCCAAGCGGTAGCCAGAAGGGCTCTGGGTACGGTGATCTTTTTGTACTTGCGCACATGCAGGGGGCTTACGCTATCCCCAAAGAGAAGCTGTTCGAACCTTCTTTAGTCAAAATGAATGATCAGTATCTCGACAGTAGACCTAAAAGTCTGAACATCGCATTACGATACTTGATTCTCAGCAGTGGAGAATTCAACGATCCCCAGCAGAGTCGCCATCTTTTTTTTCATTAATTTCAAAAGGGAAAACTTACAAAATGGGTGAAGAGAAATTACAAGTAATAAAATAAAAAATTGCAAGTATTTTCTTTTGAGATTTCTAGGAAAGTGTGCTGGTAGGAGTCTAATTAGTGCGTGATCACTTTGTCCCATTGATGATGCGAGTGTTCCAGTCTTCGATCACTACTGCTTGAGAGTTTCCTTGTCGCCTGGTTCTAAAAATTCCTTCGATAGCCAAAGATCGTAGGGAATTAGCACCCTGCGTTAGAGAAATAGTTCTCTGAAAGCTTGAAAGTTAGAGAATGATTTATTAATTTGTCAAAGCTCTTCTCTTAACAACTTTTCTATCCAATGGCTCGCCTGGAGCTTACTTAATAATGAGCTATTTATAGGCTCTTAAGGGTTGTAATTTCTCCTACAATTCAGCAAGACTGGCAAAAAATCTATTAGCTCGCGCGAGACTCAGACAAGATTTGCGCGAGGCTAGAAAGCTTCATGCGAAGTTAAATGCAAGCCTCGTGTGAAGCTAGATAGGCTTGCGTGAGCCTATGACAGCTGTTTAGCTTGGCTGTCTCCACTTATTGTGGAAAGAGGTGAGCGGATGTAACTACCCACTTAAATGGCATTAACCTCACTAAATTAGTGGGGCAAACCTACTAAATGAATTGGTCAATTAATGACCTAAAATCCCATAGTGGAGCTGAGTAAAGCTTCAAGTGAATCTATTACATTGCATCAAGTGAAGCTAACATAAAGCTTCAGGCAAAGCTACCAGTTAGCTCTCAACGGAGCTATGAAGAGCTTCATACAAAGGTAGAAGTGAGCTCTCTGTGGAGGTATGAAGAGCTTCATGCGAAGTTAGAAGTAAGCGCTCTGTGGAGCTATGCAAAAGCTTCATGCGAAGGTAGAAGTGAGCCCTCTGTGGAGTTATGCAAAAGTTTCATGCAAGGTGTAATATCCCTAGTTAGTAATACTGTATTTTTATTTTCATAAAGTATTTATTTAGATTTACCTATTATTTTATTGTTAATTATTAACTTGTATTCTAACTTATTGCATTATTAAATAAATAAATTATTTTGGAATATTAAATGGTATTTTGGCTTTATATATTTACCATTATTGCTTGTTATCTTTTTAATTACTAATTAGTAATCATTCCTATTACTATGGTTATTATAAATTGTATTAGTGTTAGTATTTATTTTTACTTTAGTTATTATTCTATTTATTTTTATTAATTAACTTAATTTATGACTTCTACTTTTCTGATTATTAATAATACTAATGTTCAAATTGTTTTCTCGATATAATATGATAAATTACCTTTATGTGTTATTACTAGTTTTAATTAATAAAATTATTTATTACTCTCACTATTATAATTTTTAAGTAGTAGTTGTTATTGTTATTATTATATTGTTATTCTTATCATTATTATTTATTATTAGTATCTATTATTATTATTATTTTAGGATTAACTACCAATATTATTAGTGTTATTAGCTTTAATATGTTAATTATTATTATTACTACTATTATTATGACTTGTATTTTTATGTTTTTTTGTAGTAGTATCTTCCTTCCCTATTTACCATTCTTTACCCTTAAACCCAATAACACATGCCCATTATAACCTCTCAAATACATAATCATCTAATCCTATTCCTAAACCAAAAACCTAATCTCCTATTTCTTCTCCCCATCAACAACTACATCCGCCAATACATCACACAGCAGCCCAGCGCCCCCTCCTCTGCGAGGCCGAACCCCCTCCTTGCTGAGCTCTCTCCCATCGGTCATCTCCTTCTCCGGCAAACCGCCGATGCACCCCGAGTCTGGATCACCTCGTTGCCATACCCATCTTCTTCCCTGGTAATGTGCGTAGCCATCAGCCCCAGGCTACGCCCCTTGGCTGGTATTCACCCCTTGCTGCAATCCTCTCCATCCATGGCTACCGAGCACAGCACCCTGATGGAGCACATCATCATCACCCCTTCTCCCCTTGCCGTGCCCAACAACCTTCAAGGCAGCGCAGCCTTGCCAGCTGCTCTTTCTCCCCTTGGCGCACACCTCAGCAGCCGTGAGCCACCAAGCCCAAACGACCACCAACGCACAAGCCCCCATGCCCTCCCCCCTCCATGTGGCCGTGTTCAACATCCACTAAGGCAAAGGCAAGCCAAGCAACCCCGTGAGATGCCTTCCTCTGAGCCATTTCCCGTCTCTCCATGTGTCATAGTTGATCGCCGTCGGCGAGTGCGAACGCACCCACGCTCTTCACGGTGAAATACTCTATCCAACGATATCCTCCGCGGCCCCCGACGCCTCCACCAGAGCCTCCGTCGGTGCACCGCAAATCAACAAGAGGTTAGTGCTATATTTATTTGTGGGGGTAAAAGTATAATAATTGGGAAGTTTAATTAAATGTGTATGGTTATGTGCCTGAGTGTGGTTGTGGGTATGTATGCATGTATTAATGCATGAGAATGTTATTATGTATGTGTATTTAATTTAGAGCATGCCTATATTTATTATGTGGGTGTTTGTGTATTATTGTGGATATTACATGATTGGTGCATGTCTATAGTAGTGGGTAAGTGTTTAGATATGCATGGAATTTTATGTGTAGGTGTATGTAATTAATCATGTGCATGCATCTATTTTAATTACATAGTGTGACTGTGTAGTAAGTGTGCATAGGTACCTTTGTTTGCATGTGGTGTTTGTTAATTCATGTAAATGTTTGCATGTTTATAAATGCATGCTTGTGTGGGTTTATATTCATGTATGGGTATGTATATATGTATTATATGTGTACTTGTATTAAACTGTGTTTTATACATGTATGAGCACGTACACGTACTATGTACGCTTGAGTGTATGCTTGAGTAAGTGTGTGATTATGTTCAAGTATGTATGAGTATATAATATGCGTACAGTTGCATGCTTCAACGATTCAGACCCATTTGGTGAGACTTGAATTAGATCTGGATTCGTGCTCATTGTGGACCCGATACAATGGTGATTTGAAGACCGATCCATGGCATAATTCGTAGATCAGTACCGGTTCATGCAGTGAAGACCAGACGACGATTCGGTTCTGAAACCACATCATTTCATGTGAGTGTTTGTTCTTGTATATATACCACTGTCGATATGCGTTTACATGTAATACTTATCATTTCATGTGACTTTCTGTTATATTTTATCAGTTTGATTACTTGTATTACTTCATGAGATTCCAACGATTGTTCACTTTAATTACATAGTTGATAGGAGTTTGTGTCAGTGTAATTTTATGTGTTGGTAGTTTGGCGTTATTGGCTTAGGCTTAGTTTTGATACACCTTAGATTATGACTTGACACATCTCGATCTTGAGGTTGATATAGTTATCAGATTTGACGTTCATGTATTTGGTGATTATTCCAACCGGAACACTTTTGTATATTATGGACAAGTAGATATGATGTTTTTATATCGATATGAGACGGTTTATAGATACCACAGATTATAGTGAAAAACACCTAGAGGGGGGGTGAATAGGTGTTATTGCTAATCTAACAATCCTTTTAAAACTAAGATGGATGAATGATGCAACGATCTCTCAAAACAAGACTAAGAGCCGAATACCCCGTGAGAGGTTCTGAACTCCTTCCTCCCAATTCCCCTTGAATGGGTTAGAGGTGCGCAATGCAACCTTGTTGTATGAGAATTGATCGAACAAAGGATGAATAATATGCAATGATGAGATGCACACAAGAAATCACAAGTATTACAAACTTGAAGTAATAGCACAAGGAAAGAAACAAGATCACAAGCAAGTAATTAAAAGCAATAGAGTGCAATAGAAATTAAAAGCAAAATAGAGAGCAAGAGTAAAAGACAATCGCAAACACAAGTATTTGTTTCGAGGTTCGAGCCACCGCTCTACTCCCCGCCTTCACCTCCGTGAAGGGTTTCCACTATCCACCGAGGACGATTACAACGGTCTACCGAAGACCCGAGCACTGAGCTCCACCAAGTACAATAACCTCTACCGAAGAGGTATCTCCACAAGAACAAGAAGATCACAAGAACAAGAGTGATCACAACAAGATCACCAAACTCTTTTACAACACTCTCACTCTTTTTACAACTTCACTATAGAATGAGTAAGGGATTTTTGGCTCTATGAAGTATAGTGAGAAAAACTCAGTTGTAGAGAGGATTTTTGCTTGGGAACACAACTGAAAACTAGCTCAAGAAAGAGTTGGAAATGGAGAGCTTAAAACACTTTTCTTTTCTCTTTGAAAACTTTGAAAACTTGAGGATTTTTCTTGATGTTTTGTAAGAGAGTCTTCTCCTCTATTTATAGGGAAAGAAAAAGGTTTAAAACATTTTATTTAGTCCTTATTTGCTCTGAAAAAGAACTGAAAAACCCTGAAAAAGTCTGCCAAAAAGCAATCTGAAAACAGATTTCAGAATTGCACAAAAGAGGAAAGAGCCGTTGGGCATTTGCAGGCTTGGCGGTCGACCGGGCCGATCGACCGCCAGCTCAACTGGCAAAAGAGCCGTTGGCTCGGGTCTTCTGGCAGTCGACCGGCCCGGTCGACCCAGAAAACCCGAGAGCAACTGCTCACAGTCAGTCGACCGGGGCGGTCGACCGACAGACGTGCACAAATGTGCACGTCCTGGCACTGGCGCCGGTCGACCGGGCCGGTCGGCCGGTCAGCCTGAAACAGGAAAATCAGTATATTTTTTTGACTTAGAAAAATTTGTAAAATAGTTTTGGGTTTGAACAAACTTAAGTAACATGCTAGTAGGAGTATATAAATATGATCTAAACAAGATATTTATTTTGTAAAACTTAGGGTCAAGTAAATATCTACTAAGGCATGAAACCAAATTAAAAACATGAAAACTTAAATACAAGACTCACATTTTAACAAAACCAAATTGTGTATGTGTATCCTAGAGCCAATATCCAACACTCAAACTTTAACATTCTATTCTTACATTTGTTCTAGGTACTACAAGTGCTTCAAGAGGGCTTTTCACCATAAGGTCTTCAACACTTGATCCTTGAGCCTAATTTGAGTTGACTTGAGTCCAAAACATTTGCTAATAGGGAATAAACCTTCTAGATGAGTTAGATCCCTGAAACACACTTAACCAATAAACAATATTAGTACAAATAACTAATATGTTTTGTAATCATCAAAACACACTAAACAAGGGTGATTGTAACCTTGGGCCAACAATCTCCCCCTTTTTATGATGACAAAACATATACGTTATTTTAAACAAAAAATGGAAGAAGAGCTTGGAAAGCTCCCCCTCAAATAATGCTATGTATCAAAAATGTCAATGAAGAGCTAAATACATAAGGCATTGAAAACACATAGTCATTAGAAACACATAGTTTTGTCAAAAACTCAAATATATCAAAGTAATACACAATATATCAAAGTAATATACCATAAGCAAACAAAATAATAAACAACCTCATACTTTTTCTCCCCCTTTTTGTCATACATCAGAAAGGGTTAAACAAACAAAAGAGATTTTTCTTTAAGAATCCATAATGCAAACATTCAACTCACCACAAATAAAGGAAAATCTAGCATAATCCAATGGTTTAGTAAAAATATCGGCAAGTTGAAAATCGGTAGAAACATAATCAATATCAATATCACCTTTCTCATAATGATCTCTAAGAAAGTGATATCTAATGTCAATGTGTTTGGTTTTACTATGTTGATTTGCATTCTTTGTCATGTGAATTGTACTAGTATTATCACAAAATATTTTAACATGATCAAAGTGTAAATCATAGTCGAGGAGAGTATGTTTCATCCAAAGAACTTGTGCACAACAAGCTCCGGCCGCAACATACTCCGCCTCGGCGGTTGAAAGGGCTACCGAATTTTGCTTTTTGGAAGACCAAGATACAAGACAATTACATAGGAATTGACATGTTCCACTTGTGCTCTTCCTATCTACCCTACAACCCGCATAGTCGGCATCCGAAAAACTCTTCATATCAATTTCGGATACCACAAACTCATTTCAATAGTGCCCTTAAGGTATTTAATAATGCGTTTTACCGCTACTAAATGAGACTCCTTAGGACATGATTGAAAACGAGCACAAAGACAAACGGAAAACATGATATGCGGCCTACTAGCCGTCAAATACAATAAACTACCTATCATGCTACGATAAACTTTAATATCTACACTTTTACCTTGTTCATCCTTATCAAGCTTGGTAGTTGTTGCCATGGGAGTTTTGCTCACTTTAGCGCCTTCAAGTCCGAATCTCTTGATGAGTTCCTTTGTGTACTTGGCTTGATTGATGAAGATCCCATCCTTCCTTTGCTTGATTTGGAGTCCAAGGAAATAGTTGAGCTCCCCCATCATAGACATTTCAAATTCATCCTTCATGCATGATTCAAAAGCTTGGCAAAGAGATTCATTAGTAGAACCAAAAATAATATCATCTACATATATTTGCACAATAAGAATGTCATTATCTACATGTTTTGTAAACAAAGTGGTGTCAATTTTACCTTTCTTAAAACCATTTGAAAGCAAGAATGAAGAAAGTCTTTCATACCAAGCCCTAGGGGCTTGTTTTAAACCATAAAGAGCTTTATCTAATTTAAATACAAAATCCGGATGTGTAGGATCAACAAACCCGGGGGGTTGTTCAACATACACCTCCTCTTCAATAAAACCATTTAGAAAAGCACTTTTAACATCCATTTGAAACAATTTAAAATCTTTATATGAGGCAAATGCTAGTGTCATCCGTATGGCTTCAAGCCGTGCTACGGGTGCAAAGTTTTCTTCAAAATCGATTCCTTCGATTTGAGTGTAACCTTGGGCAACTAACCTAGCTTTATTCCTAACAACGTTACCCGATTCATCCAACTTGTTCTTAAAGATCCACTTAGTACCAATTGTTGGTCTATCGTGGGGCCTAGGAACAAGGTGCCAAACTTGGTTGCGCTCAAATTGATTGAGCTCCTCTTGCATGGCTAGCAACCAATATGAATCGGCCTCGGCTTCGAGGACGTTCTTGGGTTCAACATGAGAAATAAATGCATAATGTCCACAAAAATCATGAAGTTTAGAGCGAGTGGTTACCCCTTTTGATACTTCACCTATGACGAGGTCCTTGGGATGATGAGGATTGTATCTCCAATCCTTTGAAGTTGTTGAGTAGGCTCCACTTCAATTGATTGAATTTCATGTCCTTGAGCCTCTTCTACTTTAGCTTCACTTCCTTCATCATCCTTTGGCTTGTCTCCCATAGTAAGTGTATCCTCCAAGGTCACTTTCTCCAAGCCTTCATCCAAAGCATCTATTTCTACAACATTCTTAACAAACAAGTTAGATTCTTCAAACTTAACATGTATAGATTCCTCAATAGTCAAAGTTGATTTATTGAAGATTCTATAAGCTTTACTAGTATTAGAATAACCCACAAAAATTGCCACATAAGCTTTAGCATCAAATTTTCCTAAATTATCTTTTGTATTTAAAACAAAACATTTGCATCCAAAAACCTTGAAATATGAAACATTTGGTTTTCTAGAAAAGTACATTTCAAAAGAAGTCTTTGAAGTATTTTTACACAAGAAAACACGATTTGATATATAGCATGATGTATTTACGGCCTCGGCCCACAAATAATGTGGTAGACCATATTCACTTAGCATTGTCCTAGCCATCTCTTGTGAAGTTCGATTTTTCCGTTCAACTACTCCATGTTGTTGTGGAGTTCTAGGACAAGAAAGTTCATGCTTAATTCTATGTTCTTCACAAAAAGTGGTAAAGGGTAGGTTAATGAATTCACCTCCTCTATCACTTCTTATTCTTAAAATTGAAACATCTTTTTCTTTTTCAACTCTTTTCTTAAAAGTTTGGAAATATGAAAGTGCTTGATTTTTGTGTTCAAGAAAGAAAACCCAAGTAAATCGTGAAAAGTCATCAACCAAAACAAATGCAAATCTATTCCCACTTAGACTTTTGGTTTGTGTAGGGCCAAATAGATCCATATGAA
Source organism: Agave tequilana (assembly GCA_038442645.1). Classification (NCBI taxonomy): domain Eukaryota; kingdom Viridiplantae; phylum Streptophyta; class Magnoliopsida; order Asparagales; family Asparagaceae; genus Agave; species Agave tequilana. The sequence goes on from JAVJIF010030278.1 coordinate 208,791, forward strand.
TTAGCTCTAAAGGACGTGATGTCATGATATCCTTAATTGACTTGAAAGAAGACTTAGTTTGTTTCCCAAATTGACATGCGTCATAAACTCGGTCCTTTTCAAAACTCAAACAAGGAATACCTTTCACCATTTCCTTTGTGTTTAACTTAGAAATATGATCAAAAGAAATATGCCCTAATCTCCTATGCCACACCCAAGAGTCATCATCGAGGGCTTTTATACAAGTAATATTACAAGACATATTAGACATATCAATCATATAAACATTACTTTCACGAAAACCGGAAAACACACGAGTATTAGAAATTCTATCAATTACTTTACAGGCTACATTATCAAAAACTACATCAAAACTTTTATCACAAAGTTGACTAACACTCAAGAGGTTATGCTTGAGGCCATCAACTAAAACAACATTCTCAATTAAAGGGGATGTGCCGAGTTTTACATTACCAATACCGATGATTTTACCCTTGGCATCATCTCCGAAGGTGACGGTGCCACCTTCATGATATCTTGATAGGGTTGCAAAGTTGTTGATGTCCCAAGTCATGTGCCTTGAGCAACCACTATCAAGTACCACAATCCTCTACGTCTTTGGGCCTTGGATGGTACCTACATCATTTAGCAAAATAGTTGACTTTGGTACCCAAATTTTCTTGGGTCCTTGAAAGTTAGTGTTGCGAACCCAAACATTATGATAAGATGCACTTAGTCTATCATAGCAAAAATTAGCTAAGTGCCCTTTACGGCCACAATAAGAACATGAATACACTTTACTATACATGAATGCATGATGTGAGCGTGAAGTGTGAGCATGTTTTGGGGGTTTGCCATGATGTATGGTTGTGTGGTATGAACATGAGCATGAGCATGATAAGCATTTTTCTTTGGGGCTTGTTTCTTAGGAAACATAGCCCAATCTTCTTCTTATTAAACTCACAATTTTTTAAAACAATTCTTAATGAGTCTATTCTTTCTTTAAGCATGGTAATCTCATTAGAATCAACTAGTGGAGACTTGCCTTTACAAGAAGTCTTATACTTGTCAAAATCCTTTTGGATGGAAACAAGAGTGGAAAGTAATTCATCTTTTTCTTTAGTAAGAGTAAAAACTTGTTGATTAAGAGAATCATTTTCCTTTTTCATTTTTAAATACTTTTTCTTAAGAAAATCATAGTTATGTGATAATTCTACAAAAGCTTCTCCTAGTTCATCTATGGAAAGTTCATCATTAGGAGAAGTGGAAGGGGTTACCTTGCTTGTGCTTTCATTGGCCATGAAGCACATGTTGGCGGTATCAATTTCCTCCTCGGATTCGCTCTCGGAATCCCATGTAGCTTTCATTGCCTTCTTCTTGTGAGGCTTCTTTGAGGTGGAGGGCTTCACTTTATCCGGACACTCCGCCACAATATGTCCCGGCCTTTGACAATTGAAGCAAATAATCTTCCTTTCTTCTTTACCTCCTTGCCATCTCCTTCTTCCTTGAAATTTAGCCTTGTTGTACATCCTCCGGACGTTCTTCACAAGAAGTGAGAGCTCTTCGTCATCATCTTCTTCTTCATCGTCTTCGTCGGAGTGTGTGGATTGGCTTTTGAAGGCTATTGTCTTCTTCTTGGAAGGAGCCATTTCTTCTCTTACCTTTCTCTCCATCTCATGGGTTTTGAGGTTCCCAATGAGACCAATTAGCTCCATCTCCTCCTTGTCATTGAGTTCCTTCAAGGTGGTTGCTTTTACTTCCCATGAAGGAGGAAGAGCCCGGATGATCTTTCTTACTCGTTGATCGTTGTCGATAGCATCACCTAGAGAAGAAAGTCCATTAGTGATCTTTGTAAATCTTGTAACCATATCATCCATGGTTTGATTTTCTTGCATGCAAAAGTTCTCATATTGGGACCGAAGAAGATCAATCTTAGCCCTCTTCACTTGTGAGGTCCCTTCATGTGTAACTAGCAAATGTGTCCAAATTTCATATGCGGACTTGCAATGAATTACTCTAGCTATGTCATCATCATTAAGGGCTTGAAGGAGTGCATAGTGAGCCCTAGCATTGGCATCAAATTCTTTGGTCTCTATTTCGGACCAAGTGGATTCATCACCGGGGGTGCACTAAAGGGTTTGGTCACGGCCTTTGCAACTCGACTACCTAGAGATTGCAAGAAAACGGTCATCTTAACCTTCCATATGAGAAAGTTAAGTCCATCAAACTTAGGGGGTGTCTTAATACCATCGGCCATCTTTACTAAGTGAGAATGAATGAAATGACTAGCAATATTAGGATCTTTCTAGGGTTGCTAAGCCAAGAGCCTAGTAACCAAGCTCTGATACCAATTGAAAAACACTTAGAGGGGGGGTGAATAGGTGTTATTGCTAATCTAACAATCTTTTTAAAACTAAGATGGATGAATGATGCAACGATCTCTCAAAATAAGACTAAGAGCCGAATACCCCGTGAGAGGTTCTGAACTCCTTCCTCCCAATTCCCCTTGAATGGGTTAGAGGTGCGCAATGCAACCTTGTTGTATGAGAATTGATCGAACAAAGGATGAATAATATGCAATGATGAGATGCACACAAGAAATCACAAGTATTACAAACTTGAAGTAATAGCACAAGGAAAGAAACAAGATCACAAGCAAGTAATTAAAAGCAATAGAGTGTAATAGAAATTAAAAGCAAAATAGAGAGCAAGAGTAAAAGACAATCGCAAACACAAGTATTTGTTTCGAGGTTCGAGCCACCGCTCTACTCCCCGCCTTCACCTCCGTGAAGGGTTTCCACTATCCATCGAGGACGATTACAACGGTCTACCGAAGACCCGAGCACCGAGCTCCACCAAGTACAATAACCTCTACCGAAGAGGTGTCTCCATAAGAACAAGAAGATCACAAGAACAAGAGTGATCACAACAAGATCACCAAACTCTTTTACAACACTCTCACTCTTTTTACAACTTCACTATAGAATGAGTAAGGGATTTTTGGCTCTATGAAGTGTAGTGAGAAAAACTCAGTTGTAGAGAGGATTTTTGCTTGGGAACACAACTGAAAACTAGCTCAAGAAAGAGTTGGAAATGGAGAGCTTAAAACACTTTTCTTTTCTCTTTGAAAGCTTTGAAAACTTGAGGATTTTTCTTGGTGTTTTGTAAGAGAGTCTTCTCCTCTATTTATAGGGAAAGAAAAAGGTTTAAAACATTTTATTTAGTCCTTATTTGCTCTGAAAAAGAACTGAAAAACCCTGAAAAAGTCTGCCAAAAAGCAATCTGGAAAATAGATTTCAGAATTGCACAAAAGAGGAAAGAGCCATTGGGCATTTGCAGGCTTGGCGGTCGACCGGGCCGGTCGACCGCCAGCTCAGCTGGCAAAAGAGCCGTTGGCTCGGGTCTTCTGGCGGTCGACCGGCCCGGTCGACCCAGAAAACCCGAGAGCAACTGCTCACCGTCGGTCGACCGGGGCGGTCGACCGACAGACGTGCACAAATGTGCACGTCCTGGCACTGGCGCCGGTCGACCGGGCCGGTCGGCCGGTCAGCCTGAAACAGGAAAATCAGTATATTTTTTTTAACTTAGAAAAATTTTTAAATAGTTTTAGGTTTGAACAAACTTAAGTAACATGCTAGTAGGAGTATATAAACATGATCTAAACAAGATATTTATTTTGTAAAACTTAGGGTCAAGTAAATATCTACTAAGGCATGAAACCAAATTAAAACATGAAAACTTAAATACAAGACTCACATTTTAACAAAACCAAATTGTGTATGTGTATCCTAGAGCAATCCAACACTCAAACTTTAACATTCTATTCTTACATTTGTTCTAGGTACTACAAGTGCTTCAAGAGGGCTTTTCACCATAAGGTCTTCAACACTTGATCCTTGAGCCTAATTTGAGTTGACTTGAGTCCAAAACATTTGCTAATAGGGAATAAACCTTCTAGATGAGTTAGATCCCTGAAACACACTTAACCAATAAACAATATTAGTACAAATAACTAATATGTTTTGTAATCATCAAAACACACTAAACAAGGGTGATTGTAACCTTGGGCCAACATATAGATCAGATGTAGTTGATGTTAGACATTTCTGGACTCGATGTTTTATCACCAGGATATTAGTATTCTTGTTAATTCTTACTGATTATTTTTTATGCTAGATTTAGTCTTAGTTGTGAGAAAAGTTGGACCGTGATGTGGAATTATCTTGAGTTAGACTTGATCTAGGATTTACGTTCTTTATAACAAAGCCTGATCTGCATTTAGATGAGATTGACGTAGCTTGATTTATAGTTGAGTATTTGAGATTTATTTAGATGATATTTTGTGGATGTTGAGTATTAGAAATAGATATTCTAAACCATATGTTGTTTGAGGATGATAATCTTACTTCGTTATGATTTCAATATCTGTTGACTTATTGATCTCGAGGATGTACCATGTGCTTCATATTTAGTTATTGATTACTTCAGTTAATAGAGATTAAGCTATTGTGATAGTAATCTATTCTATATCAGTGATCTTATATTTTAGAGTTATCAAATAGCAGTCATCACTTTATAGGAGTTGGTAAAGATCTGTATCAATTATCAGTTGTTAGTGACACTATTGTGCTTGTGCCTATATCTCTAGTATCCTATTTCAGATGTCAGATATTAGTTGTCAGCTACACAGTTGTCAGATTATCAGTTATTATTGACATCACTGGTTGTTTGAGATATCAGTTACTATTACATATTAAATCACATTGATTGCTTGTTAATAAAAGACGCCATCACTCAGAGAACAGGGGTAATTGCCGGATGATGTATGCGTGTATTTTGGAAGGACTTATTATGATACCGAGTTGTGGGTTCCAACCATGGGGAACCAAGGTAGTACTGGCTACCTAGTTATTCAGTTGTCAGTTGTCAGAGCTATGCCCGGATTATGGTGCCACACTAGTTGTCTTTTCGTGTGGGGCTATGGTCTTCAGATATTAGAGCCTTGCGGCTTGTCCTGATTCAGCGCCGAGGGTGTTAGACCGTAGTACCGGGCATGCACGGTACTCTTTCAAAACACATGCACTACATTGGCAGGCAGGTACAATAACGTTAACTTTGTTTGATATGTGGGAAAACGGTTATGGCATGGGATACAGCTAAGTACTACATTAGTGAGGTTAATAATAACCAACCAGACTAATAACATATGCTAGGTTACACATCTTGACATCAGCTATTAGTTTACAGTTGTAATAATTAACTTTTATCTTCATTCATGTTATTATGTAGTAATCCTTTAGTTGTTTGTTTATCATGTTATTTAGTTATCCTATGACTGCAGTTCATCTTATTATTATTCTATGCACATTGTTTATATGCACGAGCTCTCCCCTTTACACATACACTCACCAGGTCGCTTTCTGATGACCCTGAATTTGTACGTCAAGATATTGGACGCTTTATTTCTATTGTTCAGGTGTTCGTTGAGGCCGTACGCTTCGCGAAGAGCTAGAGCTTCTCCCTATTCGATTTTGGTATTCTTATCTTTCTTGCCTTCATATTATTTCCTGATTCTCGTTATATCAGATTCAGTTGTTATTCCAGTTCTTTACTTATATGATATCATGCGTGGATGCCTATATGTGATATTACAGTAATCATGATTCATTATAGTTGGATTTATAGCATGTTCGGGTTACTTAAGGCTTAGCGTTTATAGGTGAGGTATTTTCCTTGCGTATATACATCGCCGACTCGCGTCGCGTCTCTGCTTCAGCTATTTTGCAAAGCGGGGCATGACAGGGTTTTCTTGGTATTAGAGCTTAGGTTTTTGACTTACGATCTTGACTTTTGACTTTTCTTTTCGCAAGAAATACCTAGATCATACCGATAACATGAAACAAGGTATAGTTACACTGCAATATACATATACTATCCAGTATAATATTGACTCCATTTGGAATTGATCGTCCTCCCTTTGGAAATCCCTTTCTTGATCTGTTGATGTCCATGATTTCAACACTTCCTTTAGAGTGATTTAGATTTCCATCTTGATTTCATCTATTTGTTTTCTATTCTATTTCTTCTGATTCTATCTCTTGAGATTGGTTACTCCTTGTTGAAGCCGGTTCCAGAAATCAGAGTAGCGCAACTGAAGCGTGGTGGATTTATAATGTGCAGAGAAGCGACATGGAAGTTTGTTGACTTCTCCCTTGATTTTGATTCTTTTCTTTTTACCTTTCCCTGCTTTATTTGAATTTCGGGGACAAAATTTTTATAAAGTGGGTAGAATGTAATGTCCCTAATTAGTAATACTATATTTTTATTTTCATAAAGTATTTATTTTAATTTACCGATTATTTTACTGTTAATTATTAACTTGTTTTCTGACATATTGCATTATTAAATAAATAAATTATATTGGAATATTAAATGGTATTTTGACTTTATATATTTACCATTATTGCTTTTTATCTTTTTAATTACTAATTAGTAATCTTTCCTATTACTATGGTTATTATAAATTTTATTAGTGTTAGCATATATTTTTACTTTATTTATTATTCTATTAATTTTTATTAATTAACTTAATTTATGACTTCTACTTTTCTGATTATTAATAATACTAATGTTCAAATTGTTTTCTAGATATTATATGATAAATTACCTTTATGTGTTATTGCTAGTTTTAATTAATAATATTATTTATTACTATCACTATTATAATTTTTAAGTAGTTGTTGTTATTGTTATTATTATATTGTTATTCTTATCATTATTATTTATTATTAGTATCTATTATTATTATTTTAGGATTAAGCACCAATATTATTAGTGTTATTAGTTTTAATATGTTAATTATTATTATTACTACTATTATTACGGCTTGAATTTTTTTTGTAGTAGTATCTTCCTTCCCTATTTACCATTCTTTACCCTTAAACCCAATAACACATACCCATTATAACCTCTCATATATATAATCATCAAATCCTATTCCTAATCCAAAAACCTAATCTCCTATTTCTTCTCCCCATTAACAACTACAGCCGCCAATATATCACACAGTAGCCCAGAACCCCCCCTCTGCGAGGTCGAACCCCCTCCTTGCCGAGCTCTCTCCCCTCGATCATCCCTTCTCCGGTACACCCCTAACGCACCCTGAGCCCGGATCACCTCGTTGCCATGCCCATCTTCTTCCCTGCTGATGTGCGCAGCCATCAGCCCCAAGCCACGCCCCTTAGCTGGTATCTCACCCCTTGTTGCCATCCCCTCCATCCATGGCTACCAAGCACAGCACCCTGATAGAGCACATCATCGTCACCCCCTTCCCCCCTTGCCGTGCCCAACAACCTCCAATGCAGCGCAGCTTTGCCGACTGCTCTTTCTCCCCTTGGCGCACACCTCAGCAGCTGTGAGCCACCCAAGCCCAAACGACCACCAACGCACAAGCCCCCACGTCGTCTCCCCTCCATGCTGTCGTGTCCAACATCCACCAACGCAAAGGCAAGCCAAGCAACTCCGTGAGATGCCTTCCTCCAAGCCATTTCCCCTCTCTCCGTGTGTCATCGTTGATCGTTGTCGGTGAGCGCGAACGCACCCATGCTCTTCACGACGAAATGCTCTATCCAACGACATCCTCCGTGGCCCCCGACGCCTCCCCAGAGCCTCCGTCGGTGCGCCGCAAATCGCCCCGAGGTTAGTGTTATATTTATTTGTAGGGGTAAAAGTGTAATAATTAGGAAGTTTGGTTATGTGCGTGAGTGTGGTTGTGGGTATGTATGCATGTATGCATGTATTAATGCATGTGAATGTTATTATGTATGTGTATTTAATTAAGAGCATGCCTATATTTATTATGTGGGTGTTTGGGTATTATTGTGGATATTATATGATTGGTGCATGTCTATAGTAGTGGGTAAGTATTTAGATATTCATGGAATTTTATGTGTAGGTGTATGTAATTAATCATGTGCATGCATGTGTTTTAATTACATAGTGTGAGTGTGTAGTAAGTGTGCATGGGTACCTTTGAATGTAGTGTTTGTTAATTTATGTTAATGTTTGCATGTTTCTAAATGTATGCTTGTGTGGGTTTATATTCATGTATGGGTATGTACATATGTATTATATGTGTACATGTATTAAACTGTGTTGTATACATGTACGACCACGTACACGTACTGTGTACGCTTGAGTGTATGCTTGAGTACGTGCGTGATTATGTTCAAGTATATATGAGTATATGATATGTGTACAGTTGTGTGCTTTAACGATTCAGACCCATTTGGTGAGACTCGGACCAAATCCGGATTCGTGCTCGTTGTGGACTTGATACAATGGTGATTCGAAAACCGATCCATGGGATAATCTGTAGATCAATAACGGTTCGTGCAGTAAAGACCAGATGGTGATTCGGTTCTAAAATTGAGTCATTTCATGCGAGTGTTTGTTCTTGTGTATTTACCGTTTTCGGTGTGCGTTTACATGTTACACTTATCATTTCATGTGACTTTCTGTTATGTTTTATCAGTTGGATTATTTGTATTACTTCATGAGACACCAATGATTGTTCACTTTAATTACATAGTTGATAGGAGTTTGTATCAGTGTCATTTTATGTGTTGGTAGTTTAGCGTTGTTGGCATAGACCTAGTTTTGATTCACCTTAGACTATGACTTGACTCGTCTCGATCTTGAGGTTGATATAATTGGTATTAGTTATCGGATTTGATGTTCATGTATTTGGTGATTATTCCAACCAGAACACTTTTGGATATTGTGGACAAGTAGATATGACGTTTCTATGTCGATATGAGACAGTTTATAGATACCACAGATTATAGATCAGATGTAGTTGATGTTAGACATTTCTGGACTCGATGTTTTATCATCAAGATATTAGTATTCTTGTTAGTTCTTACTGGTTGTTTATTATGCTGGATTTAGTCTTAGTTGTGAGGAAAGTTGGACCGTGATTTGGATTGATCTTGAGTTAGAGTTGATCTGGGATTTACGTTCTTTATAACGAAGCCTGATCAGCATTAAGATGAGATTGACGTAGCTAGATTTATAGTTGAGTATTTGAGATTTATTTTGATGACATTTTGTGGATGTTGAGTATTAGAAATAGATATTCTAGACCATATGTTGTTTAAGGATGATTCCCTTACTTTGTTATGTTTCAATATCTGTTGACTTGTTGATCTCGAGGATGTACCATGCGCTTCATGTTTAGTTATTAATTACTTTAATTAATAGAGATTGAGCTATTATGATAGTGATCTATTCGATTCAGTGATCTTATATTTTAGAGTTATCAGATAGCAGTCATCACTTTATAGGAGTTGATAGAGATTTGTATCAGTTATCAGTTTTTAGTGACACTATTGTGTTTGTGGTTTTATCTCCAGTATCCTATTTCAGATGTCAGATATTAGTTGTCAGCTACTCAGTTGCCAGATATCAATTGTCAGTTGTCCGATTATCAGCTATTATTGACATCACTAGTTGTTTGAGATATTAGTTACTATTACATATTAAATCACAATGATTGCTTGTTAATAAAAGATGCCATAACCCGGGGAACGGGGGGAATTGTCGGATGATGCACGTCATGTATTTTGGAAGGAATTATTATGGTACGAGTTGTGGGTTCCAACTATGGGGAACCAAGTTAGTGTTGGCTACTTAGTTATTCAGTTGTCAGTTGTCAGGGTTATGCCCGGATTACGGCGCCACACTAGTTGTCTTTTCGTGTGGGACTGTGGTCTTCAGATATTAGAGCCTTGTAGCTTGTCCTGATTCAGCGCCTGGGATGTTAGACCGTGGTACAGGGCATACACGGTACTCTTCCAAAACACATGCACTACATTGGTAGACAGTTACAATAACGATAATTTTGTTTGATATATGAGAAAACGACTATGGTATGGGACACAGCTAAGTACTACATTAGTTAGGTTAATAATAACCAACCAGACTAGTGACATATGCTAGGTTACACATCTTGACATCGGCTATTAATTTACAGTTGTAATAGTTAACTTTTATCTTCATTCATATTGTTATGCAGTTATCCTTCAGTTGTTTGTTTATTATGTTATTTAGTTATCCTATGACTGCAATTCATCTTATTATTATTCTATGCACATTGTTTATATGCACGAGCTCTCCCCTTTACACACACACTTACCAGGTCGCTTTCTGACGACCCTGAATTTGTGCATCCAGATATTGGACACTTTATTTCTATTGTTCAGGTGTTCGCTAAGATCGTATGCTTCGCGAAGAGCTGGAGCTTCTTCCTATTCGATTTCGGTATCTTATCTTTCTTGCCTTCATATTATTTCCTGATTCTCATTATATCAGATTCAGTTATTATTCCAGTTCTTTACTTATATGATATCATGCGTGGATGTCTATATGTGATATTGCAGTAATCATGATTCATTATAGTAGGATTTATAGCATGTTCGGGTTACTTAAGGCTTAGCGCTTATAGGTGAGGTATTTTCCTTATATATATACGTCGCCGACTCGCGTCGCGTATCCGCTTCAGCGTATTTTGAGAAGCGGAGCGTGACAGGATTTTCTTGGTATTAGAGCCTAGGTTTTCGACTTGCGATCTTGACTTTTGACTTTTCTTTTCGTAAGAAAGACCTAGATCATACCGATAACTTGAAACAAGTTATAGTTACATTGCAATATACATACACTATCCATTATAATATTGAATCCATTTGGAATTAATCGCCCTCCCTTTGGAAATCCATTTCTTGATCTGTTGATATCCATGATTCCAATACTTCCTTTAGTGTGATTTAGATTTCCTTCTTGATTTCATCTTTTTTTTTCTATTCTATTTCTTCTGATCTATCTCTTGAGATTGGTTACTCCTTATTGAAGCCCGTTCTAGAAATCAGAGTAGCACAGCAGAGGCGTGGTGGATTTATGATGTGCAGAGAAGCGACATGGAAGTTTGTTGACTTCTCCCTTGATTATGATTCTTTTCTTTTTACCATTCCCTGCTTTATTTGAATTTTGGGGACGAAATTTTTATAAGGTGGGTAGAATGTAATATCCCTAATTAGTAATACTGTATTTTTATTTTCATAAAGTATTTATTTTGATTTACCGATTATTTTATTGTTAATTATTAACTTGTTTTCTGACTTATTGCATTATTAAATAAATAAATTATTTTGAAATATTAAATGGTATTTTGGCTTTATATATTTACCATTATTGCTTGTTATCTTTTTAATTACTAATTAGTAATCTTTCCTATAACTATGGTTATTATAAATTTTATTAGTGTTAGTATTTATTTCTACTTTATTTATTATTCTATTTATTTTTATTAATTAACTTAATTTATGACTTCTACTTTTCTGATTATTAATAATACTAATGTTCAAATTGTTTTCTAGATATTATATGATAAATTACCTTTATGTGTTATTGCTAGTTTTAATTAATAATATTATTTATTACTATCACTATTATAATTTTTAAGTAGTTATTGTTATTGTTATTATTATATTGTTATTCTTATCATTATTATTTATTATTAGTATCTATTATTATTATTTTAGGATTAAGCACCAATATTATTAGTGTTATTAGTTTTAATATGTTAATTATTATTATTACTACTATTATTACGGCTTGTATTTTTTTTTTGTAGTAGTATCTTCCTTCCCTATTTACCATTCTTTACCCTTAAACCCAATAAAACATACCCATTATAAAATCCCATATATATAATCGTTTAATCCTATTCCTAAACCAAAAACATAATCTCCTATCTCTTCTCCCCATCAACAACTGCAGCCGCCAATACATCACACAGCAGCCCAGCGCCCTCTCCTCTGCGAGGCCGAACCCCCTCCATGCGGAGCTCTTTCCCCTCGGTCATCTCCTTCTCCGGCACACGGCCGACGCACCCTGAGCCCAGATCACCTCGTTGCCATGCCCGTCTTCTTCCCTGCTAATGTGCGCAGCCATATGCCCCAGGCCACGTCCCCTTGGCTGGTATCTCACCTGTTGCTACCATCCCCTCTATCCATGGATATCAAGCACAGCACCCTGATGGAGCACATCATCACCACCCACTTCTCCCCTTGCCGGGCCCGACAACCTCCAAGGCAGCGCAGCCTTGCCGGCTGCTCTTTCTCCCCTTGGCACGCACCTCAGCAGCCGTGAGCCACCCAAGCCCATACGGCCACCAACGCATAAGCCCTCACACCCTCTCCCCTCCAAGTTGCCGTGTCCAATATCCACCAAGGCAAAGGCAAGCCTAGCAACTCCGTGAGATGCCTTCCTATGATTGTTATCGTCATTCATGTTGTTATGCAGTTATCCTTCAGTTGTTTGTTTATCATGTTATTTAGTTATCCTATGATTACAGTTCATCTTATTATTATTCTGTGCACATTGTTTATATACACGAGCTCTCCCCTTTACACACACACTCACCAGGTCGCTTTCTGACGACCCTGGATTTGTACGTCTAGATGTTTGTTGAGGTCATACGCTTCGCGAAGAGCTGGAGTTTCTCCCTATTCGATTTCGGTATTCTTATCTTTCTTACCTTTATATTATTTCCTAATTCTCGTTATATCAGATTCAGTTGTTATTCAAGTTCTTTACTTATATGAAATCATGCGTGGATGCCTATATGTGATATTGCAGTAATCATGATTCATTATAGTTGGATTTATAGCATGTTCGGGTCACTTAAGGCTTAGCGCATATACGTGAGGTATTTTCCTTACGTATATGCGTCGTCGACTCGCGTCGCGTCTCCGCTTCAGCGTGTTTTGGGAAGCGGGGCATGACACGAAGCTAGCCTTTTGGGTTCAAGTGGTGCTAAGTGTTTTAGCTAACTTAGCTTCATAGGAAACATTGGGCATACTGTTTGCTTAACTGGATCAGTAGGGTCCAAGTTACTACTTTGTCCCTCAGGGATGGGCATGAATTGGTCGTCATTTTGTCTACGTCTTGTCTTTTAGAAGTGTCGACAAGTTAGAATCATTCAGATTGGTTGAAATGCTGTCTAGGAGCTCATCTTTTTAGAGTGTCAACAACTGATACTGCATGTGTTAGCTGTTGACAGCCGAAGAGGACTTTCGACAGTCAGCTTGAAAAAATTGAAACATAAGTCTCTGTAAAACCCTATCGATATCCCCTCCCAGGGCTTGTCGACAGCTCTATTGAGCTATCAAAAGTCAGAGACAAAAAATATAAAATTTTTGAAACATTTTTTTAAAACAATTTTTGTATAAAACTTGTATAGGGTATCTAGTGAAAATGTGTGTGAATCTTGAGCATCAATTAAATACCAAGACTTAAACATTCTAATTTCTTACAAAGATTTATACTCTCTTAAAGTCTTCATCAAGAGGGCTGAAATTCACACTTTGATCATCTGAACTTGAATCTCTTTCTTGAATCAACGTGATCACATCAAAACCTTACTTCTGAGGAAGAATAAGACTAAATCTTTTCTCTTGAACACACTAAAGCTTAATTAATACCAAATGACTTCATGTGGTTTATAATCACCAAAACAAAACTGTAGATTGTATCATTGGGCTAACAATCTCCCCTTTTTGATGATGACAAAACACATGAGTTACTTAAAATAAATGAAATGAAGAGCTTGGAAGGCTCCACCTGAAATTTTGCTTATATGTCAAGTTCAATCATATATGAGTAAAAGACAAAAACAAGCAAGTCACATGCATACTAATATGAATTTTTCAATATAGAATATTATGCATAAACAGGTCAACCTCCTTCCATGCCTCCAACCGCCAAAAAATAAATATGCAAGAACAATAAGATACCAATAATCCAATAATTAATTGCTTATACTTATGAGAGTGGATAAGAGGTAATTGCATATAAGTCTTAAATACATAATTTAAAATTTTTATCAATCTCAATCTCAAACCAATAACTCAAAATACTTCTCCTCCCTTTTTGTCAAACATCAAAAAGAGAGATTCTAACTTTGAAAATCCAAATAACAAGTAATAGAAAGTGAAAAAGAAAAGATCATTTAAAAAATTTATATGATACCAAATGGAAGGAGAACTCATCCCAAGTGAATTTGTAATGAAAAGTGATGTAAAACAAGAAAGCTCACAAACTCAAAATATCATGTATTTATCGTACAAATATTTAGTTTACCACAAATGAAAGAGAATCTATTATAGTCAAGAGGTCTAGTAAAAATGTCTGCCAATTAAAATTAATAGCAACATAGTTAATTTCAATATCTATTTTCTCATAATGGTTTCTAAGAAAGTGATATTGAATTTCTATATGCTTGGTTTTACTATGTTGATTTGCATTCTTGGTCATATGAATAGTACGAGTATTATCATAAAATAATTTAATATAATCATAGTGCAAATCATAATTAGGAGAGTATGTTTCATCCAAAAAACTTGTGCATAATAAGCCCCAGCCGCAATATATTCCGCCTTGGCAGTTGAGAGGGCTACGAAATTTTATTTCTTGAAAGACCATGAAATAAGGTAGTTTCCAAGAAATTGATAAGTTTCATTAATGCTCTTCCTATCCACTCTATAACCGGCATAGTCGACATTCGAATAACTCATCATAGAGAATTCTCTGATCTTTGGATACCACAAGCCAATTCCAATAGTGTCTTTAAAATATCTAATAATGTGTTTTACTGCAATCGCATGCGACTCTTCAGGACAAGATTGAAACCTAGCACACAAATATATACTAAACATAATGTCTGGCATTTTTGCCATCAAGTAAAGCAAATTATCAATTATGCTATAATAGAGTTTAATATCAATATTTTTATCTTGCACATGCTTATCAAGCTTGGTTGTGGTAGTCATAGGAGTTTTGCTGATCTTCAAATCTTCTAGCCCAAATTTCTTGATAAGCTCTCTTGTATACTTGCTTGATTGACGAAGATTGCATCACTCATTTTCTTGATTTGGAGTCCAAAGAAATAGTTGAGCTCTCCCTTCATGCTCATTTTGAACTTTTCTTAATGCATGATTCAAAATTCTTTCAAAGCTTTTCATTAGTATATCTAAAAATGATATCATTAATACATCTATATGCACTATCAAGATATCATTATCTACATACTTTGTAAATAAGATGGTATCAACTTTGGTTTTAACAAAACTATTTTCAATAAGAAAACAACAAGTCTTTCCTACCAAACTCTTTGAGCTTGTTTTAAACCATACAAAGCCTTTTCAAGTTTGAAAACAAAATCTGAATGTATAAGATCAATAAACCTGGGGGTTGTTCAACATACACCTTCTCTCCAATAAAATCATTCAAAAATGCATTTTAGCATCCATTGAAAAAAGCTTGAAATCCTTAAATACAAGGGTCATCCGTATGGCTTCGAACAATGCTACGGGTGCAAAGATTTTCTTAAAATCGATACCTTTGATTTGAGTGTAACTTTGGGCCACTAGCCTAACTTTATTCCTGATAACATTTTTTGATTCATCCAATTTATTCTTAAGGATCCATTTAGTGCCAATAATTGGCCTATCATGGGGCCTAAGAACAGGCTCTCAAACTTGGTTACGCTAAAATTGATTGAGCTATTCTTGCATTGCAAGTAAACAATATGAGTTGCCTTCATCCTCGAGGATATTCTTGGGCTCAATGTGTGATAAGAATGCAACATGGCCACAAATATCTAGAAGTTTGGAACGAGTAGTTACCCGCTGGATACATCACCTAAGATGAGGTCTTTAGGATAACTCGTTGTGTATCTCCAATCTTTCGAAAGTAGTTGAATTTGCTCAACTTCAACATCTTGATCTTCACCATGTTTATCATCCTTTGGCTTGTCATTTCTTGCAATGGTGACTCCATCAAAGTTACATTCTCTGACTCTTCACCTAAGAAATCAATCTCTACAATATTCTTCACAAGAGCATTACATTCCTCAAAGTTAATATGCATAGACTCTTTAATAGTCAAAGTTGACCTATTGAAGACCCCATATGCCTTACTAGTATTTAAATACCGAATAAATATAGCTTCGTAAGACTTGGCATCAAATTTATCTAAATAGTCCTTAGTGTTCAAAAAAAACATTTACAACCAAAAAATCTAAAAAATAAAATATTCAGTTTTTCTCAAATAGTAAATCTCAAAAGAGGTTTTAGAAATAGTTTGTGAAAATTAAATTCTATTTGATATGTAACGTGAGGTGCTTACGGTCTCGACCTATAGATATTGAGGGAGTCTGTATTCACTAATAAATGTCCTAGCCAGCTCTTGGATGTAGGATTCTTCCTTTCAATGACTCAGTTTTGTTGTAGAGTTTTAGAACATGAAAGTTTATGTTTGATTCCATTTTTTTTGCAATAAGTAATAAATGAGTGGTTTATAAACTCACTACCTCTATCACGTTTAATGCGTAAAATCGAAAAAGCTTTTTCTTTTTCAACCTTTTTTCTAAAAATATTGAAACGTAGAAAGCTTCATCTTTATGTTCTAAAAAGCAAACTGTCACGCCCCGCTTTCCAAAATACGCTGAAGCGGAGATGTCACAGAGTCGGCGACGTATATACACGAGGAGAATACCCCATATATACACGCTAAGTCTAATGTGACCTAAACAAGTTAATTTAATATATCACTAGAATAAAACATATAAATTCTTACACAATGATAGGATTATTCCATGAAAAAAATCAAATAGAACAACATAAAGTCCAAGCTATAGAGAATAAATAAAATCAACAGAATGAAAGGAAGACGTGAATAATACCAAAGAATCTGAGTGATCAAGCAAAAGAGACTTCATACTCCTCAAATACACACAATCCCCTCAGATATCTGGCCAGCAAAAGAAATATTCATAGACCTGGCGCGCAAATTCTGGGGAGTCAGAAAACTCTCAATGAGTGTGTAAAATGAGGGAAGGTGCACATGCATATTACGTGTGAGCATACTATGATATTTCTATAAACTATACTAAATAAAGAATATCATGAATGAAACTAAAATCAAAAGACAGTATAGCATAATAAAACATCAATCAGTATGTCACAATATTAAGATACGTGTAGTACCTAACTTAAGAGTAAAGGGGATCAGTCTATCACAATTATATGTCGAGTGTCTATCATGGCATACATATATATAACAAGTGAGTACACAATCAATATACATAGTTTCATGCAATATTTATTAGTAATTATGTCAGCGAACACCAATTGCAACATATAGTAAATACATCTCATATTACACCTACTACATATGTCAACTGGGATCCTATATTATTGAAATCGACAGAAGGAGGCATTATCCATGCTTTATGTGTGTCCCGTAGATACCCTGGACCACGATCCAGACTCCTGGTGCTGAACCAGGCCATACACTAGGTACTATAGTAATAATATAACAATAAACAATATGGGATCTCAGTCATCTCTGGGAACCAGCAGTAGAACCCTATCTCGGCTACGCAACCTGTATCCTAGGTTCACCCAAAATACAGATATTGTCTCCTCCATCAATTTCCCAATCTCGATGTAAGTTTTCTAGTTATATTATTATGTAGATAAATCAATACCCATGTTACCTAGATTACTGAGACGATATGGTAATAGTAACAATGTTAATAATAGTAACAATAACAATGTGAACAATGTCACCGTGTAGATCATAAAGCAGTAGAACAATACATGTGTTATAGTCTAATAATATTTTCCTAGTAATTTTCAGTAACATGAAATAATACTAGTAATATAACATATAATAATTTATCCATATACAATCTCATCTAGAACTAATTTAGAACTCATTCATCTGCACTAGGATATAATAGGAACATATTTCTTTAACTCATAATCTCAACACAGTCACTGTAGCCATCAAATATTCAATTTATTGCCAATCCAGAAGCTGAAATGATCAATAATACAGTTATCTCAATACTATCAATCTACTCTAATCCTCTATATCCATCAGTACATTTGAATCCCAGTCAATGGAGATGAAAACTCAGCCATATCAAATCAATCATCACTATCCAATTCAATCAAAATCATAGCTAAAGAGTAGAACATCCTCAAGCAACATAAAATCTATAATGTCTCTACATCCAATCTTTAACATCAATAATAAATCATTAATCCTCTAATAAACTAATAAGTGAGCGAATCCATAAATCCTTACTTCTAATAGCTCAAACTCAAAGCCTGTGAGCTCCGCGTTCCCACTCAGACACGATCCTAAGAAGCCTATGAGCTCCGCGTCTAACAACAAAGTGAGGTCCGCGTCCAACATGAGACCCATATTTTTGTTGTAACTAACCCCCATTACTGAGTCAATTAACACCCACATAATGTTGGGAGCTAATTCCCATTATGGAGGGATTCTAGAGGATAATTCTACCCCTGACCCCCTATAAATAGCTATGAAAGCCATGAGGGAGGGGGCTTTTTCTTTGGCTTTTCTGGAGAATTTAGAGTAAGAGATGGAGGAAGAGAATTCCTTGTCTTTAAAAGAAAAACTCTAATGCTTGCTGTGATCAAGTGGAGTTATTTTAATCTCTTCGAGAGCATCCTCATGACGATCCAAGAGAAGATTTTTTGTTCAGCCGGTCAACGAAAAACAAGATTCACTCTCCATTGACACACGAGGAACCTAGTTTTAAACAAAGAGGAGATCCACTCAAACCCCCCGCTCTTTTGTAATTGGATTTTCATCCATTGTAATCTTCTTTGCAATCAATAAGAATTTTTACACGACTTAAATTTCTGAGGAAACAAAAGATGGTGACTCTATTAGGAACTGTTTTCTCCACTGACGATATGGCGCAAGCTGACATCAAATTCCTTGGATCAATGGTCGAATCGCTCGTTGTCGAATTTGACCAACAAAAATTTGAAGAACTTCTCTCTTCATGCTCCAAAATCCCAAAGGCCACACAATAATGCCGCAAAGTCACTTCGAGGGCTCGCTCTCACGTTTCTTTAGAGACTTCTCAAAAAGTGATATGCGCAATTGCTCACAACGCAAGCAGCGTCACTTTTAGTGAGCTTCTGCAATCCTCCCGTGTAGCCCATACGGCCAGCGTCAATGTCTCTCAGGAGACCTGCAGGGCCAATGTATCGGCTTATGATTAAAAAGATGATGGAGATGATCGAGGGAAAATCGCGCACAAAAAGTGTATGTTTTGAAATTAAGATTTAAAGTGAGTGTGCTTTGGCTTCCTCGATACTTCCGTTATAGCATAGAGGCTAAAACGAGTCGAATCCACAAGGACGGGAGGCGATAGAAGCTTTACCGATTGATTCACGTATGTGTTAAAGATTCTTCAAAGTTTTAAAGAATAAAAAAAAAAAAAATAAAGAATGAAAAGAGAAATACGGTGAAATACGAAGAAGTAGGAAACATAGAAAAGAACGGTATTTGTGATTTTTGATATTTCTAAAACAAAGTAAAAAATAAAAAAAAACTCACGGCTACTAACTACTAATGACTCCACTAACATGCTAACCTCTTAGTGATAGTTGCCTCACATATATCATTGACCATCACTAGTCTTTGGTTCAAGAGCTTTACAAAACAAGGCCCATATGTAACTCATCACAACCAAACTCAACAAAACAAGTGCAAGCTATACTTAAACCATCAAAACTACAAGTAAGCATGGAGTAAAGTAATGTTAGCTTGTTAGAGAGTTAGAAAGTTAGAGTGTTAGATCCATCATCATGAGCCATCAATGGCTCTTGTAAGAACAAGGCCAAGTAGGGGCTATTAGATTCATGTGGATTATCATAAAGAAGTTAGACAAACTAGTGGTTAGTAGTTAGTTGCGATGAGAGAAAAATTATCTACACATGTAAAAGAGATTAGAGAGAAGAAAACAAAAATAAGATAAGAGAGCACCTTTCATAGATTGTCACTTTCTATTACAAGTACTCTTGCTTCCCCACATGTACCACTCTCTCTCTCCCTGTTACAAGATCTAAAACAAAATAGAAAATACAATGGAGGAGGAAGAAGAATACTAACCTAAACTATCCTAAACTACAAAATGGCAATGAAAATTACCCTAAACTCTGCATATCCCATGCTCTGGAACCCCAAGGGGTATTTATAGGCACCAGGGGAACGGGGGCTAGGGGGACAACCCCTGGCCCGAAGCCAGGCGGCGCGGCGGCCGTACGGCAGCGGAAACGCGGCCTAGGCTGCCTTTTCGCGACCATACTAGGGCCGCGCGCGGGGCGCTTCAAGCCCCGCGTGGTCCAGTCTGTCCCCTGTCCGCTTCTGCTCCCGGTTTCTGATTTTGGGCCCCTGATTTTGACGAATCAGCTCTTCTAGGTCAATAGTTTTGATATAGATTTTTAATCACCAATTAAATGATAATTTAGGTTCTTCTTCTTCATTGCACACCATGAACCTAGAATCAAGTAAGCAAAGCATTATTAGCAGAATTTTATACCAAAATATGTAGATGTGATAAAAATTATGCAAAATTAGAGACTAATCACATCTCCACACTTATCTTTTTGCTCATCCCGAGCAAAACAAAAATAAGAAAATTATTACACCACTTTCGCAGGTGACACGATTACACTGAGCATGTGCAACAAGCTGTTAAACTTCTAGGTTTCTCCTAGAGGAGGAGTTTTGTTTCCTGAGGATTTTCAGCGGATTACACCCAAAAAATCCATAAAGAAAGAAATTAAATGTTAGTACTTTGAAAACGCATTTTGAAAAAGAGAAAAGTATGAAGTATTTTTGTGAAAATATAAGTGATCCAAGGTCATAGGATAACCAGAAATTAATCTTTCTTAAACTAAGTCAAAATGCAAAATCTTGTTATAAATTAAATGTAAGAATTTAAAATTGAATTGACTCTTTGATCTTTTATAAAACTCTTAGAAAAATATGCACTTGGTGAAGATTTTTGGGATATCAATCTAACTTTAATGCCATTGATTTGTATATTTTTTTCTTTATTTTTTCTTTTTTTCTTCCCTTAGTTTTCTTAGGCTTTCTTATTTACCCGGGCAATGAGGCTTTAGCCGGTGACTCCCAAACCAGATGATCTTAGGGTACCAGATGAGAAAACATCTCTTGGACTTAATGACTCAAGTAAATAAGGCCACAAAACTAAAGGGGATTATTTTATTTTTATCCACCATTTTAGGTGTGAATAATCATGCTTCCTGAGGCATAATTGCCCAACTTCAATAAGTGATTCTTATATTATTTTTTTATTTATTTTATTTTTTAGGGCATTATCAGTCTTTGTTTCAATCCCAAAAATTGTGTAAGTGTGAAGTGCATAAATCTAAGGAAAGTAATTTAAGATCAAATTATTTTTTCAATCTTATTTTCTTATCCTAAAATTTAAACAAAATCTATTATTTTGACTTCGTTTCAAATTTCATAATTTTAGGTCTTCCTAATTCCTAAGATAATCTTAATTTTCTTTAAAATAAATCAAAACCATTTATCTTTTTTTCAAAAAGTTTTGTAAAAAAAAGAAAAGAGTTTTTATACAAAAGAAAATTTTAAAAAAGTTCCTAAAAAGAAGTGTAAAAGAAAGAAAATCTAAAACAACCTCAGTTAGTAAACCCTCCCCCACACTTATCTCATGCATTGTCCTCGATGCATCGTGAATGTGTATATACATGAAACAAATGGAGAGGGAAGAAAAATGACCTCATGGTGGTGGTTCCGGTGGTGGTCTGATTGGGCGAAGCGTTGCTACTCAATCAAGATATTGTGGATCTTGAAGGAACCCACCAATGACCTCTCTAATATGACCCAATAAAATGATGATTGAATGAATGATCTTATTAAAAAAATTATCCCCTCTAATTTTCAATTTTCAAAAATAATTATTGAGTCATTTTCTGCAACACCTTGTCCAACAATGAAGTGTGATTTTTGAAGATGAGGGATTTGGACTCAAATGGATCAGGAACAAAAATCGACACTGACTCAGGAATTTGACTCAAATCAAGTCGAGATTCAACAATGAGAGTCGAAATTGGTTCAAAAACAGGGTCCAAACCAAAGAATTGATATTCACATACTTTCCCCATCAATGAAGTGTGATCATAAGATATTGGTGATTCGATTTCACAGTGCACTGGTACAAGATTCAATGTTGACTCAGGAATAGAGAAAAAATCTGGTAAAGGTACCGAGGTCATTATTGAATCAAAAAGTGAAATAGAATTACTAACATGAGATTCATGATCACTTTCAAGCTCAAGTTCAATTTTAGGAAAAGGATAACTTACCAAAATATTAAGAGGTTGATGTTAGTCAAGTTCAGGTTGGTATGATAAAATTGAAACTGGATTTCCAAAGTGACATGATTCTTGGGTCTAATCAGTAGAGTTAGGGATATAAGGATCGGTCAAAGGTCGACAAGCATGACTTTCCTTGCTTTCATTGATCAATTCGCTCATTAATGAGTCTAATCTACTGATAGGCCTTGTAACAGAATTTTGAGTCTGAATCATGTCTTCCATACTTTTTGCAATTGGTTTTTCTTGAAAAGGTGAGTACCGAAGTTGATTTTTGAAATTAAGGTGAAATTGTAAGTCCGTCAGATGTTGTTCGGACTCACGCAAGGGTTCCATACTCGAGTCCAGCATTGATGGTTGTTCATTTTGAATGGGTAAGACTGGAAAAGATGAGTAGCACTCTTGAAAAATTGGTTGAGATGATGAGTCCAACATGTTTTGTATTCTTTCACAAAAGACTTCCAAACACTTTTCTAGCTCAAATTCTTCTTCAATTGGTTGCTCTAGAAAAGGGGTATATGGAGTTTGATGTGGGAAGGATTGTGAATTGAGCAAATTTTTTATTTATTGTAGGGACTCTTCCATACTACTTTCCAAATCAGATTTCTCTTCTGTTGGTGTTACAGGAAAAGGAGTATATGAACCAAAATCGGGGAATGAACTTTATAAAAATTATGGACAAGGCGGTTCAGAATTTGACTTGGGGTAGGTGAATCCCCATTGACACTGTGAAGAGTTGAAATTATTTTGAAAATTATGGTCATATGGTTGGGGATATGGGTCATATTGATTCGGATAATCCCAACCCGGCATAAATGGTTGGTTCATGTTGTACATAGCCGGGTCAGAGCTTTTCGAGTTAAATGAGGTAGGGGTGAAATATGAATTCATATTATAATTGAAAGAATTGTTGTTATTAAAATCCATATCATAATTTACAAAAAAGAAAAACAAACAAACAAACAACAAAGAAAAAGAAAAAGAAAACAAGCGTTTGCTAGGGTTGACTTAGACCTAGACAACTCCTAACTGGTTAGACTGTCCACGACGGGTATATTGTCGGAAACTGACTATAAGTTATTCGGCTAGGTAGGGATAAGATCAGTGGGAGGTATCCGTGCTGGAGCAACGGGTCTAATTATGCCAAACCACTGTTCTTCAAGGTTTCGCCTCTCAATCCCTAACCTTAGACACCGATTTGATAAGAGTCAACTTCTAACAACTTCCCCCTTAGGTCAATCTCTTAAATGAGTCTGAGATGTCCCTGGGCCAATGTCTAGCAATTTTTATTTAGGCTTGGGTTGTGTGAGTGGGGAGGTGATTTTTGGGCTAAGGGAAGGTAATGACTTCCCCACCTTATGTTGTCTTGGATTTTGCCCTTAAGTTTAATTTATACAAGTGTGCAATATAGATAAGAATGAACATAAAAAGTGAGTAAATCACTGAAGTGTTTGTCCTATGCTATATGCAATGCCATATGTACACCTCCTATCAACATTATAACAACACAAGAATAAAATACAGTAATTGGAATAAAAATTGACACCTGCCTAGATGCAAATGTCTAAACCATTTTAAAGCATCCAATTTCCATATTTTAATTCTTAAAATTATTTATAGTGCACGGGTAATATAATTAGCAGCAGAATATATGAAGTACAAGAATTTACCCAACCACACAAGAGAAAGTGTGGACTTCTGCAACGCTAAAAATTTAACCTGCACACCAAAAACAAAGAAGAAAAGTTAACAAAAACGTGAAATAAAACTGTTCCCATCCCTGGCATCGACGCCAAAATTTGATCGAGGGAAAATCGCGCACAAAAAAGTGTATGTTTTGAAATTAAGATTTAAAGTGAGTGTGCTTTGTCTTCCTTGATACTTCCGTTATAGCATAGAGGCTAAAACGAGTCGAATCCACAAGGACGGAAGGCGATCAAAGCTTTATTAGTTGATTCACGTATGTGTTAAAGATTCTTCAAAGTTTTAAACCATGAAAAGAAAAGAAAATAAAGAATAAAAAGAGAAATACGAAGAAGTAATAAACATAGAAAAGAATGGTATTTGTGATTTTTGATATTTCTAAAATAAAGTGAAAAACAAAGAAAACTCACGGCTACTAACTACTAATGAATCCATCAACATGCTAACCTCTTAGTGTTAGTTGCCTCACATGTATCATTGGTCATCACTAGTCCTTGGTTCAAGATCTTTACAAAGCAAGGCCCATATGTAACTCATCACAACCAAACTCAACAAAACAAGTGCAAGTTATACTTAAACCATCAAAACTACAAGTAAGCATGGAGTAAAGTAATGTTAGCTTGTTAGAGAGTTAGGAAGTTAGAGTGTTAGGTTCATCATCATGAGCCATCAATGGCTCTTGTAAGAACAAGGCCAAGTAGAGACTACTAGATTCATGTGGATTATCATAAAGAAGTTAGACTAGTTAGTGGTTAGTAGTTAGTTACCTTGAGAGAAAAATTAACTACACATGTAAAAGAGATTAGAGAGAAGAAAAAAAAGATAAAAAAAGAGAGCACCATTCATAGATTGTCACTTTCTATTACAAGTGCTCTTCCTTCCTCACATGTACCACTCTCTCTTTCCCTATTACAAGATCTAAAACAAAATGAAAAATAAAATGAAGGAGGAAGAAGAATACTAACCTAAACTTCCCTAAACTACAAAATGGTAATGAAAACTACCCTAAACTCTGCATATCCCCTGCGCTGGAACCCGAAGGGGTATTTATAGGCACCAAGGGAACGGGGGCCAGGGGGACAACCCTTGGCCCAAAGCCAGGCGCGAAAACGGGGCCTAGGCCGCGAAGGCCCCTTTTTCGCGGCCATACTTGGGCCGCGCGCCGGCGCTTCGAGCCCCGCGTGGTCCCATCTGTCCCCTTTCAGCTTCTGCTCCGGTTTCTAATTTTGGGCCCTTGGTTTTGACGAATCAGCTCTTCTAGGCCAATGGCTATGATATAGGCTTTAATCACCAATTAAATGATAATTTAGGGTCTTCTTCTTCATTGCACACCATGGACCTAGAATCAAGCAAGCAAAGCATTATTAGCAGAATTTTATACCAAAATATGCGGATGTGATAAAAATTATGCAAAGTTAGAGACTAATCACACCTCCCTCGTCCTGAGCAAAATAAAAATAAGAAAATTATTACACCACTTTCGCAGGTGACACGATTACACTGAGTATGTGCAACAAGCCGTTAAACTTCTAGGTTTCTCCTAGAGGAGTTTTGTCTCCTGAGGGTTTTCAGCGGATTACACCTACAAAATCCATTAAGAAAGAAATCAAACGTTAGTATTTTTAAAACGCATTTTGAAATAGAGAAAAGTGTTGAAGTACTTTTGCGAAAATATAAGTGATCCAAGGTCATAAGTTAACCAGAAATTAATCTTTTTTAAACTAAGTCAAAATGCAAAATCTTGTTATAAATTAAATGTAAGAATTTAAAATTGAATTGACTCTTTGATCTTTTATAAAACTCTTAGAAAAATATGCACTTTGTGAAGATTTTTCGAATATCGACTCTAGCTTTAATGCCACTGATTTCTATATTTTTTTCTTTATTATTTTTTTCTTCCCTTAGTTTTCTTTGACTTTCATATTTACCCTGGTAATGAGCCTTTATCCGGTGACTCCCAAACCAGATGATCTTAGGGCACCTATGAGAAAACATCCCTCGGATTTAAGGACTCGAGTAAACAAGGCCATAAAATTAAAGGGGATTATTTTATTTTTATCCACCATTTTAGGTGTAAATAATCATGCTTCCTGAGGCATAATTACTCAACTTCAATAAGTGGTTTTTATATTATTTTTTTATTTATTTTATTTTTTATGGCATTATCAGTCTTTGTTTCAATCCCAAAAATTGTGTAAGTGTGAAGTGCATAAATCTAAGGAAAAAAATTCAAGATCAAATTATCTTTTTAATCTTACTTTCTTATCCTAAAATTTAAACAAAATCTATTATTTTGACTTCGTTTCAAATTTCATAATTTTAGGTCTTCCTAATTCCTAAGATAATCTTAATTTTCTTAAAAATAAATCAAAACTATTTATCTTTTTTCAAAAAGTTTTGTAAAAAAAAAAAGAAAAGTGTTTTTCAAAAGAAAATTTTAAAAAAGTTCCAAAAAAGAAGTGTAAAAGAAAGAAAATCTAAAACAACTTATGTCAGTAAACCGTCCCCCACACTTATCTCATGCATTGTCCTCGATGCGTCGTGAATGTGTATATACATGAAACAAATGGAGAGGGAAGAAAAATTACCTCATGGTGGTGGTTCCTGTGGTGGCTGATTGGGCCAAGCGTTGCTACCCAATCAAGATATTGTGGATCTTGAAGGAACCCACCAATGACCTCTCTAATATGACCCAATAAAATGCTGATTGAAATTATGATCTTATGAAAAAAATTATCCCCATCTAATTTTCAATTTTCAAAAATAATTATTGAGTCATTTTCTGCAACACCTTGTGATTGTAAAAAAACAGAGATATAGTTTAAGGGTTAGAAGGATGTTATCTGGATGGATGCGTGTCTCTGTCTTCCACAATATATCCACAGTAGTAAGGGCTATGCGGGTCGAATCCACAGGGAGGAATGCGATGAAAGCTTTTCAGAACGATTTTCTCTAGCAGTTAGCTTAGAAAAAAGGGATATTGACTGTAAAAAATAGTTTTAGAAGTATAGTTTACTAATCATCTATCACAACCAAAGTATTATTCTAAAAGAATAAACATTATATTGAATAAAGAATTATCTACCCTAGGGTTGAGAATCAAGAAAGATGAATAACAATATTGTAAACTCTAATTCATGTGCACTAATAAAAATCAAATTATAATTCATCCTAATTTCAAAGCATAGCATAAGAAAAGTCTACATAACATTATGCTATCAAAGTATTTGGATATGAACTATGAATAACCATTTAAGAAGTGCAACTTAAATTAGTTAAACTCAATTATTAATTTATCTTCAAGAAAACCAATTTTAATCCTAGGGTTTTTAATAATAGATATCAATCAATTCATCTTTTAACTAAACTAGGGTTGATCCAGAGATTAGCAAACTATAAGTTTTAATTAGTTAAACATATTTTTATTTTTATTTTTAATTTTTATTATGAATAAGAAATGTTGCATGAAAATTAAAAGAAGAAAAACAAATAAGCTAAAGCAGAAAAATAAATTGAATTGCAAAACAAGAAAAGTAAAAAGAATAAAGAACCATTTTATTGGATGTCACCGGCCAATTACAAAGCTCTTCTCCTTCTTTCATAATCTTCTTCTCCAAATAACAAAAATGAAATAATACAAGAAATTCGAAAAGAAAAGAGTATCTAAAGGAAACCCTAAATTTGAGCCTCTGAGAGCTGCCCTTCTCTGTTGCTCTGCAGGGGTATTTATAGGAGAAAACCAGAGGAATAAGAAGCGTATGAAGAAAGGAGGAGCAAATATTTCTGAATTTGAATTCTCCTTTTATCTTCAAAATTGTTTTGACTTATCCATATAAGTTCAATTCTGTCCTGCAACTTGTTATCATGTTGATCCCTGAATATGACTTCTCAGCAGACTGAATTGGAAAGTTTGATCAACATAAGAGTTGTAGTCCTTCAGGTCTTCTTTCTAGAGCATCTTGATCAAATTTGAATTTTGACAGAGAAAGTTATGACTGAATACTAAAGAGTGTCCAGTCTGAATCCGAATTAAATTCATATTTTCTCTCCTTTATCTTCATCTTGTCGTGCAAGATGCCTGGTTCAAATAGAAGTCAATCTCTATCTTCATCTTGTTCTATGTTTCTCCTCCTTTAGATTTGAATACCAAGAGTTCCACTTTATCCTTCTCTTTAGCAATTAGGAGTTCTATTTTTATCCTTCCTCTTCCTCCCCTAGATATTAAATTAATAATTTAAAATTCAAGTTTAGAGTAGTTAGATAAGATAGAAGCTTCTAAATTACTACAATTAATTATGCATGTGGGTTTGTTGACTTTTTTGGGCTTTTGGGCTTTAATTAGGCTTAATTTATTTATTCTTTAATTACTCAAGGCCTGCACACATTAAACAATAAAATATTAGTAGTAGTGCTTAATAAAAGAATAAATAGGAAAATATGATGGTAAATGTGATGATAAATATGCACTTTTTACTATCTATCACACCCTCACACTTATCTTTTTGCTCGTTCTCGAGTGAAAATTAAAAAGAAAAAGAAAAAGAAAAACTAATCTATCCTAACTCACTTTCGTAGGAATCATGATTACACTTAGCACGTGCAACAAGCCGTTAAACCTCTAGGTTACCCTAGAGGACGAGTGTTGTCTCGTGAGGATTTTCAGCAGATTACACCCACAAAATCCATAAAAGGAAAATGTTATAGATTTAATTAATTTATTTTATTATTTATTTATTTTGAAAAAGGAAAGAATTATTTGAAATACATTTGAAGAAACTAAGTAATCTATAAGTTTTAAAATTATCATTTTTATTCATTCTTAAACTTAGTCTGTATACAATAATTTGTCATCAATTTTAGGTAAGGATTAAAATTTAATTTTTGTATAGTCTCTTTCGTTACCCTAAGTCATATGCATCCTTGTGAATATGAATCTTTACTAGGGATTCTTTAACTTGGACTCCCATGCCTCTTTATTATATTTATATATAGATATCTATTTTTTTTAAAATGTATAACTCATCTAATTTTTTTTTGTATAAGTATCAAGGCTTCTTGAGGCCCTCATACCTAACTAATTGATTATTAGATGTGTTAGTACATATATAGATAATATTTTTTAGTTTTCTTAGACTTTCTAATCCACCCATGCAGCGAGCCTAAGGTCGGTAGCTCCCAAACTGGTCGGTTTTGGGGCACCGGGTGAGAAAACACCCCACGGACTTAAGGATTCGAGTGAATTATGCCACAAAACTAAGGATTTTATTTATAAAATCACCTTTAGGCGTGAATACTTATGCTTCTTGAAGCACATGTATCCAACTTAATTAGTGAACTCTTTTTTTATATTATTTATATTATTTTTTATACGGCACAAGAGTCTTTATCTTAGAATCCTAGATGTGAACGTGTATTAGGTATATACATTTCATTAAGGTAAAAATCAAGATTAATTAATTATTCAATTTTTTTCCTATACCTAAAAAAATCCAACAATTTATTTTATTTCGACCAAGTTTTTAGGAATCCTAATTATGATTTTCCTAATTTTTAAGATTAACTTAGATTTCTTTCAAAAGATTTGTTCTTTTTTCAAAAAGTTTTTTTTTAAAAATTTTTTAGTTAGTATCTACCTATGTTAGTATGTTAGTAAATTCTCCCCCACACCTATCTCATGCATTGTCCTCAATATATGAATAAGTGCATGTATGCATGAAAATGAAGAAAGGAAAGGAAAATATTATCTTAAGGTGGTGGTTCCGGTGGTAGTCTGATTCGTCCATGAAATGCGGCCCAATCTAATTTTTGTGAAGTTCGGAGGAACCCAACAGAAATCTCTCTTATATAACCCAATAAAATGATGTATATATGAACGGTTTTTATTAAAAATTTAACCCCATCTAATTTTCAAATTCCATAATCAATTTCGGAGTCAATTTTGTTAACTATCTTGTCCCAAAATGGAGTGTGAAAAGATAGAATGAATGACTTGGACTTAGGAAGTACGGGAACTAATACTGACTCAGGAAAGTAACTTAAGTCAAGTAAAGGTTTAGGAATAGAGCTTGATTCAGGAAGTGGGTCCAAGTCAAGAAGTTAAAACTCAAGTCCACATTCATTTTCCTACAAAAGAATTTGACTTAATATTGGTGATTGAAGTTCAGGAATGATAGGTGTGGGAATCAAAACTGACTCTAAAATATTACTCAAATTGGGTAACAAAACAGGAGTCAATATTGATTCGAGAATTTGAACTGGATCACAAATTTGAGAATCTAGGTCACATTTCTCATTGAGTTCAATTTTAAAAAAATGAGAACTGGCCAATTTATCAATGGGACTTTCAAAAGTATGAAATTGGTCAAGTTCAATATGATGATCATCAAAGATGGGTGATTCAATTTCATTATGAATTGGCACAGGATCTAATGTTGACTCGGGAAAAGTATTGAAATAATGTGAAAAGCCCGGAGTCATTATTGAATCAGGAAGTAGAATTGAATAATTAAGTTGAGATTTAGGATCATATTCATTCTCAAGTTCTTGCCAAACTTTCAATGTCATTTTCAAAATTTGAAGTTTGGGCAAGTTCAAATGATTATACTGAAATGGAATCTTATTTTTCAAAACAAGATGACTCTTTGGCTCTAACAGAATGGTTAGCAACATCAGAAATGGTCAAACGGTGAGAATGAAGAGTTTGGACCATTAGATCTATGTGATGATTACGAGTGATTTTAGCCTGAGTCATGGCTTCAAGCATCTTTTCATAGTCGATTGGTTCATCATTTTGTTGTGATTGGACTTGAAAAAATTAAGTGTTGTTGTGAAATTCCTGGTGAAATTGTGAGTCCGTCAGATTTTGTGATTGTTGCTTAGACTCACGTATAATCATTTCCAAGATTGAAGGTTTTTTTATTTTGTTCACTTCTAAGATTGAAGGTTTTCTATTTTGTAATTGTTGCTTGGACTCACGCATACACATTTCCATCATTTCCAATATTGATGGTTTTCTATTTTGAACTGGTGGTTGTGAGTATGAATCTTGAAAATATTGTGGATAAGGTGGATAAGGAGGACAAGTTGGTTGAAAATTAGACTTAGGGGAGATGAATCCCCATTGATTGTTTTGGAAATTATGGTCATAAGATTGGGGACATGGGTTATATTGATTTTGATAAGACCACTCCGGCACACTAGGTTGGTTAAAGTTATAATATAGCGGGTTGGTAATATCGGAAAAAGAGGTAGGGGTGTAATATGGATTACCTAAAATTGGAAGAATTATTGTTATAAGACATATCACACAAACAAAAAAAAATAAGCAAACAAATAAAAAGAAAAAAATCTAACCTAAGTTAGGGTAAACCTGGACCTAGATGACAATATCTAACCTAAGTTCGGGTAAAACTGGACCTAGACGACTCCTAACTATAGACTGTCTTTAAGAGGTATACTACCGACCTTAACTACAAGTTAATCGGCCAGGTAGATGGCAAGGTTGGTGGGAGGTTATCCGTCAAAGATGTTCCTTAATTAAGTAAGGACCAACCTTCGGGCTTTTGGGCCTTGATCCCCTTCCTAGAACAACTTCCTCCTTCAGCCAATCTCCTAATGAGTCCGAGTTAACCTAAGGCCAACGTCTAGTCAATTTTTATTTTAGGGTTAGGGTTGTGAGTGCGACGGAGATGATTTGTGGGCCAAGGGAGGGTGATGAAATCCCCACCTTATGTTATTTATGGGTTATGCCCTTAAAGCAATTTAGTGCATGTGTAAAGCAATAGACAAGTATTCACTCAAAAGCAGTAAATCAGCCAAGCGTGCTTCCTAGTCTGTATGCAATGCGAACGTACCTTCTCTCCAGTACTCTTCAACAGAATTTAAAAAAAATTAAATAGACACGTGCCTATGACACAAGAGTCTAATTTTTTTATCAACTAATAGGTTACTGTTAATTAGTTAGTAGCATGCAGGGTGATCACAGAGAAAACTTATGAGAGCAGTAAACAGATATTGCAATTTGCAGAACCTGTAAAAAATTCAGTCAGTAATTGGCTACTATAGCCGCGGATCCGCGACTATTACTGTGTTTGCGTGGCTAGATAATAGGCTCTGCTGCTCTGCCTTTTAAGGCAGAGGCATATAGTTGCTATATGTCCTTAGCTGCAGCTAATTTCCCTATTATCAGATCCTGCAAACAGAAAAAAATAAATAGTTTTTTTTAAAGAATATCATATCGTTCCCTCACCGGCAACGGCGCAAAAATTTGATTGCAAAAAAACAGAGATATAGTTTAAGTGTTAGAAGGATGTTATCTGGATGGATGTGTGTCTCTGTCTTCCACAATATATCCGCGGTAGTAAGGGCTATGCGGGTCGAATCCACAAGGAGGAATGCGATGGAATCTTTTCGGAACGATTTTCTCTAATAGTTAGCTTGAAAAAAAGGGATATTGATTGTAAAAAATAGTTTTTGAAGTATAGTTTACTAATCATTTATCACAACCAAAGTATTATTTTAAAAGAATAAACATCATATTGAATAAAGAATTATCTACCCTAGGGTTGAGAATCAAGAAAGATGAATAACAATATTGTAAACTCTAATTCATGTGCACAAATAAAAATCAAACTATAATTCATCCTAATTTCAAAGCATAGCATAAGAAAAGTCTACTTAACATTATGCTATCAAAGTTTTTTGATATGAACTATGAATAACCATTTAAGAAGTACAACTTAAATTAGTTAAACTCAATTATTAATTTATCTTTAAGAAAACCAATTTTAATCCTTGGGTTTTTAATGATAGATATCAATTAATTCATCTTTTAACTAAACTAGGGTTGATCCAGAGAATAGCAAACTATAAGTTTTAATTAGTTAATCATATTTTTATTTTTATTTTTAATTTTTATTATGAATAAGAAAGGTTGCATGAAAATTAAAAGAAGAAAAACAAATAAGCTAAAGCAGAAAAATAAATTGAATTGCAAAACAAGAAAAGTAAAAAGAATAAAGAACCTTTTTATTGGATGTCACCGACCAATTACAATGCTCTTCTCCTTCTTTAATAATCTTCTTCTCTAAATAACAAAAATTAAATTATACAAGAAATTTGAAAAGAAAAGAGTATCTAGAGGAAATCCTAAATTTGAGTCTTTGAGAGTTGCCCTTCTCTGTTGCTCTACAGGGGTATTTATAGGAGAAAACCAGAGGGATAAAAAGCGTATGAAGATAGGAGGAGCAAAATATTTCTAAATTTGAATTCTCCTTTTATATCCAAACTTGTTTTGACTTATCAATTCTGTCCTACAACTTGTTATCATGTTGATCGCTGAATTTGACTTATCAACCAACTGAATTTAAAAGTTTAATCATACAAAAGTTGTAGTCCTTCATGTCTTCTTTCTGTAGAATCTTGAATCATCAAATTTGAGTTTCGACAGAGAAAGTTATGACTGAAATACTAAATCCGAATTAAATTCAGATTTTCTCTCCTTTATCTTCATCTTGCGGTGCAAGATGCCTGGTTCGAATAGAAGTCCATCTGTTTAATTAGAATGATGATTCATCTTGTTCTATATTTCTCCTCCTCTAGATTTGAATAGCAAGAGTCCCACTTTATCCTTTTCTTTAGCAATTAGGAGTTCTATTTTTATCCTTCCTCTTCCTCCCCTAGATTTTAAATTAATAATTTAAAATCCAAGTTTAGAGTAAGTTAGATAAGATAGAAGCTTCTAAATTATTACAATTAATTATGCATGTGGGTTTGTGGACTTTTGGGCTTTAATTGGGCTTCATTTATTTATTCTTTTTTACTCAAGGCATGCACACATTAAACAATAAAACATTAGTAGTAGTGCTTAATAAAAGAATAAATAGGGAAATATGATGGTAAATGTGATGATAAATATGCACTTTTTACTACCTATCACCTTGTCCAATAATGAAGTGTGATTTTAGAAGATGAGGGATTTGGACTCAAATGGATCAGGAATAAAAATTGACACTGACTCAAGAATTTGACTCAGATCAAGTCGAGAGTCAACAATGAGGGCCAAAATTGGTTCAAAAATAGGGTCCAAACCAAAGAATTGATATTCACATACTTTCCCCATCAATGAAGTGTGGTCATAAGATATTGGTGATTTGATTTCACAGTGCACTGGTACAAAATTCAATGTTGACTCCGGAATAGAGAAAAAATCTAGTAAAGGTACCGAGGTCATTATTGAATCAAAACGTGAAATGGAATTACTAACATGAGATTTAGGATCAGTTTCAAGCTCAAGTTCAATTTAAGGAAAAGGATAACTTGCCAAAATATCAAGAGGTTGATGTTGGTCAAGTTCAGGTTGCTATGATGAAATTGAAACTGGATTTCTAAAGTGACATGATTCTTGGGTCCAATCAGTAGAGTTAGGGATATAAGGATCGGTCAAAGGTCGACAAGCAAGACTCTCCTCGCTTTCATTGATCAATTCGCTAATTAATGAGTCTAATCTACTGATAGGCCGTGTAACAGAATTTTGAGTCTGAATCATGTCTTCCATACTTTTTGCAATTGGTTTTTCTTGAAAAGGTGAGTATCGAAGTTAATTTTTGAAATTATGGTGAAATTGTAAGTCCGTTAGATGTTGTTCGGACTCACGCAAGGGTTCCATACTCAAGTCCAGCATTGATGGTTGTTCATTTTGAATGGGTAAGACTGGAAAAGATGAGTAGCACGCTTGAAAAATTGGTTGAGATGATGAGTCCAACATGTTTTGCATTCTTTCACAAAAGACTTCCAAACGCTTTTCTAGCTCAAATTCTTCTTCAATTGGTTGTTCTAGAAAAGGGGTATATGGAGTTTGATGTGGGAAGGATTGTGAATTGAGCAAATTTTTTATTTGTTGTAGGAACTCTTCCATACTCCTTTCCAAATCAGATTTCTCTTCGGTTGGTGGAACAGGAAAAGGAGTATATGAACCAAAATCGGGGAATGAACTTTATAAAAATTATGGACAAGGCGGTTCAGAATTTGACTTGGGGTAGGTGAATCCCCATTGACACTGTGAAGAGTTGAAATTATTTTGAAAATTATGGTCATATGGTTGGGGATATGGGTCATATTGATTCGGATAATCCCAACCCGGCATAAATGGTTGGTTCATGTTGTACATAGCCGGGTCAGAGCTTTTCGAGTTAAATGAGGTAGGGGTGAAATATGAATTCATATTATAATTGAAAGAATTGTTGTTATTAAAATCCATATCATAATTTACAAAAAAGAAAAACAAACAAACAAACAACAAAGAAAAAGAAAAAGAAAACAAGCGTTTGCTAGGGTTGACTTAGACCTAGACAACTCCTAACTGGTTAGGCTGTCCACGATGGGTATATTGTCAGAAACTGACTACAAGTTATTCGGCTAGGTAGGGATAAGATCAGTGGGAGGTATCCGTGCTGGAGCAACGGGCCTAATTATGCCAAACCACTGTTCTTCAAGGTTTCGCATCTCAATCCCTAACCTTAGACACCGATTTGATAAGAGTCAACTTCTAACAACTTTCTCCTTAGGTCAATCTCTTAAATGAGTCCGAGATGTCCCAAGGGGCCAACGTCTAGCAATTTTAATTTAAGCTTGAGTTGTGTTAGTGGGGAGGTGATTTTTGGGCTAAGGGAGGGTCATGACTTCCCCACTTTATGTTGTCTTGGGTTTGCCCTTAAGTTTAATTTATACAAGTGTGCAATATAGATAAGAATGAACACAAAAAAGCGAGTAAATCACTGAAGTGTTTGTCCTATGCTATATGCAATGCCATATGTACACCTCCTATTAATATCATAACAACATAAAAATAAAATACAGTATAGTGGAATGAAAATTGACACGTGCCTAGATGCAAATGACTAAACCATTTTAAAGCATCGAATTTCTGTATTTTGATTCTTAAAATTATTTATAATGTACAGGTATTATAATTAGCAGCAGAGTATATGAAGTACAAGAATTTACCCAACCACACAAGAGAAAGTATGGACTTCTGCAACACTAAAAATTTAACCTACTCACCAAAAACAAAGAAGAAAAGTTAACAAAAACGTGAAATCAAATCGTTTCCATCCCTGGCAACGGTGCCAAAATTTGATCGAGGAAAAACCGCTCACAAAAAAGTGTATGTTTTAAAATAAAGATTTAGAGTGAGTGTGCTTTGGCTTCCTCGATACTTCCGTTATAGCATAGAGGCTAAAACGAGTAGAATCCATAAGGACGAGAGGCGATAGAAGCTTTACCGGTTGATTCACTATGTGTTAAAGATTCTTCAAAGTTTTAAAGAATGAAAAGAAAAGAAAATAAAGAATGAAAAAAGAAATATGGTGAAATACAAAGAAGTAGGAAACATAGAAAAGAATGGTATTTGTGATTTTTGATATTTCTAAAACAAAGTGAAAAATAAAGAAAACTCACGGCTACTAACTACTAATGATTCCCCAATATGCTAACCTCTTAGTGATAGTTGCCTCACATGTATCATTGGCCATCACTAGTCCTAGGGTAAATAGCTTTACAAAGCAAGGCCCATATGTAACTCATCACAACTAAACTCAACAAAACAAGTGCAAGTTAAACTTAAACCATCAAAACTACAAGTAAGCATGGAGTAAAGTAATGTTAGCTTGTTAGAGAGTCAGAAAGTTAGAGTGTTAGATCCATCATCATGAGCCATCAACGGCTCTTGCAAGAACAAGGCCAAGTAGAGGCACTAGATTCATGTGGATTATCATAAGGAAGTTAGACTAGTTGGTTGTTAGTAGTTAGTTACCATGCGAGAAAAATTAGCTACACATGTAAAAGAGATTAGAGAGAAGAAAACAAAGATAAGGTAAGAGAGCACTTTTCATAGATTGTCACTTTCTATTACAAGTACTCTGTCTTTCCCACATGTACCACTCTCTCTTTCCCTATTACAAGATCTAAAACAAAATAAAAAATACAATGAAGGAGGAAGAAGAATACTAACCTAAACTGCCCTAAACTACAAAATGGTAATGAAAACTACCCTAAACTCTACATATCCCCTGCTCTGGACCCCTAGGGGTATTTATAGGCATCAGGGGAACGGGGGCCAGGGGACAACCCCTGGCCGGAAGCCAGGAGCACGCCGCGGCTGTACGGTCGTAGAAACACGGCATAGGCCATGTTTTCGCGGCCATACTAGGGCCGCGCGCGCGGTGCTTCGAGCCCCGCGTGGTCCCGTCTGTCCCCTGTCAGTATTTGCTGCCGGTTTCTAGTTTTGGGCCCCTAGTTTTGACGAATCAGCTCTTCTAGGTCAATGGCTATGATATAAGCTTTTAATCACTAATTAAATGGTAATTTAGAGTCTTCTTCTTCATTGCACACCATAGACCTAGAATCAAGCAAGCAAAGCATTATTAGCAGAATTTTATATCAAAATATGCAGATGTGATAAAAATTATTCAAAATTAGAGACTAATCACACCTCCACACTTATCTTTTTGCTCGTCCCGAGTGAAACAAAAATAAGAAAATTATTACACCACTTTTGCAGGTGACACGATTGCATTGAGCATGTGCAACAAGCCGTTAAACTTCTAGGTTTCTCTTAGAGGAGGAGTTTTGTCTCCTAAGGGTTTTCAGAGGATTACACCCACAAAATCCATAAAGAAAGAAATCAAGTGTTTGTACTTTGAAAACGTATTTTGAAATAGAGAAAAGTGTTGAAGTATTTTTGCGAAAATATAAGTGATCCAAGATCATAGGTTAACCAGAAATTAAACTTTCTTAAACTAAGTCAAAATGCAAAATCTTGTTATAAATTAAATGTAAGATTTAAAATTGAATTGACTCTTTGATCTTTTATAAAACTCTTAGAAAAATATGCACTTTGTGAAGATTTTTGGCATATCGACTCAAGCTTTAATGCCATAGATTTCTATATTTTTTCTTTATTATTTTTTTCTTTTTTTTCTTCCCTTAGTTTTCTTAGGCTTTCTTATTTATCCGGATAGTGAGCCTTTAGCCGGTGACTCCCAAACCAGATGATCTTAGGGCACCAGATAAGAAAACATCCCTCGGACTTAAGGACTCGAGTAAACAAGGCCACAAAACTAAAGGGAATTAATTTATTTTTATCCACCATTTTAGGTGTAAATAATCATGCTTCCTGAGGCATAATTATCCAACTTCAATAAGTGATTTTTTATATTATTTTTTTATTTATTTTATTTTTTATGGCATTATCAGACTTTGTTTTAATCCTAAAAATTGTGTAAGTATGAACTGCATAAATGTAAGGCAAAAAATTCAAGATCAAATTATCTTTTTAATCTTACTTTCTTATCCTAAAATTTAAACAAAATCTATTATTTTGACTTCGTTTCAAATTTCATAATTTTATGTCTTCCTAATTCCTAAGATAATCTTAATTTTCTTAAAAGTAAATCAAAACTATTTATCTTTTTTCAAAAAGTTTTGTAAAAAAAAAGAAAAGAGTTTTTCAAACGAAAATTTTAAAAAAGTTCCTAAAAAGAAGTGTAAAAGAAAAAAAATCTAAAACAACCTATGTTAGTAAACCCTCCCCCACACTTATCTCATGCATTGTCCTCGATGCATCGTGAATGTGTATATACATGAAACAAATGGAGAGGGAAGAAAAATTACCTCATGGTGGTGGTTCCGTTGGTGGTCTGATTGGGCCAAGCGTTGCTACCCAATCAAGATATTGTGGATCTTGAAGGAACCCACCAATGACCTCTCTAATATGACCCAATAGAATGTTGATTGAATGAATGATCTTATTAAAAAAATTATCTCCATCTAATTTTCAATTTTCAAAAATAATTATTGAGTCATTTTCTGCAACACCTTGTCTAACAATGAAGTGTGATTTTGGAAGATGAGGGATTTGGACTTAAATGGATCAGGAACAAAAACCGATACTGACTCAAGAATTTGACTCAGATCAAGTCGAGAGTCAATAATGAGAGTCGAAATTGGTTCAAAAACAGGGTCCAAACCAAGTAGTTGATATTCACATACTTTTCCCATCATTGAAGTGTGATCATAAGATATTGGTGATTCGATTTCACAGTGCACTGGTACAAGATTCAATGTTGACTCCAGAATATAGAAAAAATCTGGTAAAGGTACCGAGGTCATTATTGAATCAAAAAATGAAATGGAATTACTAACATGAGATTCAGGATCACTTTCAAGCTCAAGTTCAATTTCAGGAAAAGGATAACTTACCAAAATATCAAGAGGTTGATGTTGGTCAAGTTCAGGATGGTATGATGAAATTGAAACTGGATTTCCAAAATGACATGATTCTTGGGTCCAATCAGTAGAGTTAGGGATATAAGGATCGGTCAAAGGTCGACAAGCAAGACTGTCCTCACTTTCACTGATCAATTCGCTCACTAGTGAGTCTAACCTACTGATAGGCCGTGTAACAGAATTTTGAGTCTAAATCATGTCTTCCATACTTTTTGCAATTGGTTTTTCTTGAAAAGATAAGTATGGAAGTTGATTTTAGAAATTATGGTGAAATTGTAAGTCCGTCAGATGTTGCTCGGACTCATGCAAGGGTTCCATACTCAAGTCCAGTATTGATGGTTGTTCATTTTAAATGGGTGAGACTGGAAAAGATGACTAGGACTCTTGAAAATTGGTTGAGATGAGGAGTCCAACATGCTTTGCATTCTTTCACAAAAGACTTCCAAACGCTTTTCTAGCTCAAATTCTTCTTCAATTGGTTGCTCTAGAAAAGGGGTATATGGAGTTTGATGTGGGAAGGATTGTGAATTGAGTAAATTTTTTATTTATTGTAGGGACTCTTCCATACTTCTTTCCAAATCAGATTTCTCTTCGGTTGGTGGAACAGGAAAAGGAGTATATGAACCAAAATTGGGGAATGAACTTTGTGAAAATTGTGGACAAGGCGGTTGAGAATTTGACTCGGGGTGATGAATCCCCATTGACCCTGTGAAGAGTTGAAATTATTTTAAAAATTTTGGTCATATGGTTGGGGATATGGGTCATATTGATTCGGATAATCCCAACTCGGCATAAATGGTTGGTTCATGTTGTACATAGCCGGGTCAGAGTTATCCGAGTTAAATAAGGTCGGGGTGAAATATGAATTTATATTATAATTGAAAGAATTCTTGTTATTAAAATCCATGTCACAATTTACAAAAAAGAAACACAAACAAACAAACAACCAACAAAGAAAAAGAAAAAGAAAAAGAAAACAAGACTTTGCTAGGGTTGACTTAGACCTAGACAACTCCTAACTGGTTAGACTGTCCACGGGGAGTATATTGTCGGAGCTGACCACAAGTTCATCGGCTAGGCAGGGGCAAGATCAGTGGGAGGTATCCGTGCCGGAGCAACGGGCCTAATTATGACAAACCACTGTTCTTCAAGGTTTCACCTCTCAATCCCCAACCTTAGAAATTGATTTGATAAGAGTCAACTTCTAACAACTTCCCCCTTAGGTCAATCTCTTAAATGAGTCTGAGATGTCCCAAGGGCCCAACGTCTAGCAGTTTTTATTTAGGCTTGGGTTGTGTGAGTGAGGAGGTGATTTTTGGGCTAAGGGAGGATAATGACTTCCCCACCTTATGGTATCTTGGGCTTTGCCCTTAAGTTTAATTTGTACAGTTGTGCAATATAGATAAGAATGAACATAAAAAAGCAAATAAATCAATGAAATGTTTGTCCTATGCTATATGCAATGCGATATGTACACCTCCTATTAATATCATAACAACACAAGAATAAAATACAGTATATTGGAATGAAAATTGACATGTGCCTAGATGCAAATGTCTGAACCATTTTAAAGCATCCAATTTCCGTATTTTAATTCTTAAAATTATTTGTAGTGCACAGGTAATATAATTAGCAGCAGAGTATATGAATATAAAAGAATTTACCAAACCACATAAGAGAAAGTGTGGACTTTTGCAACGCTAAAAATTTAACCTGCACACCAAAAACAAAAAAGAAAAGTTAACAAAAACGTGAAATCAAACCGTTCCCATCCCCGGCAACGACGCCAAAATTTGATCGAGAGAAAACCGCGCATAAAAAGTGTATGTTTTGAAATTAAGATTTAAAGTGAGTGTGCTTTGGCTTCCTCGATACTTTCTTTATAGCATAGAGGCTAAAATGAGTCGAATCAACAGGGACGGGAGGCGATAGAAGCTTTACCAATTGATTCACGTATGTGTTAAAAATTCTTCAAAGTTTTAAAGAATGAAAAGAAAAGAAAATAAAGAATGAAAAGAGAAATACGGTGAAATACGAAGAAGTAGGAAACATAGAAAAGAATGGTATTTGTGATTTTTGATATTTCTAAAACAAAGTGAAAAACAAATAAAACACACGACTGCTAACTACTAATGACTCCATCAACATGCTAACCTCTTAGTGGTTGTTGCCTCACACGTATCATTGGCCATCACTAGTCCTTGAAGAGCTTTACAAAGCATGGCCCATATGTAACTCATCACAACCAAACTCAAACAAGTGCAAGCTACACTTAAACCATCAAAACTACAAGTAAGCATGGAGTAAAGTAATGTTAGCTTATTAGAGAGTTAGAAAGTTAGAGTGTTAGATCCATCATCATGAGCCATCAATGGCTCTTGTAAAAGCAAGGCCAAGTAGAGGCTATTAGATTCATATGAATTATCATAAAGAAGTTAGACTAGTTGGTGGTTAGTATTCGTTGTCATGAGAGAAAAATTAGCTGCACATGTAAAAGAGATTAGAGAGAATAAAATAAAGATAATGTAAGAGAGCACTTTTCATAGATTGTCACCTTCTATTACAAGCACTCTTGCTTCCCCACATGTACCATACACTCTCTCCCTATTACAAGATCTAAAACAAAATGGGAAATACAATGGAGGAGGAAGAAGAATACTAACCTAAACTACCCTAAACTATAAAATAGAAATGAAAACTATCCTAAACTCTGCATATCCCCTGATCTGGAACCCCATGGGGTATTTATAGGCACCAGGGGAACGGGGGCCAGGGGGACAACCCCTGGCCCGAAGCCAGGCGTGCGCCACGGTGATGCTAGGGCCACGCGCGTGGCGCATCGAGCCGCGTGCGGTCCCCTCTGTCCCCTGTCATGTTCTGCTCCCGGTTTCTGGTTTTGGGCCCCTGGTTTTGACGAATCTGTTCTTCTAGGTCAATGACTATGATATAGGCTTTTAATCACCAATTAAATGGTGATTTAGGGTCTTCTTCTTCATTGCACACCATGGACCTAGAATCAATCAAGCAAAGCATTATTAGCAGAATTTTATACCAAACAAATATGCGGATGTGATAAAAATTATGCAAAATTAGAGACTAATTGGGAGACCAATCTCGCAATCACTCTCCTCCCCGTACTCTGTAATTTTAGGTTGCCAGGGGTTCCCAATAATCCTTGCGACTTAACCAGAATATTGAATGTCGACAAAAGCATTGCGCTCATCGATAGCAAGTTATAGACTCTGCAGTTATAATCGGTTTTGTAGACAATGAATGCGAGTCTGAGACCCGTATTTCTCAATACGACGTTCACGTTCATCCACACGCATTTCAGGGCCCAAACGTGAGGCCCACTTTTCACTATCAGAATGCGAGACTCGCGTTCAGCCTTTGGCCAAGCCGTCAGCGCCCAAGAACGAGGCCCGTGTTTCACTATAAGAATGTGAGACCCACATTCAGCCTTTGGCCAAGCCAAAATGCGAGGTCCATGTTTATCAGCCGAAACGCGAGGTTCGTGTTCCATTACTAGAACACGAGACCCGCGTTCAACCTTTTGCCAAAGCAAATGTGACGTTCACATTTTCTACCAGAACGCGAGACTCCCGTTGAGAAGCAAAAACTGTTCAAATGCGACCTCCGCTTTTCAACACATAAATGCGAAGTTCACATCCAGCCTCCAAAGGCTAAGAGGAGTACTGAACTAGAAATCCCTCACCCCTATGGGTTTGAGGCTAGTTTTTCAGATACCCCTATGGGTTTGAGGCTAGTTTTTTGACTTTTTAACAAAGAAGCAGAGTGTCCATCAAATCACTCCTCAATGTTGCTGCGAGTGACTCATCACGACAATACTCTCCAAGTGTCACTGCATCTCATATATGAGCAAGCCATCAGTTTCCATGGGTTATCAGCGAACCCATCTTCTAACTCAGTCAAGAGGCGTCGCTCCTGCAAGAAGAGATCATTTTCTGATGTGGAGTATCCTGAT
This sequence comes from Agave tequilana, assembly GCA_038442645.1. NCBI lineage: Eukaryota > Viridiplantae > Streptophyta > Magnoliopsida > Asparagales > Asparagaceae > Agave > Agave tequilana. The sequence goes on from JAVJIF010030278.1 coordinate 252,057, forward strand.
GTGACTTTCAATATGGTGGGTCTAAGTACCACACCAAGTAAGTAGAAAGGCAAGTAGCTGGCCATCAGTTTTGGAGAGGGCGAAGTTGAACTTTCTTCATGTTTGAAAGAAATACTGATCGAGTCTGAAGGTATCTACCAACACACTCGAATCTAGATTGATGCAATAGCCTAGTAGTCTATACAATGTCTTGGCTAGGGGAATTAAAGCAAGTGATGAGCACTCCGCTACCGTAGAATCTTAATCATCCAACTCTTATAAGGAGAAGGAGGTCTTTGCATTTATAGCCGAAACTCCATATGAGGTAGCTAAAAGAGCTCAAAGGGCTCCAAGTCTAGCACTTCCTCTAGCAAGAATAAAGGAAAATAGAAGCAGAAAGAAAGCTCTTCTTCTGAGAAAACTGAAAGTGTGGACAACTCCAATTCTAAACCTCCCAAATTTTCGTCTGAAGATGAGGATGGTTCAAAAAATGGAGGCTATCACTCTAAGTGAATGAACTTAAGAAATGCCTGGAGGCCATTGCTAATTGAAGTAATCTCCAAGAGGCAGGAATAGTTCGACCATATCTAGCAGAGTAGGATGCTGCTCCTTATCTCCTCAAGTTCAAGGCACCGACCGTACACAACTTTGATGATAAAGGGTCACTGAACAAGAATATATACTACTTTAAATCCCAAAACAAAAATGTAGTATCGAACAATGCCATCATAGCTCATTTATTCATTGGCACTCTCAAAGGGGTGGCCTTTGAATGGTTCATGAAACTTTCCGTCGGCTCTATCAAGACTTGGGCCAACCTCGAGAAGCTATTTCTGACTCGCTTCTTTGAAGATGATATAAAGATATCGGTGCCAACTCTCCTTGCAACAAAACACAAGAAAGAAGAGTCCATCAAATTGTTTACGAAAAGATTTCAAAGTATGGCACTATGACGCCTGAGTGGCATAACGCAATCTACAATGGTAAAGGCTTGCCTCCACAATCTGTAAACCGCATCTTAGCTTAAATAGGTTTAGTCAAATGTTGCACTTGAAAGCAGTTGGTGCTACAAGGTGAGAAAGCGAAGGAGATCATTACCAGGGTCAAGGCTGAAGAAAAAGACAACAAGCTGAGACCTGATAAATCAATATGACGCACTCCAGAATCATCTTCTCATCCGAAAAGAAGGGATACTCTTGCAATAGTGGTCAAATCTCCTTCCAATCCTAAATTATCTAGAGGGAACAATTCTACAAAATAGGTGCGCGCTAACAAGCAATAATCATTTAAGGATGAATACGTTGTCTCGCTATTTAAGTTGCTTCACAAAAGTAACAAGCTCAAGCTGGCAGAGGCAAGACGTCCTAAAGAGGTGGGTAAGACAGATGACCTCAACTACTACTTGTACCACAGGATGCTTGGGCACCCCACCAAAAGTTGCTAAATCTTCAAAGATGTACTTTAGACTCTGATTGATGCAGTGGTGCTCAAACTCTGTCCAGAGCAAAAGAAGGTGATGGTTCCTATTCCGAAAGGGAAACTAAGGGTGATTAATACTGATCCCCCACAACAAAAAAGAGAAAGGCCTAGTCTCTGTCATGACTTCTTAAGGAGGAATCATGTTGGCTCACCTCGACCTCATCGAGAACCAACAATGGACGACCATCACAAATAGGAAGTCCAAAGGAAAAGCTAGAGCATCTTCTAGTAAGAACATCTCTATAAGAGAAACTGAAGAAGGTATTACTCCCCTTACCAGTCCAGAAGAAGAGGGGTCTGCCTTTGCTGCTGACATGGGTGCTCCTTCCATGTCAAAGACTCGATCCGATAAGCAGTACTTGAAATAGTACGGTGAGTCGATAGAAAGCTCTCCACATCCAGTCAAGGAGACAATCGAGCAGCCTATGAAACAACTTGTGGACAAACAAAAGGAGCTTCGCTATGCCAATTCTCTTCAAAAAGGCGATGTAGGACTATCAACTCTCTTTTGCTTTGATGTATTGGCCTAGCTTGCCAACATTCCAGCCCCGATTAATCTTTACTAGCTCCTAAGACTCTTTAAGTCCACGAGAGAGGCTCTAAGAGAAGCATTGGTAAATTCTGAGATTTTCCTAGCCCAGAATCCTACCATGCCAGAGGAGGAAGATGTTAACACTGTCATCAGGCCTCTAGACATTCCCCACGCATCACATTCTTTCCAGAGGATACGCAAATCAAGGGGAAATATGACAGAGCCCTGTATTACACAGGGCACATTAGGCCATATGAAGTGAGCCACATTCAGGTTGATCTAGGATCCGCATTGAGCATCATGCCTCGCAAGATCTTGAAATACTTGGAAATCTTTACCCACCAATTTAGTGCTACTCAGACTATCATTTATGGTTTCAATGCCAATGGTACATACCAGATGTGTAAAATCAAGCTCAGATGCCAAATTGGGGACTTGAAATCTGAGGTGATGTGTTATGTCATTGATACTGACATGTCTTAAAATTTGTTATTGGGATGACCATGGATTCACCGCAACTCCATCGTCAGTCCACCCTTCATCAGGTGATGAAATAAACAGAAGAGTGAAATACTGATCGCTTAAAAGCATCCATTCAAAGGGGTAAGGAACTATTTCACTGACTCCCTCCACTATCAAGATCCTACTTGAGCTTACTGAGGACCTGACTCCAGGAGACCATGATTCTGGTAACGAAGCTAGCGCTGAACTGAAACTAGAAGAAGAATGTCTTTGGAAAATAAAACCACTTGTAACAAACATTGATAAGCTCGATTTCAATAACACCACAAATGTTGAAGGTGAGTGGTTTATCAATGAGAATTTAGATTTGGCTTACTTTTCTGGGTTAGCTTCGATTCTGTACCATCAGATACTAATACTGACGTAGATAGTGATCTTTTGTCTGCAATAAATGCTTTGATTTCAGTGCACGTGTCAATAAAGTTATCCCTTATGGTACACAAAAAGACCAGTGACGCGCAAGGAGGCTTCTTTGCAGTGCCAGCCAAGCCCAAAGGTCAGAACCAATTCTATTTGGAAGATTCAAGTCTGAGACAATAACTCGTGAAAGTTCAAAAGACAATGGCGAATCTCCACAATTCTGTCATTGCAGTCCAAGCACACACCGTATGATGGAGAAAATGGAATACGACCTCACTGACTTAAACTTCAACAAAGGAAGACGAACACTACTTTGATCTTTCGTACTAGAAGGGGAAGCCCCTGATTACTACCACAAGACTCGAAGGGGATTAGGTTATGTATCAACGCCAATTCCATTAAACTTTGAGTCTAAAGAATCTCTATATTACAACCATTCATCAGGCACATCATCGTGGGAATTAGACATCAGTGTCAGTGATATCTTCAGAGATCTTTCAGTAAACATGGTCTCAACTGGCCATTTGGAAGAGGAAGACGAAAATAATTTAATTGGATACTAATCCCTGGATCAAACAATTGAACAATATCTGGGATATATGCTTTGAACAATGTGAACCACCACAGAGGATAAAGTGTTTCGAATCAATCTGGTAAGTAAGGCTAACCGTAATCTATCTTTGCAAGCGAGAGCTTGACGCCTTCCAAGAAAGAAGACCTAATACATCTTATACGAGAGTATATAGACGTTATTACTTGCAATTATGAGGACATGCCTTGTCTCAATCCACAAGTGGCCATGCATTGCCTCAACGTCAATTCGGAGATAAAGCTAGTCAAATAGCAATAATGGCGATTTCATCCAGAGATTATGGAAGCAATTGTCAGGAAGCTTATAGACTCCAGTTTTGTCAGGGAGGAGCAACATCCAGATTGGGTTACCAGCATTTTCCCATCCCCAAAAAGAACGGAAATAACTAGATTTGCATAGACTTCTTCGATCTGAACGTCGCTTGTCCTAAAGATGAGTTCTCTCTCTCGACCTTGAATGTCATGATACACAATACGTGTGGTTTCAAGAGGATGTCCTTCATAGATGGCTTCTCTGGATATAATCAAATCATGATGTGTCTAGAAGATGAGAAGCATACATCTTTCAGAACACCACTGGGAGTGTATTGCTACACATGATGCCCTTTGGCTTATAGAATGCAGGTGCAACATACCAACGCGCCATAAATATGATCTTCCACGAGCATATATGCAAGAACGTAGGGTACTACATAGATAATTTTGCAGTGAAGAGTCATGACAAAGGTGATCACATAGCAAATCTGAATAGAGTATTTGACATCATGAGGCTGCATCAATTAAAGATGAATCCAACCAAGTTCTTTCTGAGGGTGGCCAATGACAAATTTCTTGAATTTGTTATAACATCTAAAAGAATCCATCTTAACTCAGAGAAAATCTGTGCTATTCAGGAAATGCAACCTCTAAGAAATCTCAAAGAACTTAAAGGATTGCTGGGACGTCTGGACTACATCTGAAGATTCATATCAAATCTTTCAGGATGTGGCCAACCCATCACTGAGCTGATAAAGAAGGGAGTCTCATTTGTATGGAATAGTGCTTGCCAAGAAGTTTTCAAGGAAATCAAGAGATACTTTACACATCCATGATTGAGTTGGAACCCACACAAAAAAATACAGAATTTCAGAACTTTATAATAGTAGTGCAAGGTACTCAATTCTACCGCTATAGCGAGTAGCTATACGAGTCGTGATCCACAAGGTGGTACTAGCGATGAAAGCTTCTAGTAGATCTTCTTTCAAGTTACTTGAAAATGATTAAAGTTCTTCTCTTGTTCTTTAAAGAAAAGGAAAATAAAACTATGTTAATTTGTGAAGATGATAAATAGAAGGATATGATGATTTTGGGAAAATAGAAAACTAAGTTAAAGAAAGAAAAAAGAGTGAATAAAAGAGTTCGGAGATGGTATTGATCTAAACTAAAGGATTAAAAGAAAGAAAGAAAAACTAAAAGAACTTACCTACCTCTTCCGGTTAATGACTTACCTTGAATTGTTAGCACGTTTACCTTGCTTTGGAGGCGATTAATGCATAATCCATAAGATCGAGCTCAGTCCCCATTCGTATTACATCATCAAGATGAAAAGAATGAAATGATACTGAATCTTGAGGAGGAGATCATCATCATGAAATATCAGTGGCAAATACACAACAAGGCTATACTGATGCTACTAGATCGCTTGGATTCTCATCAAAAACAAACAAAGGTAAAGTAGAAAAGAGAAGAAGAATATAAAAACAAAAAATATAAATAAGTTACCTTTTCATTGCTTGTAGAAATGATGGAAGAAAAGAGGAGGTTACATCTGTGTCACTCTCAACATAAATTTCTCTCTTACATAAATGAATCTCAGTCTAACTATGCTTACAAAGAAATAAAAGTTACATAAACAGAAAAATAAAAACCTGCACTAACCTAGAATGAAACTAGCTTAAGAATCCTTCTCTGCCTGATCACTCGTGTACACTGAGAAATCCCAATATTTGTAGGTAAAAACCAAATAGAGAGAGTGTGAGAAGATAGGGGAGCAAAATATTCCCCGTATCTTAACCGACTGGCAGCAGAAACGCAGCTTTAGCCGTGTTTCCTTAGCATGGGTGTGCCCAGATGGCCACACCAGGGGGTGTTGATCCTTGGTTTCTCGATCTTCTTTTATCTCTTGCTGGATTTTCAGATTTATGTCCTGGATTTGTCGAAACTGAATTACACCTAGAGGGGGTGAATAGGTGTACTAGCTAATGTATGACAAATGATGTGGAATTTAAAACCCAATTGTGACACACTATATGTAATCAAGAGTGAGCTCGAATTCCCCGTGAAGGGCTCTAGAACTACTCCTCAGTTCGTCTAAATTAAGAGTTGAGATGCTATATGAAGCTCTCTTGATTCAATACAAGTGTAGGCACACACAAACTATATCTAGCATATGAATATGCGCAATATAAAGCAATGCAAGATATAAGAGAGATAGAGTTGAGAGATAAAGGATCAGACACAAACAACAAAATATGTTTCGAGGTTCAAGCCACTGCTCTACGTCCCCGTCTTCACACAGAAGGATTTCCACTATATTCACACAGGACCTTCCCCAAAGGGACCCCCACTGAGGAATTACAACTCTACACTTGAAGTACACGATTCCTCTCTCAAACACAATCACCTCTACACAAGATGGATAGGCACAAAGTCAAAGCAAAGAAAAGATTACAATCCTGGTGATCCAACGATCACAAACAACACTTGGTGATCACAATAGACCCAAACAATTTTCCTTACAAAAACAGGATCCTATTGATAGGATTAGAGATGATAGCTCAAGCGTGAGAAAACAAAGTGTTTCAAAAAGAAATTAAGAAAAACACATGGGAAAAATATAAGATAGATATTTAAATAAAGATCAAAACCAATTTCCCAAAGACTTCCTTTTCTTTGATTTTTTTCAACACTTTGAAAACAAATAAAAGATAAAGATTTTAGGCTCAAAAAAGTTCTTTTAAACTTGCTACAAGATACTGAAAAATATGGAAAGAATAGCTTTTAAAAATCTTAGTGAAAATAGCCCAAGAGAACCTCTATTTATAGGCTTTCAAGAATATAGCCGTTGGGGTCCAGAAATGGTAATTTTTGACCTGTCGGTCAGCCACCCGGCCGACCGGCCAATGGTCATATTTCTGACCGTTGAGCCACCGGTCGACCGCTCCAGGCAAACTCGCCTACTGGTCGACCACCCGGTCCACCGAGCCAAAGGCATTCAGCCCTGTCGGTCAACCGCCTGGTCGACCGGCACAACCCGAGAGTTGGGTAGTTACAGTCGGTCGACCGCCCGGTCGACCGGCCTTATAGGCAAGGCCTTGTGCACGTCCTTATACACATTGGTCGACCGACAGGTCCATCGAGCTCTGGTTCGGTCGACCGGCCTGTCGACCACCAGCAAGCTCAGGCATGGGTTTTAGGGTTTGAAACTTGGTCTTTTTAACACCTATAAAATCCCATAAAAACCTCATAAATTCTATAAAAATAAGTTCTTATAAATATTTGAAGAACAAATATGTGTGACCAAAAATCAATACATATTACAAACTATTTGAACTATTTTTTAGGCTTGAAAATAGCTTTAAATCAAAAATCATATTTTTCAAAACTTAGATTTTGAAATGAAAATCTGTTTTCTCCAAAAATTGTATAAGTACAAAAACAAGATATTTTAACTCTTTTGAAGCATAAAGTGTATTGATAGAATCCAATACACATATAAAAGATATATCTATGTTTTTGACATTAAACCCAAAATAAGTTTTGTTAATTACAAAACTCTAAACACATGATATAAAATCATCAAAAAAAGTTTCTTTAAATATATGAAGTATAGATGTATATAGATGAAATCCAATATACATTAAACAATGTAAACTTGTTTTGATTTTATCTATTCATGAAAACCATATATATATATATATATATATATATATATATATATATATATGTATGTATATATATATATATATATATATATATATATATTTATGTATATATATATATATATGTATGTATATATATATATATATATATATATATATATATATATATATATATATATATATATATGTACTTGAAATCTAAAACTGGTTAAACCGAAAACCAAACGTATCGAACTTGTGTGTGTGTGAACTTAAGCACATAAACACTAGTATATCTTACACAAGATCTAAACACTAATTAAAACTAAACAAACCAAAGTCTTCTTATAGAACTCCTTCTCCAAATCGACTCGATCCAAACACAATCCGAAGAGCTTGACTCCATCTGAGTGCTAGATGCGATTTTGACGCACGAGCTCTTGAATCTACATGTATTAGCTCCAAAACTCTTTTGTTGAAGCTAAACACCTATGAAGATCTTGATCAATAACTGAAACTATATAAACACAAGATCATTAGTAAACTAGCCTTCATAAGTTAGTCATCATCAAAACTAAGGTGAAAGGCCTCTGGGCTAATAGAAACCTCCTTTGATCTTTGGTTTAACCAATTGATTTGTGAAGATCTGTTTTAACCTCTTGTTCAACTAGTTTTATCTTCTTTGATTTGCCCTGATCCTTGACTTGAATTTAATTCTGAATTAAATAAGAATTTGTATGGGCTTTGAGCTCGTTTTCTCTTCCTTCTCCCTTGGTAATGGGTCTGCATATAATTTAGATAATAAATAAGATTAAAAATAGAGTTTATTAAATAATAGATATGAGAATGTGACAATAAATATGAAAAATCAGTGGTCGATTAGTCCACCTGTCCTAGCAGCTCTAGTATTGGGGAAACCATTCCTAATATATTTTAAAGCTATGGATCATTCCTTGGGCACTTTACTAGCCCAAAATAATGATCAAAAATATGAGCAAGCAATCTACTATCTAAGCAAGACCATAATCAGAGCTGAGCATCGCTACAATTTGGTCGAAAATAGTGGTTAGCTTTGATTTTGTCATCCAGAAGATGTGACACTATCTTGTGGGCCAGACTATTCACGTCATCTCGAAAGTTAATTCATTAAGATTGCTTATGACAAAGCCATCTTTGTTAGATGGTCGTTTGGCGAAGTGGGCTATATTGCTTTCGCAAATGAGATGCAGTTTTTGCCACATAAAGTTCCAAAGGTCAAGTTGTGGCAGATTTCTTAGCTGAACATCTAAATCCAAGAACAATTAATTGGTCACTGATATTGCATATACATTGTCACATTCTCATATTTTATCTTAATAAACTCTTCTATTTAATCTTATTTATCATTTAAATTTGTGCAAGCCTTTACTAAAAGAAATTGGAAAAAAACGAGCCTAAAAGCCTATTTAAATTCTTATTTAAATGAATTTAAGTTAAAATCAAAGATTGGGATAAATATTCAGGAGATAGGCTGAAGATAAGAGTAAATCAGAAGATCACACCAAATGAAAATCTGTTAAAACTCAGAATTCTATGAATACATTCGATTAGCTAAAGATCCACAATGATATGCTAACACGGCCTAGCTTGCTCCAGCTTAACTATCCCCATTTGGATAATTTACAGTATAATTAATAATTCTTATTGATATGGTTGTGAAGAGTTTGAAATACTTGATTATATTATTTTCCTGTATCATGTTACATGACTTGTTGATTACCTGACACCAATATGTTAATACATGTACATGATATCTGACACCTGATACTTAACAAGCTATCACTTGATATCTGACACCTGCTGGAGCGGAGAAACAACGAGAGTTTGTGATGCATATACGCAAGGAAGATACTTCACGTATACACGTTAAGTAACCCAAATAAGCTATAATGGATCTACTAAAATGAGTCACTATCACTGCAATATCACATATAAGCATTCACACATGATAATAAATAAATACAAGGATGAAATAATAAATTATAATGATACAGATAGAATTAGGAAACAACAAAAATAAAAGTGAACAAGAATATCGATGATCAAGAAGAGAGAAACTTCAGCTCCTCGCAACACATATGGTCTCAATGAACATCTGATCTATGAAATAAAACATCCAATCTAGACGTGCAAAACTAAGATCATCAGAAAGTAACCCAATGAGTGTGTAAGAAAAGGGAAAAAGGTGCTCATGGATATAAACAATATGTATATAATAATAACTTAATTAGAACAGTAAATAAAAGATAACTGAATAGACGATATCATAAACAAAGCTATGAATGAAATATAACTCATATCACAATAAAAGAAAACAACTGATGTCAATATGTGTAACCTAGCATATGTCACTAGTCTGATTGATTATTATTAACCTAAGTAATGTAGTACTTAGGTACGTCCCATACCACAACCGTTTTCTCACATATCAAATAAAATTATCATTGTTATAACTGCCTGCCAATGTAGTGCGTGGGTTTCGAAAAGGTACCGTGCATGCCCAGTACGACGGTCTAACACCCCTGGCGCTGAACCAGGATAAGCCGCAAGGCTCTAATAACTGAAGACCACAATTCCACATGAAAAGACAACTAGTGTGGCACTGTAATCAGGCATAGCCCTGATAACTGACAACTGAATAACTAGGTAGCTAGTACTACCTTTGTTCCCCATGGTGGAAACCACAACTTGATATACCATCACAAGTCCTTCCAAAATACACGACATACATTATTAGGCAATTACCCCTTTCCCCGGGTTATGGTAACTTTTGTTAACAAGCAAACAATATGAATTAATATGTAATAGTAACTGATATCTCCAACAACTGTTGATGTCAATACTAGCTGATATCTAACAACTGAATAACTCATATCTGACAACTGATAACTGACAACTAATAAATGACATCTGAAATAGGATATTTGGAATATACAGTCACTAAAACATCGGCATAACTAAAACTGGTAACTATTATAGATATCTGACAACTACTATAAAATCTGAACACATCATATGATCACCAACAAATAGTCTCACTAATAACTGATAAACTGATAATTGTCGTCAAACTCTGAAAATGTATATAATCACTGATATCCATGAAATCACTAACTCCAATAGTATCACCAATAACTGAGATCATTAAATAGTTGTCATAAACTCTAGAGATATAACATTATCACCGGTATCAACTAAATCTCTATCTTAATAACTCCATCTCTATAACTGAATAACTTCAATAACTAGGAACCAATCATGAAGTGAACCATCGAATATCCTCGAGATCAATTTAATTTCTCAAATACCAAAATCATAAATGAATAGTGAAACAACCTCAAACAACATGTGATCTAGCATATCTACTTCTGATACCCAATCAACGACCTCTCCATACTCAAATAATAGAATCAAGGGTAAATTCAGAAAATACTCACAATCAATAAACCAAAAGTCATCTGTCTCATCTGAATGCTATTCAACATCCAATGAAAAGAACACAAATCTCATATCAATCAACTCTAACTCTAAATAAGTCAATACCAATCCAAACATAAGAAATCTAGTCTCTTTATAAAGGAACATCCATCAAATTTATCCTCATATACCCAATGAATTCTTATCTGATAATCACCAAACATTTGTCTGATAACTACTTCACATAAAAATATGCCATCATCAGCAAACACGAATAAGATCAAGTCCAGTTATTGTCTATGTATTCTACAACTAGTCTTGAATCAATAGTGAAAATCACCTAGAGGGGGGGTGAATAGGTGATAATGCTAATCAATGGACAAATTAAAAATTAAGATGTAACAATCACCACACAAGATTCACAAGATGAATGAAAGCAAGTAAATATAGCAATGATGATGATAAGCAAGTAATAAGTGCAAGAATGTAAACCAATCGCAAACACAAGGATATGTTATCGAGGTTCGAGCACCCAGCTCTACTCCCCACCTTCCCCAGAAGGATTCTAGCTACTTCCACTATCACAAAGAAATCACAATTACACCGGAGTACCCAACTCCACAATCTCGATTACAAGCAATTTCTGAGTAGTCAAAAGACCACAAACTCTCTCTTTCAAATGTCTCTTCCCTTACAAAAGGTCCTTAGAGAACACTGAGTAGGAATGAATCTCTTGTTGTAAGTGAAGAAAGAAAATTAAATCAGAGAGTATTTCAAAAACCACTTCAGAAAATGAGAGAGAATTTCAGCACAAAAACCAAAAAACAAATCTCTTTTGAATGCTTTAAACTTTTGAATTTTTCTTGCAAAAATTGTTGTGAACAAACTCTCCCCAAACACCCCTATTTATAGGAGAGGACTAGGGTTAAGGGATAAAACATAATTAGGATTAATCAGAGAGTGTTAGGTTTGAAATATATCCCTTAAACCAATTTTAAACACAAAAAGACAAAATTTAAAACAGCCCAGAAAATAGCCGTTTACTGTTCAACGGCTAGTCCGGTCGACCGGTCGGTCGACCGCCTATACAAAAATAGAGCCGTTACAGGCAACCGGTCGACCGCCCGGTCGACCCAACAAACCCGAGAGCAAAGCCATTGCAGTCAGGTCGACCGCCCGGTCGACCGGCAGACATGCACACTGATATGTGCATCTGCCAGAACCTCGGTCGACTAGTCCGGTCGACCGGTCGACTGACATAGGCACGGTCGACTGGTGCGGTCGACCGGCTCAGGTTAAAAGTCAGGTTTAAAACACAATTTTGAAAAGACTTTGATTTTTATGAAAAATATCTTTAAATAGTAATAAGTATAAAACAAAAAAATTGATTTGTAGGCAGAGGATTTTGTATAAAAATATTTTTGTACATGTTATAGAAAATCATCTTGGAAATAATATGTGCGCAAAAACGTGTGTGATTGAGCTTCAAACCTATCCATCATTCTTTAACAAAATTCTAAACCTATAAAACTAAAAACAAATCTTGTTGAGCAATCTTCAAGTCTTGAGCCATGCCATCCTTACTAGAGCCTTCTTCTTCTATGATCCTTCCTTGATGTGCAATATGCCTTCATAGCTTTATGAACCTAGAAGTTGTTGCAATAGCAAGCAATGCCCTCCAAACATGGTACTTATCCTAAAACTTATCTTAAGCAAATTCATTAGTACCAAATAGCTCTTATTTGGTTTGTCATCATCAAAACACAAAACAATTGGAGAGTGTAACCTCTTGGGCCAACAATCTCCCCCTTTTTGATGATGACAAAACAAATAGGCTATAAACAAAAATATAGGGGAGGAGAAAACTCCCCCTCAAATTATGCTATATGAAAAACACAAGAATTTATTGAAAACAAAAAAAATGCTCTTGATACTAATTGAAACCAATTGAAACAATAATGAAAATCACATACTAACAAAACACAAGAATTCTCAAAAACGCATGAAGACAAAACAAGACAACAAAAACATATATAAACTCATATAAACTCATATGGAACCAAGACCATATAAATTTATTTTTGTGATACTAATTCTCCCCCTTTTTGTCATACATCAAAAAGGGTTATGAAAAACATGTCTATTCAATAACACAAACATTAAGTTCTCCACAAATAAATGAGAATCTAGCAAAATCAAGTGGTTTAGTGAAAATATCGGCTAGTTGTAAATCCGTGAAAACATAATCAATATCAATATCTCCTTTCTCAAAATGATCTCTAAGAAAGTGATATCTAATCTCAATGTGCTTGGTCTTACTATGTTGATTTGCATTCTTAGTCATGTGTATAGAACTAGTATTATCACAAAATATTTTTATATGATCAAAATGCAAATCAAAATCAAGGAGAGTATGTTTCATCCAAAGGACTTGTGCACAACAAGCCCCCGCGACAACATACTCCGCCTCGGCGGTTGAGAGTGCTACGGAATTTTGCTTCCTAGAGGACCATGAAACAAGACAATTACCAAGAAATTGACATGTCCCACTAGTACTCTTTCTATCTACTCTACAACCCGCATAGTCGGCATCCGAATAACTCGTCATTGAGAAATCTCCGATTTTCGGATACCATAGACCCATCCCAATAGTGCCCTTAATATAACGAATAATGCGTTTTACCGCAATAAGATGGGACTCTTTAGGACACGATTGAAATCTAGCACAAAGACACACACTAAACATGATATCCGGCCTACTTGCCGTTAAATATAAAAGACTTCCTATCATGCTTCTATATAATTTAATATCAACATTTTTACCTTGGTCATCTTTATCAAGCTTGGTTGTAGTTGCCATGGGAGTGTTGCAAGTCTTTGAGCCTTCAAGTCCAAACTTCTTTACAAGTTCCTTTGCGTACTTGGCTTGACTTATGAACGTCCCGTTTTGCAATTGCTTGATTTGGAGTCCAAGGAAGAAATTGAGCTCACCCATTGAAGACATTTCAAATTCAAGTTGCATGACCTTTTCAAAATCCTTGCATAAAAGCTCATTAGTAGAACCAAAAATTATATCATCTACATAAATTTGCACAATTAATATATCATTATCAACATGCTTTGTAAATAGAGTTGTGTCTACTTTGCCTTTAACAAAATCATTTGAAATTAGAAAACTAGAAAGCCTTTCATACCAAGCTCTAGGAGCTTGTTTCAATCCATATAAAGCTTTATCAAGTTTAAAAACAAAATCGGGATGAACATGATCAACAAAACCAGGAGGTTGAGAAACATAAACTTCTTCATTAATAAAACCATTCAAAAATGCACTTTTCACATCCATTTGAAAAAGTTTAAAATTTTTGAAAGATGCAAAAGCTAGTGTCATCCGTATGGCTTCAAGCCATGCTACGGGTGCAAAGGTCTCCTCAAAGTCAATTCCTTCAACTTGAGTGTAACCTTGGGCCACTAACCTAGCTTTATCCCTAATGACATTTTCGGACTCATCCATCTTGTTTCTAAAGATCCACTTAGTACCAATTATTGGTCTATCGTGGGGCTTAGGAACAAGGTGCCAAACTTGGTTGCGCTCAAATTGATTGAGTTCCTCTTGCATGGCAAGCAACCAATATGGGTCCGTCTCGGCTTCGAGAATGCCTTTGGGTTCAAAATGAGAAATGAAAGCAAAGTTACCACATAGGTCATGGAGTTTGGAGCGTGTTGTGACTCCTTTAGATGCATCACCCAAGATGAGCTCCTTAGGATGATTTGTAGCGTATCTCCAAGTTTTAGGAAGCGGTTGAGAGCTTTCCTCTTTATCCTCTTGAACATCACCAATTGATTCTTGCTTTTCTTCTTGAGCGGGTGAGTCCTTCAAGGATAGTCTCTCCATGTCTTCACCTAATGGTTCAATCTCTACAACATTCTCAACAACCACATTAGATTCTTCAAACTTAACATGCATGGTTTCTTCAATAGTAAGTGAAGATCTATTAAAAACTCTATATGCTTTGCTAGTAGAAGAATATCCAACAAAGATAGCTTCATAAGCCTTAGCATCAAATTTACCCAAATTCTCTTTAGTATTTAAAACAAAACACTTGCATCCAAAAACTTTAAAATATGCAACATTAGGTTTTCTAGAATGATACATTTCAAAAGATGTTTTGGAAGAATTCTTACACACATAAATACGATTTGAAATATAGCATGCGGTGTTTACGGCCTCGGCCCATAAATATTGAGGGAGGTCATATTCACTTATCATTGTCCTAGCCATCTCTTGAAGTGTTCTATTTTTCCTTTCTACAACTCCATTTTGTTGTGGAGTCCTAGGACAAGACATTTCATGCTTGATTCCCTTTTCATCACAATAAGTCATGAAGAGTTGGTTAACAAACTCACCACCTCTATCACTCCTTATTCTCAAAATCGAAAAACCTTTTTCTTTTTCAACCCTTTTTCGAAATATTTTGAAATATGAAAATGTTTGATCTTTACTTTGCAAGAAGAAAACCCAAGTGAAATGGGAAAAATCATCAACTAAAACAAATGCAAATCTACTACCATTTAAACTTTTAGTTTGTGTTGGTCCAAAAAGATCTATATGAATTAGTTCTAAGGGCCTAATAGTCATGATATCCTTAATTGGTTTGAAGGAAGACTTGGTTTGTTTCCCAAGTTGGCACGCACCACAAATGCGATCTTTCTCAAACTTCAAGCAAGGTATACCCTTTACTAAATCCTTAGAATTAATTCTAGCAAGATGGTCAAAAGATGTATGTCCTAATCTTCTATGCCAAAGCCAAGAATTTTCATCAAAAGCATTCAAGCATTTAGTAGAACAATCTAAATTAAGCATGTCAATGATATAAGCATTATTGTCACGAAAAAACCGGTAAGAATACAAACATCGGATTTAACATCAAAAATCTTGCAAGAAGAATCATCAAAAACAACTTTAAGTCCACGGTCACAAAGTTGACTAATGCTAAGCAAATTATGTTTTAAACCATCTACTAAAACAACATTCTCTATAATAGGAGATGCACCAATTTGAATGTTACCTATACCGATGATAGTTCCTTTGGAGTCATCCCCGAAGATGACGGAGCCACCTTCCATGTACCTTGATAGGGTTGTAAAGTTGTTGATATCCCACGTCATATGTCTTGAACAACCACTATCAAGGTACCACCGCTCCTTACGTCTTGGAGCCTTGGTGTGTACCTACATCAAATAATTTAGGACTTGATTTTGGTACCCACATTTTCTTGGGTTTTAGGGGGTTAGTTTCATTAATCCAAACAAGATTATTTGATCTATTAACTTGGTCATAACAAAATTTAGCTAAATGTCCATTCTTACCACAATACGTGCATCTATATACTCTAGCATATTTGAAAGCATAATGAGTGTGTGATTTGTGAGCATGAGAGTTGTGAGCATGAAAAGATTTAGCATGTGTAGTGTGAGCATGAATAGACTTAACATGTGAGGTGTGCTTTTTAGAAATCATGTTCTCAAGTTTCTTTGTGTTAAAAGCACAATCATTTAAAACTTTTTCAAAATCATTTATTTTAGATTTAAAAGAAGAAATTTCTTTTTCATCAACAATAGGAGATTTTCCCTTACAAGAAACCTTGTAGGCATTAAACTCATTTTGAAGAGAAATAAGATTAGAAGAAATATCATCTTTTTCTTTAGAAACCATAGCAAGTTGATTTTTAAGAAAAGCAACTTCTTTTTGTAATTTAAAACATTCAATCTTTTTATTATCATAAGTTTCAAAAAGTTCAACAAAGGCATGTACAAGAACTTCCTTACTTAGTTCATCATCTTCATCATCATGAGATTGAGGGGTTACCTTAGGAGTGTTTGCCATAAAACACATGTTCGCCGTATCCACCTCTTCTTCGGACTCGCTTTCCGAATCCCACGTTGCCTTGTATGCTTTCTTTTCCTCCGGCTTCTTTGGCTTGAAGGAGGAAGTCATCTTCTTCTTAAACTCCGGGCAATCCGCCATGATATGTCCGGGTTTGCGGCAATTGTAGCAAATGATCCTTCTCTCCTCTTTGCCTTCAAATTTCCTCCGAAAGTTGAGCTTGTTCTTCCGGTACAACCTCTTGACATTCCGCACAAGTAGAGTTAGCTCCTCATCATCTTCTTCGTCTTCTTCATCGTCATCATTGGTGGATGAAGTCTTGAAGGCTATGGATTTCTTCTTTGAAGTGGTGGCCTCTTCTCTTGCCTTCTTCTCCATCTCATGGGTCTTTAGGTTCCCAATGAGACTAATGAGGTCCATCTCGTCCTTGTCGTTCAATTCTTTTAAGGTGGTGGCCTTTATCTCCCATGAAGACGGAAGAGCCCGAATCACTTTCCGCACCTTTTGATCGTTGGAGATGTCGTCACCTAAGGAAGAAAGACCATTAGTGATTTTAGTAAATCTTGTAATCATACTATCAATAGACTCATCATCAATCATTTTGAATGACTCATATTTGGACCTCAAGAGATCTATCTTAGCTCTCTTGACTTGTGAAGTCCCTTCGTGTGTGACCAATAAGTGTTGCCAAATCTCATAGGCGGATTGGCAATGAATTACCCGTGTAAGGTCATCCTCATTCAAGGCGGTTAATAGGGAGTTTTGGGCCTTGGAGTTAGCCTCATATTCTCTAAAGTTGAAGTCGGTCCAAGTGCTCTCATCACCATCGGGTGCTACATAGGGTTTGGTCACGGACTTGGCCACTAAGCTACCCAAAGATTGCAAAAATATAGTCATCCTAACCTTCCAAATAGGGAAATTAAATCCATCAAATTTAGGAGGGGTTTTAATGTTATCGGCCATGTTTACTAGTGTATGAATGTATGAATGAGAGTGTTGATTAGCAAATTTTAAGGATCTCTCTATGGATGTTAAGCCAAAACCTAGAGTCCAAGCTCTGATACCAATTGAAAATCACCTAGAGGGGGAGTGAATAGGTGATAATGCTAATCAATGGACAAATTAAAAATTAAGATGTAACAATCACCACACAAGATTCACAAGATGAATGAAAGCAAGTAAATATAGCAATGATGATGATAAGCAAGTAATAAGTTCAAGAATGTAAACCAATCGCAAACACAAGGATATGTTATCGAGGTTCGAGCACCCAGCTCTACTCCCCGCCTTCCCCAGAAGGATTCTAGCTACTTCCACTATCACAAAGAAATCACAATTACACCGGAGTACCCAACTCCACAATCTCGATTACAAGCAATTTCTGAGTAGTCAAAAGACCACAAACTCTCTCTTTCAAATGTCTCGTCAAAAGACCACAAACTCTCTCTTTCAAATGTCTCTTCCCTTACAAAAGGTCCTTAGAGAACACTGAGTAGGAATGAATCTCTTGTTGTAAGTGAAGAAAGAAAATTAAATCAGAGAGTATTTCAAAAATCACTTCAGAAAATGAGAGAGAATTTCAGCACAAAAACCAAGAAACAAATCTCTTTTGAATGCTTTAAACTTTTGAATTTTTCTTGCAAAAATTGTTGTAAACAAACTCTCCCCAAACACCCCTATTTATAGGAGAGGACTAGGGTTAAGGGATAAAACATAATTAGGATTAATCAGAGAGTATTAGGTTTGAAATATATCCCTTAAACCAATTTTAAACACAAAAAGACAAAATTTAAAACAGCCCATAAAATAGTCGTTTACTGTTCAACGGCTAGTCCGGTCGACCGGTCGGTCGACCGCCTATACAAAAATAGAGCCGTTACAGGCAACCGGTCGACCGCCCGGTCGACCCAACAAACCTGAGAGCAAAGCCATTGCAGTCAGGTCGACCGCCCGGTCGACCGGCAGACATGCACACGGATACGTGCATCTGCCAGAACCTCGGTCGACTAGTCCGGTCGACCGGTCGACTGACATAGGCACGGTCGACTGGTGCGGTCGACCGGCTCAGGTCAAAAGTCAGGTTTAAAACACAATTTTGAAAAGACTTTGATTTTTATGAAAAATATCTTTAAATAGTAATAAGTATAAAACATAAAAATTGATTTGTAGGCAGAGAATTTTGTATAAAAATATTTTTGTACATGTTATAGAAAATCATCTTGGAAACAATATGTGCGCAAAAACGTGTGTGATTGAGCTTCAAACCTATCCATCATTCTTTAACAAAATTCTAAACCTATAAAACTAAAAACAAATCTTGTTGTGCAATCTTCAAGTCTTGAGTCATGCTATCCTTGCTAGAGCCTTCTTCTTCTATGATCCTTCCTTGATGTGCAATATGCCTTCATAGCTTTATGAACCTAGAAGTTGTTGCAATAGCAAGCAATGCCCTCCAAACATGGTACTTATCCTGAAACTTATCTTAAGCAAATTCATTAGTACCAAATAGCTCTTATTTGGTTTGTCATCATCAAAACACAAAACAATTGGAGAGTGTAACCTCTTGGGCCAACAAATAGTAGTAAATAACTACACATGAAATGACAGGACAATAATGTCTTGGTAAAAGGTATCGACTCTATATACATCCAGAACTCAGAAAACATAATAATTTTAAATACCACCAATTATATAAAGGACAGTCATCTGGCAATCTAGTCCTCACTGACTCATAATTAGTAGATAAATATTATACAAGTTCTATATCACCACAAACTCTCATTCTATCTATATCCTAGGTCCAGTACCAAATATTCACAAATGAAAATATATAAATAATAGAATAATACCAAAACAACTATATTCTTGCATGAAACGATAGCATAAGTATATCAATTAAATAAACTAATAAATCGTACGTGCACTAAATCAGTAAACAAATAACAACACCAAAGCAACACTCACTTAACAACAATAAACGAACAACATAATAAAAGTAAACACTCGCGATTAATAATATGTCTGAATAACACAGAGTAAACACTCATATAAAATGACGCAATTTTGGATCTGAATTGCCATCTAGCCTTCATTGCAAGAACCGGCATGGATCTTCGGATCATCACATGGGTTGGTCTTCAATTACCAGTGTACCGGATCCACAATAAACACAAATCCGAGTCTCCTGTTACTGAGTTCGGATCACATGATCAGATCCGAATCGCTGTAACATGCAACCATGCATACATAATATATATACTCATACACACTTATACATACACATACACGTACTTATGCATACATCCAAGCATGCACAACACATACACATACATGTATGCATATACACGTATACAGCACACACTCTTATACACACAATATACATGCATTCCTACACATCTACATACACTCACACACATGCACTCTACATACATGTGCACACACTCACACTAGTATACACAAGCATACATACATACATATATATACTCATATACACTACATATACACATATATGCAAACACACAAATGCACGCTATACATACACACACATACTCACACACACATTCACACATTTATACACATAATTATACACAATAAATATATATACTTACACACACACACACATTACACATAATTACACAGCCATACACCCCTATATATAGAGAAAGAGAGAGAGACAGAGAGAAGCACTCACAAAAGGGAAGCATGGCTGTGGGCAGTGAGTGGCGCTATGGCTGACTTTCAGGGGACGATGGAGGTAGCGGACAGTAGGGAGGAGCAAGTGGAGATGTCGCTAGCTTATGGAGGTGATGGCGGCAATTTTGGCTCTGACGAAGACTGCAGAGAGATGGGAATGGGTGCTACGGAGATAAGGAGAGGAGGGACTGCTACTGATTATGGGTTGTGGTAAGAGCAGTGGGGAGATCTGGTGCGGCAGCAAGGGGTAATCACGGCCTGGGGTGATAGAGCTCAAGGGTAACTCGACCAGGTGGAGAGCGGGAAGATGAAGGTGCTACTCTGTGGGTATTAGATGAGCGGCTGGCAAGGTGGGTTGTACCAAGAAGGAGGTAAAGGCGGGTGCTCCGGGGTAAATGATGGAGGAGAAGGCCATGCATGTGAGGGGATCCCATGGGTGATAATGGCGAGGAGGAAAAAGGTTAGCTCATGGAGGAGGTCAGGTGTGGCGGTGCTCGCGGGCTCCGGCAAAGAAGAGCTAGCCATGGGAGGTGTTGCCTTGAGGAGGATCTCATGGCAGCTCTGATGGGAAAAGGGGTTAGAGAGAAAAAAGATTAGGGTTAGGGTAAATATTAGGAGATGATGATTTATATAGTATACTATTGGGTTTGGGTTTTGGTTTGGGTTTGTGGGTGTTGGGTAGTGGGTATGCTAATGGGCATGGGTTATAATCTAATGGGTATGGGTTATAAGCTAGGGAAGAATAAGATAATAATAATAAAAAGAAGAATAATAATAATACAAAGTAATGATAATAACAACAATAATAATTACACTAATAATAATTAACAATAATCATAATAATAATACCAACACATAATAATAATAATACTAATTTCAATAATAGTAACAACAATAATAATAACACTAATAATAGTAATAATAAATAATAATCAAAATGAAATAATAATAGTAGTAACAATTACTACTAGTATTAACAATTAATATTAATAATATTTAAAGTTAAATAAATATTTAATATCTCAAAATAATTTGTATATTTAATATAATAATAATCACAAGAAGAAGAAGCAATAAATTAAGTAATTAATAATAATAAAATAATCAGTAAAGTAAGATAAATATTGTAGGAAAATAAAAATACAATATTACTAATTAGGGATATTACAACACCTGTATGATATCACCTAATTCAGATTATTGCTTTTATGGAGACTTGACATGATTATTATACTCCTACTAGACATTTGATACTCCTGAACACTGCATTCCTGAACCCCTAAAACAGGGAGACTCCTGATATTATACTCCTGATACTATACTCTTATTGGTCCCTATAATTGGATAATCATGGATATTGGATTATTATAAATTCACTGTAGACTTTACACTAGATAATCTATAATAAAGTACTCAACATACACTGGGATGGGGAAAACTGATGTGTACTGATATAGTTTCCGTGTTTATGCTGGCCATACAAATGTTGTACAATTAATACTTGGGACTCTAACTAGAGGCCACCAGGTGTTTATGTGGGGTGTACTGGCACCCCTACTCCTGATCTCCTGCAGGGTGTGCCATAAGCCCCTGGACCTTTCCTATGGGAGCGGTGACATCCTATTCCTGTTCGAGCGTACAATAAGTCTAGGTACCTAGCGGTACATTCTGACTCAGTACTGAATACTCTTGGACTGTTGTCCTTAGCGTACGGGACCCATTTCGAACATGGTTCGTCGAGCCCCATCAATTTTCAATAACTTACTCCCCATTCTATATGTAGCAGTATATGGAATGGGACGCATACCGATGTACACAAATCAGACGAGTCATAATATTAATATAATAATCTAGTTTTAGTTATTTGTCCAATACTAGTTTCGTGCTTGTGTATGCCTATGCTCACATCATTTTCAAAGCATATTTTCCCTATTCAAATTTATTGATACATGTACTTACTTAATTTTGGATTTACTACTGATTTTCTGATTACCATTTATATTACTGGTCATTGTTTTTCATTGAAAATTCAATAGGGGAAAAACTTTCAAAAAAGGAT
This sequence comes from Agave tequilana, assembly GCA_038442645.1. Taxonomy (NCBI): domain Eukaryota; kingdom Viridiplantae; phylum Streptophyta; class Magnoliopsida; order Asparagales; family Asparagaceae; genus Agave; species Agave tequilana. The sequence goes on from JAVJIF010030278.1 coordinate 274,511, forward strand.
TGAGGAGCGAAATTACAAGTAATTCCTTTATGGAAAACAAAGAAAATTACAAGTAGATCTCCTCTGAGATTTCTGGGCAAATGTGCTGGTAGGAATCTGATCAGTGCGTGATCACTTTATCCCTTTGACAATGCAATCAATCGGGTGATGGAACTGCCTCCTTATAAGACTCCCTTCTCGGTTGGTTCAGAGAATGGGAGAACAGAAGATCAGAAGAGCCTTTTGCTAGAAATTCTGCCAATCTCCTCTCGGTCCGTATGTGTGTCCCTTATTTGTGTCCAGTAAGGGACTATTTATAGTCAAAAGTGGGGTGTAACCGCCTCTTTGAATTCAGCAAAATTGAATCAGTTATTTGCTTCGCGCGAAACTCACAAGTGGCCTTATCGCGAAGCTCTTTGTGAGCTTATGGCGAAGCTGGAGGGTCTGTGCGAACGCTCTCTTACCGTTTATGGCTTAATTGTCTCCACTTAATGTGGGACTAGGTGGGCGGGTGTAACCGCTCACTTAAGCGTTAATCCCACTAAATTAGTGGGGTTCACCCATTAATCCCTCGTGAGATTTTGAAACGGTCAATTTGATGACCTGGCAAAGCTCACTGCGGAGCTGGATCATGCGAAGTTAGATCACGCGAAGCTAGATCACGCGAAGCTAAGACTTAGCTCATAACTTCAGGCGAAGTTTCCTTCAGGGCCTCGTGTGAAGCAAAGACTCAGTCATGGCAGAGCTATGATCCGGCCCATAAGAGTGCTAAACTAGCTAGGGATAAGGCTTATGGCGCGAAGCTCTTGGATCAGCCTCTGGTGGGGCTAAATGGGAAGCTTAAGGTGGAACTAATAGTTAGCCTCAAAGTGAGGCTACCGACCAAGCTTAGGCAAAGCTGTTAGTTCCATGCGGAGCTATAAAGCTTACCTTGGGCTTATGCCTGGCTAACTATTGAGCTAACTTAGCGTCTTAGACCTGCTTGGGTCTCTCCAAAAGGCAACTTTAGCTTACTAACTACTTTACTGAATTAGTAATGTCCACGTTGCTGTCTGGTAATCATCTTATTTTTGACTTATCTTTTGTAGATGTCGATAAGTTAGACGTCGTTCAGACTAGTTGGAGACAAATGCGGGAGTTCTGCCTTTTTCGAGTGTCAACAAGACCCCCTTCAAAGTTTTCTTGAATCTGTAATGGAATGGTTCAGATTACGAAATACTTTGAACTGCTTTGATTCATGGTATATGAATGTGGATGTCGCCTTGGTGGTTGAGCTCTACTTCGCCTTTGACCCCACTTTTGTGCTGGAATAGATTCGCCAGGGAATTGCAACAATCCGCTTTCGTGTAGCTTCACGCTTCTGAGTGGCTTCGCGCTTCTGGGTGGCTTCGCCTTTGGGCTCCCTGAAGTAGCTTCGTTTCCAATCAAATTGGAATACGAGCATTAGCCTCACGCTCGCTGTGTGGAGCGACGTTCCATTCCCGAGGCTAACTGCTTTTGCAAATTACGAGAGGAATTGCATCCTTTTTCATGATTTGAATAACTCCCCAGGGAGATTATTCCCTTTTTTAAAGTTCAAATAACTTCCTGTGCATTCCCAAGAGAGATTATTTCCTTTCTCGAGGTCAAGCATTTGAATGCTTTAACTTCGCCCGCGCTCCCTAGCTAGAAGTTGTAGCGACGTAGTCAGGCCATGAGACCTATAAATAGGACTCTTATAGTCCTTCTCAGAGAAACATACTTCTCTCTTTTTAGGAGGTTTACTTATGACCCCTCCTCATTATTCAAGCAAGGAGACTAAGGTCCCTGAAGTAGTGAGAACTCTCACTCTGATTATTACCCGATCAAGAACTGGTGAGCCTCGTCCATCCAGTGACTTTAGGGAGTTTATCTTCCTTAGTTTTTTAAGCATTATCAGCTATCTTAGGGATTTAATTCCCTTGATCTCTGCATTTGGCTTTCGGAAAAGGGTTTCAACCCTATTTTCAAGCTTCCCGACGAATCTAGCATTCTTGCCTGATCAGGCGAAGGATCTTTCTACGCGAAGTTCCTGCCTAGATCTGTTAAATCTGCCATGTAGGCTAAGCTTAGGACTTGACCTCTTCAAGGTTGAGCCAGTCTAACTATATAGGTGGGGGTAAAACTGCGCACTTCTGGGCCAGTCTAACCTAGCCATATAGGCGAGGCTAGGACTTGACCTTTTTAGAGCTTGTCTGGCCTATTTATCTAGGCGGAGCAAAGACTTGGCTTTTGCTAGGCCGGTTTGCCATGCAAGTGAGGCTATCCTCTGCTTAGCTGAAATCCATCTTCAAGGCACAACTGGGCTGGATCTGGATTGCTTCGCCCAAAGAATAAAACTTTGACTTAGCATTTTGTCCCTCCTTTTTTTTATCTATTTGATGCTAACTTGTTTCCTGTTTGCATTGTAGTGTACCATGCTTCCAGTTCTTTCATCCTGATGAAGGAGAATAAAAACTTGCCCCTTGATTTTGAAGCTTTGATCATAAGCAGGAGGAACATACTGGAGCAGCTGATGTGCGTTCCAAGAAGAGGCTGGCAATCGCTTATCCGAGATGATCCACTTGGGGAAGGGGCTGGTATTCGCTTATCCGAGATGATCCACTTCGGGAAGGGGCTCGCTTATTCGAGATGATCCACTTCGGGAAGGCAGACATCACCAGTAAGGTCTCAGATCCTTCCTTTGTCAATTTTGTTTAAGGAAGATCCAATTTTCTGGTGTCAACTAATCCCTTGCCAATTTTGAATATAGAAGATCCAGCTCCTTGATGGCCACCAATCTCTTGCCAATTTTCATCAAAGAAGATCCAGCTTCTTGATGGCAAAATCTGCCATTAAGTGAAGGATTATGGCCTTGTGCAGGAGGAAGACCTTTCGTGCCTAGTTGGGATGGTTTATCACCCTGAAAGTTGATAGGACAACTTGTTTGCCTTTGGAGCAATGGTTCTATTGTATGAAAGACAATCTTAATGTACCAATGTATCTTCCCTTTTGAATCAATAAAAAGTAATTTTATTTGACTCATCTGTTGTATTTCCAACATGTTTTATCTTCTGAGTTTACAATTCTTACTTTCAAGTTGTACTACAATCCTCAAAAAGAAAGAAAATAATGGTATAACTAATCTAGTCAGAGGTGATGAACCGATAGAATTAATTATAAATTTGAGAAATGACTCGACTCAAATTATGTTGAGATGAGGATAGAAAAGAGCGAGCTTGATGATCTTTACTGTTCAGAGGTAAATATTAACATAACAAATTAAAGACCATCAGATTTGTGAATAGATTATGATAAATTAGATACCACAACCTATGATAGTTCCTACTAAATTAAGACAAATGAAGCCTAGGATTTGCCAATTAAAAGTGACAAACTTAGCTATGAGAAATTTTGCCATTCAGAGGTGATGACCTTGACATGATGGCAAAATGGAGGTGAACCCTATTTTAGGGACTTGTCTATTCAGAGTTAATAAATTGGACATGATAGACTAAGACACACTAAACTTCGGATCCGCTGCCAGAGGTGATCGCATTAACTTGGCAACTAGTCCACTACGGTCTATAGAGATAGATTGAATTTGGACTCCTATTGGTTTAGAGGTGGTTGACTGGACATGACTAACTAAGGGATCTTAGACTCACAATCTGCTGTTCAGAGGTTTAATGTTAACATGACAGCAAAAATTCCCGACCTTGATAGAGGATAGGAGAACAAAATTATAGACTGATCTGTTCAGAGGTGATTGACTGGACATGACAGTTAAAGTACCATAAAAGGGGAGAGATCTAGGTATCCATCGGTTCAGAGGTAATATGGACATAACCGATTGGGAGTCGCTAGACTCAAAACCCTGCCGTTCAGAGATAGCATATTGGACATAACGGCAAAGGTATAGTCCCTATTGGACTGGAAGATGAGACTTGGTTATCTGTCAGTTCAGAGATAATATGGACATAACCGATTGGGAAACCACCAAGCTCGAGATTTTTACCGTTCAAAGGTGACAAACTAAACATAACAGTAAAAGAAATAATTCCACTAGGGAAATTAGATTTGGTCATAAATCCCGTGGGAAAAGTAATATCTCTGGATTTTATGTAGAAGAAATTGTCAGAGGTATACTGTTAACGTAACAACCCAGAGAGTCCACTGGGGACTGAAGAGGGTCTATTATAGGCTCGTTGGGGAGCTAAGAATATGAATCTCATGAAAGATTATATGTCAGAGAACTCCGTGGGGATTTAGAACGAGATTTGTAAAACAGTCTGTTAGAGGTGCGATGTTAACATAACCAGGATTTTGTTACTGTTAGAGGTGCTTGAACATAATAGTAATTTTGAGTGAATCCTTCATTCTATTGAAGAGAATGACAAGTGAAATTTAATCTGCTGGGGATATTGACAAGATTTGTGGGGATGTTGATTTTATCCGCCGGGGAGCGCGTTAGAGTCTTACTACTAGAGGTTTACATGATAGATTTGACTTATCATTTTGCCAGGGAAATGAATATCTTCTTATGTGGTCCTACCATTCGATGGATGGGAATTGGCAAGTGATTTTGGAGGGGAATCAAATGGGAACAGGTCCCTTAAGTTTTTAACAAATCCTCAGCTGTCAACGGATTTGATATGCCATTACCAACTACCGTTTGAGTTGATCTAGCCATGCTATTCCCCTCAGCATGATGAGTTGTTGAGGATTTCTGTTGGGCTTAAAGGGCCAACATTTTCCTCTATCCTTAGCCGTTAGAGGCGTTGGATCATTTTCGTTACTTTGAGTAATGTGATACCTCCCCTGGGTTTTTACTCTGTAAGTGAACTGGGGATTAAAGGAATGGACTTGAATTTTACGGGATCTTGATCTAAAGATTTCGTTCCTTGTGGTCTCTCTGTGAATCCTTATTTTGTTTCCATGTTGGAAGGGTTCTGCAGAAGAATGCATCACGAACCTTCCTCAATGAGTTTGTCTTGATAAATCATCAGATAAACTCATTTAATCTTTCATTTGATCGATTGCCACGTTTTGATATGAATGTGAAAACAGTGGAAAGGTTCTGCAAAAGGATGCATCACGAACCTTCTTCAATGAGTTTGGGTTGAAAGTCATCAGATAGACTCATTTGTTTGGTCGGACCTTTTGTGGTTATGTCGAGTTTTGATTGATCGAACAGAAGCAGGGAGGTATGTCACCATAAACCATCTGCCTGAAACTGTTGCTTAGACATGCTTGACTTTAAAATATGACCTATTCTTCTAAGTTGAAGGTAGGTACATGTTTATATACTAGAGAAGAGTGATAAGACTAAAACAATTTGACGCTTTGTTTCTTCTTCAATGTCATCGGTGTTTGATCGGCTCGACACTAGTCGACAATGAATTAGAAAAGAACGATAAGGCTAAAGCCTAAAATTCATAACCTTGATTCTTCTTTGATGCAACCAGTGTTCGATCGGCTGGTGATTGTAAAATGAAAGAGTTAAGAATTACCGTCTTTCTTTGGGCTTACGGGTCGTGTCCACGAGGAGGAATGCGATAGAAGCTTTTTGGTGTTTTGTTTAGAAACTAAGAATGGTGCTTGTTTTTTAGTTGAAAAAGAGAATAGAAAGAAGGGAGAAGATTAAAAGAGAAATTGCAACTTTGGAGAAGGCTTTGGAAAAGGTGAATTTTGTATAAAGTTTAAAAAGTGATTTGTTATTTTTAATGAAGAAGAAAATCTAGGCTCACTATCTCACTACTCAATGATATGTTCTTCTCTTGAAAATCTTAATGCCTCAACTTGATCATAGGTAAAACTTAAGATTGATTCTAGAAAGTTTTAAGCAAAACACATAAGATGGTTGGAAAGGTTAATTCTTTTCTTTAAGAAATCGTCTTGAGTTGAATGTTAAATCATCAAGAAGTTCAAGTATGAGATAAAAATAAGTTCAAGAGACGTTTTGAAAAGAGGTAGAAGTTAAAAATCTAAACCCACCCTTATGTGCCTTCAAGAACACTTTCAAGAAGAAAGGCTTAAGTTAGGCATGCAAATGATTCATTGGGTCATTTCATAAAAACCATTCGAAAAGAAGAGGGAACAAGAGAGGAGTAATAGTGAGCCAAGAAAATCAATTTAGCTACTCATGAATAATACAAAACTAGACATGAAAATAACACAAGACATACCCGTGAATTTGAGTGGAAGAGGAGAAAGCTTGATCCTTTATTGATGTTACTTCAATCTTCAGATTATAATCACTCAGTTCCTCTCTCTCACTGGTATTTAGATTAAACTACAAATTAAAGAACAGAGATACAACTTTTGTACACTATCTAACAAATAGCCTAAACCTTAAAAATGAGCAAAAAATTTAATCCTAGTCCTCACTAAATTTTCAGTACAGAACCCTGCCTTTTATAGGCAAAACACAGAGGGAAGGGAGTGAGGAGATAAGGGCAGCAAACACTCCCCTTATCTCCACCAACAAGCCCGGATCTGCGACTTGGGCCACGGATTCGTGGCTTGGATGTGGCCAATTGGCCACATCCAGGTCGAGAAGTGGTTGGCGTGGATTTGGACTCCCTTTTGTCTTGCTGGTTTCACTGTTGCAACTCCCAGATTTGACGAAACGATCTTTGATTTGTTGGCTTCAACCGCTTAATTCAGAAAGATTCATTTCAACCAATTTTCAATCTCTCTGATTTGCCAAGATCTGCCCTGATTCCCTGATTTCGAATTTATTCTGAATTAAATGGGCTTTTGAGCTCGTTTCTCTGGCCTATCCTTTAGCAATGGGCCTGCATTTTATAAAAAATAATAGGACTTATTAATATGATTTATTTAGATAACAAGCATGGAAATGTAACAATATGTATGCACTATATGTGACCGATCACACCCCCACACTTATCTTTTGCTCGCCCTCGAGCAAAATATCAAAACTAATCTTAATCAATTATTAGACCACTTTCGTAGGTCACTCGATTGCACTGAGTATGTGCAACAAGCCATTAAACCTCTAGATTACCCCCTAGAGGACGAGTTTTATCTCGTGAGGGTTTTCCGTGGATTGCATCCACAAAATCCATAAAGAAAGAGAAAAAAGTTAGTGTTTTTGAAAAGTATTTCGAAAAGAGAAAATATTTGAAGTATTTTTGTGAGAGTTTAAGTAATCTATAAGTTATAGGAATATCAAATTTTTCATTCCTAAACTTAATCTCTATTCAAAAATATGTCATCAATCAAAGTAAGGAGTCAAATTATTTTTTTCATCTAGTCTATTACTTTACTCGAAGTCATATGCACTATCGTGATTGTGAAGTTTGATTAAGGGTTCCTTAGCATTAACTCCTATGCCTTATTTACATTTATTGTTGATGGTATTTATTCCTCAATTCCATTAGGCTTTCTAATCTGCTCATGTAACGAGCTTTTAGTCAGTGACACTCAAACCGGACAGTTTTAGGGCACCAGGTGAGAAAACACCCCTAAGGACTTAAACACTCGAGCAGATAAGGCCACGAAACTAAGGTTTTTATTTATAAAATGTACCCCTTTTAGGCGTGAATACTTATGCTTCACGATGTACAAATACCTAGCTTAATCAGAGGATTTATATATATATATATTTTTTCAAACTTATCTAATTATCTTTTGCATAAATACCAAGGCTTGCTTAGGCCAAAGCACCTAGCTAATCAATAATTAGATTTGTTTATTTATTTTATATTTTTTTCATATAGTTTTTTCTTTTTTTTTTTTATAAGGCATAAGAGTCTTTGTTTTTGAACCCTAAGTGTGTAAGTGTATAAATTGTGCATATTTTATCAAGGTAAAGATCAAGACTAAATTACTTTCACAAATTTTCTTCCTAACCCTAAAAATCAAACAAGTCATCTTATTTTGACCAAGTGTAAGAAATCCTAATTATGATTTTCCTATTCCTTAAAATTGACTTAATTTCTTACAAAAAATATATCAAAAATTGTCTTTCCTTTCAAAAAGTTTTTTTTAATATATATATTTCTCTCTTTTTTTTTAATAGTTAAATTAGTCATGTTAGAACCCTCCCCGACACTTATCTCATGCATTGTCCCCAATGTATGAAAGAAATGTATAGATGCATGAAAAGAAATGTAAAAGAGGTCCAAATATTATACAAAAATATGTACAACATTAAGTTTCTCCCACACCTAGATCTTTTTCGGTCTCATCCCTCTAGCTCTCTTCCCTTCATTCCAATGGGTCCTCTTTAAATGGCATAATGGGGAGGCCAATTTTTTTGTCATTTTAGCTCTCTTCCTCTCCAGTCTCACCTTCTTTAGGTGTTTCTTCCTCATATGACTACATTCATTATTCAAAAATTGATCTCTACCATACTTCTCAGTTGGAACTTCTTCATTATGAATGCCTAAGAATTCTAACTCAGTTCCATATATCTCCTCAATGCTTAGGTCAACACTTTCCCTTGGAGATGTGTAATTAACCAAAATATCCCTAGTTGGTTCATACAAACACATGAGTTCTTCTTCGAAGAGGTTTTCAAAGAGTACGTCAATCGGAGGTTCTTGAATTATATTCTCATGCGATAAGTTATTGGTTGGCTCATCGAAAGTGAAGATATTCAAATCAAATTTTCCTTTTTTAAAAGGTACTTTGACATTAGGATCTCTGAATTATGCCTTCTCATCAAGATAATCACATTCATTCTTAAATAATTCATTAAGAAACAGCGACTCATTCTCTAGACCTTCACTCTCTTCATCACAATTATTTTCAACAAAGTTTACCTCAAATGTTTGGTCCTTATCTTACGAGGTTGTTTTTCTAGGTTGAAGACATTGACTTCTCTAGTCATGTCCCCAAAGGTTAATCTCATAGACCCATTCTTACAATTGATAATAACATTAGCAGTAGTAAGGAATGGGCGCCCTAGGATAACAGGAGTTTGGGCCCTAGGATTGGACACAGGTTGTGTCTTAAGAACTATGAAATCAACTGGGTAGATAAACTCCCCGACCCGGATAAGGACATCATTAATTTTTTCCTTTAGAACTTTCACAGAACGATCAGCCAGTTGGATAGTGACTCGAGTTGGATTAAGATTGCCTAACCCGAGTTGTTGATAAACTGAGAATGGAAGCAGGTTGATACTTGCTCCCAAATCAAGAAGTGCATGACTAATCTCGGCGTGTCCTATAGTGCAGGCAATGGTGGGACAACCCAGATCCTTGTACTTGACAAGGATCGGACCCGATAGTAGCTCACTAATGTTTGTGGCTAAGAAGACTTTCTTGGGTACATTAGTCTTTCTCTTCTTGGTGCACATGTCCTTAAGAAATTTTGTATAAGATGGGACTTGCTAGATGGCATCAAGGAGTGGCACATTTATATTCACTTGGTTAAATATCTCAATTATCTTATCCATGTGTGGATTTTTCTTGTTGTTCTTTAGCCTATTAGAAAATGGTACTATAGGCTTGTATACCTGACTAGTTTACTTATCTGTTTCAGATTCGTCAGATTTGAAAGGCTTGGGATTAGATGAGGTGGATGCTGGAGTGTGATTGTGCAGACTGAGATTGGGAGGTGTTGACACTTGGTTATCAACTTTCTTTTCCGACCTCAATATATGAACAGCATTACATTGATTCAATGATTGATCCTCAACCAAATGAGCTTGTTGTGAATTCTTAGGATTCATAATTGGTTGACTGAGCAAGGTACCTTTTTGCCTCTCATATTGTGGATTGGCTAAGTGGTTCATTTGACCCTCTAACCTCTGTATTGTTTGCATGAGGGAATCTTGGTTCTTCATGTACCTTTTCATATTTCTCTCAAAGTCAGTCATTCTCCTTTCAATGTTGCCAAGCTGAGGATTCTGAAAGGAAGGTTGTGGAGCTTTGTTGGGAAAATTTTGTTGATAATGTGAAAAATTGTTGGGAGAATTGTGAGGGTGATTTGAAAAGTTGGGCTGATGATTGGAAGAATTATTAGAATGATGAAAGTGGCTTGCATGGTTTGACCATGGGTGGTCATTATTTTGTTGGCTCTATAAGAAATTGAGGTGATTTTTCAGCCAGGATTGTACGTTGGAGTGTAAGGATCATTGTTCAGCCTTGAAAAGGCCGCGTTCATCGGTTCAGAAAGGAGTTGTTGAGCTTGAAATACAGGACACTCCTCAAACATATGATACATGGCCTGACAGTAAATACAACCCAGAGTTGAAAATTGATTCGCACTGACTTGATTGACTGGACTTGGTTCGTTAGTTTCTAAAGCTTCCAGTCTTCTCGCTAGGTTAGCTAACTTAGCCTCTTTAGCTATGGATGATTCAATTGAATGGAGACTGATCGGTCGCTAATATTACATATTTATTATCATATTCTCATATCTATTATAGAATAAACTCTGCTTTTTCTAATTATTGTTTAATTTATTTGCAGGCCCAATATTAAAGAAGAGGGAAGAGAAACGAGCCCAAAAAGCCCATCAAATTCTGATTTAATTCAGAATAAATTTGAAATCAGGGAATCAGGGTAGATCTTGGCAAATCAGAGAGGTTGAAAACTGGTTGAAATGGATCTTCCCAAATCAAGTGGTTAAAGCCAACAATCAAAGATCGTTTCATCAAATCTAAGAGCTAAAATGAGAAATCCAGTTAAAGATAAAGCCAAAACGCGAATCCAGGAGGTACCACCCCCCGGCTGTGGCCACCTAGCCACAGCCAGGCTGCAAAAACGCGGCCAAACATTTTCACGATCTTATCATTTTAGTTGGGGGAGCGTTTGCTCCCCGTATCTCCTCACGCCTCCCCCTCTGGGTTTTTGCCTATAAAAGGAAGGGTTTTCACTGTAAATGGGGACGACCATGCAGAGATAGGATATAGTCCAGTTTTTCATTCTTTATAATGTAGGTTTTTGTTTTCTTTTCACGTAATTTTTATTTCTTTGTAAGTATAGTTTAGACTGAGATTCATGAAAGTAAGAGAGAGAGAGCTTATGTTGAGAGTGACACCGATGTACCTCCTCCTTTCTTCCATCGTTTCTGCAAGCATTAAAAGGTAACTTTTTTTTATGTTTCTCTTTAATTTTGTTTCCTTCTTCTTTCTACTTTTTCTCTTTTAGTTATGATGAGCATTCAAATGAATCTAGAAGCATCAGTATAATAATGTTTGCTTGAGTGCCAACGATATTTCATGATGATGTTCTCCTCCTCAAGACTCCGTTTCATTTCATTCTTGTTCGTCTTGATGATGTAATGCAAATGGGGACTGAGCTAGATCTTATGGCTTATGCGTTGATCGCCTCTGAAGCAAGGTCGAACATGCAAGGGTTCCAGGTAAGTCATCAACCAAAGGAGGTAAGTATTTCTTTAATCTTTTCTTTCTTTTCTTTTATTTTTGTAGTTTAGATCACCAACACCAACAACACCACTTATTTTATCACTCCTTTTACATTTCTTTATACATATTCAATTCTGGTTTCTCTATCTTCCCAATCTCTCACTTTCTGCCTAACTTCATTGTAATTTATTTTTTTCTTTTTAAGAAACTAAAGAAGAACTTTAACCATTAATGGTAGCATAAAAGAAAACTTGCTAGGAAAGCTTCCATCGCTAGTCCCTACTTTTGGATCACGACCCGCATAGCCACTTGTTATTGCGGTAGACTTGAGTAACTTGCACTCTTTAATCTTAAAATCTGAAATACTGTATTTTGTGTGCAAGTAAAAGCTCAATCAAATTTTGGCGCTATTGCCGAGGAGGGGCAGTAAGCAATTCTCATTAAAGTTTACATTTTTGGTTAACCTTCTTCTTGGTTTTTGGGGTACAGATTTAACAACAAGGAATTCTTACTGCAGTGGACATATAAGTGGTCTTGGACTCTGCTCAAGAAAGCAGAGCCAAGAAGCCCTCTGATTTGCTACAGTCCTGTGGCAAACTGAGTGAACTACTAACCTGTATTTTTTGCAGGTTGGATGAATTGCAAAGTTTAAATATCTGTAACATTTATCTCCTTGTTTGTCTCACTGTACTTCCTTTCTAACCTCAACAGTAAAATGATGTTTGTTAAATGCTAAAAACGGCTTAGACTTTGCATTTAGGCACGTGTCTAATTCGTTTACATTTTACATTACTGTTGAAGAGTGCTGGAGTAAAAGGTACGTTTGCATGGCATATAGTTTAGGAAACATTCTTGAGTGATTATTTGCTTGTCGAGTGTTACCTTTCTTTATCCTGCACACTTTGCGCAATCAATCTTAAGGGCTTGTCCTATAAACAAGATAAGGTGGGGAAGTCATTACCCTCCCTTAGCCCACAAATAATCTCCTCACTCACTAACCCAAGCCTAACTAAAAATGAGTAGACGTTGGCCCTAGGGACATCTCGGACTCAATTAGGAGATTATCCTACGGGGGAATGTGTTAGAATTTGACTCCTGCCAAATCAGTGTCTAAAGAAAGGGATTGAGGGGCGAAACCCCAAAGGCTGGTGGTTTGGCTTAATTAGGCCAGTCGCTTTTGCGGGGATACCTCCCACCAATCTTGCCCTGACCTGGCAGATTAGCTTGTAGTCAAAGTCTGCATTATACCTCCTATGGACAATCTAACCAGTTATGAGTCGTCTAAGTCAAAGGTCTACCCTAACTTAGGTAAGAATTTTTTACTTTTTTGTTTGCTTATTTGTTTATTTTTTTTCTTTGTTTGTGTTTTATTGTGTGATATGGCTTATAACAACAAAATTTTCAATTTTAATGGTAATCCATATTACACACTAACCTCTTTTTCGGATATTACAAACCCGACGTATCATAACTTTAACCAACCTAATGTGCCGGATTGGTCTTATCCGAATCAATATAACTCATGCCCCCAATCTTATAACCATAATTTCCAGAATAATTTCAACTCTTCACAGAGTCAGTGGGGATTCACCTCCCCCGAGTCCAATTTTCAACCAATTTGTCCTCCTTATCCACCTTGTCCACAATATTTTCAAGATTCATACTCAGTTCTACCAGTCAAAAATGGAAAACCATCATTTTTCAAAATGAGTATGCGTGCGCCCAAATAACAATCACAAAATCTGATGGACTCACAATTTCACCACCAATTCCAAAATAACACTTCATCTTTTTAACAAAATGATGAACCAATCAACTATGAAAAGATGCTTGAAGCCATGACTCAGGCTCAAAACGCTCGTAATCATGACATAGATATGATAGTCGAAACTCTACGCCTCACCGTTTGGCCAGTTCTGATGTCGCTAACCATTCTGTTAGAGCCGAAGAGTCATGTTGTTTTGAAAAATAAGGTTCCATTTTAGAACAATCATTTGAACTTGCCCAAACTCCAAATTTTGAAAATGACATTGACAGTTTGGCAAGTTATCCCTTTCCTGAAATTGAACTTGAGAATGAATATGATCATGAACCTCAACATAGTGATTCAATTCTACTTCCTGATTCAATTATGACTCTGGTGTCTTCACCTGATTTCAATCTTTTTCCCGAGTCAACATTAGATCCTGTGCCAATTCATAATGAAATTGAATCGCCCATCTTTGATGATCATCATATTGAACTTGACCAATTTCATACTTTTAAAAGTCCCATTGATAGATTGACAAGTTCTCATTTTTATGAAATTGAATAAATGAGAAATGTGACCAAGATTCTCAATTTTGTGATCCAGTTCAAATTCCCAATCAATATTAACTCCTGTTTTGTTATCCGATTTGAGTAATATTTTAGAGTCAGTTTTGATTCCCACACCTGTCATTCTTGAACTTTAATCACCAATATTAAGTCACATTCCATTGTGGGAAAATGAATGTGGACTTGAGTTTCAACTTCTTGATTTGGCCTACTTCCTGAACCAATCTCTACTCCTGAACTTTTACTTGACTTAAGTCACTTTCCTGAGTCAGTATTAGTTCCCGTACTTCCTAAGTCCAAGTCAATCATTCTATCTTTTCACACTCCATTTTGGGACAAGGCGGTTGACAAAATTGACTCTGAAATTAATTATGGAATTTGAAAATTAGATGGGGTAAAATATTTAATAAAAATCATTCATGTATATATCATTTTAGTGGGTTATATTTTCTAGTGGGTTCCTCCGAAGTCCACGAAAAGTCGATTGGGCCGCATTTCGTGGACCAATCAGACCACCACCGGAACCACCACCTTAAGCTAATATTTCCTTCCCTTTCTTCTTTTTCATGCATCAATGCATTAATTCATACATTGAGGACAATGCATGAGATAGGTGTGGGGGAGGGTTCTAACATAACTTAGGTTTTTCTTTTTATTAAAAAAAATTAACATTTTCTTTACTTTTAAAAACTTTTTGAAAATAGAAACAATATCTTGACATATTTTTGTAAGAAATTGAGTCAATTTTAAGGAATAGGAAAAATCAAAATTAGGATTTCTTATACTTAGTCAAAATAAGATTATTCTTTTGATTTTTAGGGTTAGGAAGATAATTTGTCAAAGTAATTTAGTCTTGATCTTTATCTTGATGCAATATGCACACTTCATACACTTACACACTTAGGGTTCAAAAACAAAGATTCTTATGCCTTATATACATAAAAAAAAGAAAAAAAGAGAAAAAAAATATATCTATGAAAGAGAACAATTCTAATTATTGATTAGCTAGGTACTTTGGCCTAAGCAAGCCTTAGTATTTATGCGAAAAATGATTAGATAAGTTTGAGAAAAAAAATATATATAAAAATCCTCTGATTAAGCTGGGTATTTGTGCCTAATAAAGCATAAGTATTCACGCCTAAAAGGGGTTCATATAATAAAATCCTTAGTTTTGTGGCCTTGTTTCCTCGAGTCCTTAAGTCCTTGGGGTGTTTTCTCACCGGTGCCCTAAGACCGTTTGGTTTGGGAGTCATCGATTAAAGGTTCGTTACATGGGCAGATTAGAAAGCCTAATAGAACTAAGGAATGTACCACCAATATATATATATATATATATATATATATATATATATATATATATATATATATATATAAGGCATAAGAGTTAGAGTTAAAGAACCCTTAGTCAAAATTTTCACGGTCACAAGGTGCATATGACTTAGGGTAAAGTAATAGAGTAGATGAAAAGTACAATTTAACCCCTTACTGTGATTGATAACAAATTTTTGAATAGAGACTAAGTTTAGGAATGAAAAATTCAGTTTTCCTACAACTTATAGATTACTTAAATCTTACAATTATATTTCAAATATTTTTCTCTTTCAAAATACTTTTCAAAAATACTAACTCTTTGTTTATGGATTTTGTGGGTGTAATCCACTGAAAACCCTCATGAGATAAAACTTGTCCTCTAGGGGAAACCTAGAGGTTTAACGGCTTGTTGAACATGCTCAGTGCAATCGCGTGACCTACGAAAGTGGTCTAATAATCATTAGTATGGTTATTTTGCTCGAGGATGAGCAAAAGATAGGTCTGGGGGTGTGATCGGTCGCTAATATTACATATTTATTATCATATCTCATATCTATTATAGAATAAACTCTGCTTTTTCTAATTATTGTTTAATTTATTTGCAGGCCCAGTACTAAAGAAGAGGGAAGAGAAACGAGCCCAAAAAGCCCACCAAATTCTAATTTAATTCAGAATAAATTCGAAATCAGGGAATCAGAGCAGGTCTTGGCAAATCAGAGAGGTTGAAAACTGGTTGAAATGGATCTTCCCAAATCAAGTGGTTAAAGCCAACAATCAAAGATCGTTTCGCCAAATCTAAGAGCTGAAACGAGAAATTCAGTTGAAGATAAAGCCAAAACGCGAATCCAGGAGGTACCACCCCCGGCTGTGCAACCTAGCCATAGCCAGGCCATGGAAACGCGGCCAAACCCGCGTTTTTGCGGTCTTATCATTTCAGTTGGGGGAGCGTTTGCTCCCCCCTATCTCCTCACGCCTCCCCTCTGATTTTGCCTATAAAAGGCAGGGTTTTCACTGTAAATGGGGACGACGATCTAGAGATAGGATTTAGTCCAGTTTTTCATTCTTTGTAGTGCAGGTTTTTGTTTTCTTTTCATGTAATTTTTATTTCTTTGTAAGTATAGTTTAAACTGAGATTCATGTAAGTAAGAGAGAGAGGCTTATGTTGAGAGTGACACCGATGTACCTCCTTTCTTCCATCATTTCTGCAAGCAATAATGAAATACACCTAGAGGGGGGGTGAATAGGTGTAATTGCTAATCTAATGATCTTTTTAAACTTAATAGAATGAGTGATGCAACGATCTCTCAAAACACGACTAAGAGCCGAATACCCCGTGAGAGGTTCTGAACTCCTTCCTCCCAATTCCCCTTAAAATGGGTTAGAGGTGCGCAATGCAACCATGTTGTATGAGATATGATCGAACAAGTAAAGAATGAAATGCTATGATGAAATACACACAATCAACAACACAAGTAAAATAAACAAGAGAAGATTGCACAAAGAAAAGGGTTAGTTCTCAAGCAAATAATTGAAGACAATATAAAGCAAGAGAAATGTAAAGCAAGAATAACGCAAGGCAATCGTAAACACAATTGATTTGTTTCGAGGTTCGAGCCACCGCTCTAGTCCCCGCCTTCACCTCCGTGAAGGGTTTCCACTATCCACCGAGGATGCCGTACAAGTTTGGTCTACCGAAGACCCTAAGCCCTTAGCTTCACAACTTACAAAGAACTCCACCTAGGAGTTGTCTCCACAAGAACAAGGATCACAAGAACAATAGTGATCTCCTCAAGATCACAAAACTCTTTCTCAAACTCTTTTACAACACTCTCACTCTTTTTACAACTTCTCTATAGTATGAGTAAAGGACTTTTGGCTCTATGAAGTGTGGTGAGAAAACTTCAGTTGTAGAGTGATATTAGCAATCAAACACAACTGAAAAACAAACTTTAAAAGAGTTGGAAATGAAAGCTTTAAAACAATTTTTCTCTTTCTCTTGAAAACAATGAAAACCAAGGATTTTTCTAAGTACATAACAAAGACCTATTGCCCTCTATTTATAAGGAGAGAATAGGTTAAAACTCTTTTCTTTACACCTAATTTGACCTGCAAAAGGCCTCCAACAACTCTCTAAAACTCTGATAAAGAAGACAGAAAAAATAGATTTTCAGACTTGCCCAAAGAGGAAAGAGCCGTTGGCCAGCAGCAGGCTTGGCGGTCGACCGGTCCGGTCGACCGTCGCCTTGCTGGCAAAGAGCCGTTGGGCTCCGGTCGACTGTCCGGTCGACCGTCTCCTCAAAGGAAACACAGTTTCCTTAGAGCGGTCGACCGGGCGGTCGACCGAAACAAACCGAGAGTGGCTTGCTTACAGTCGGTCGACCGGGCCGGTCGACCGACAGACGTGCGCAAACGTGCACGTCCTGACACAGGCGTCGGTCGACCGGGCGGTCGGCCGGTCAACCTGAAACAGGAAAAACTGGCAGGAATTTGAAGTTTGGAATTTTTGTGAAAAAATATTTTGAGATACTTATAACTAAGTATTATGCAAAAATAGTCTATACACATGTTTTAAACAAGATATTCAATTTGTAACAAGTTTGGATACATGTATATATAAACTTAGGCATAAAACTTAGAAACCAACATTTTTAAAACATAGAATTTTGTAAGGAAAAATGTGTGTGTATCCTAGAGCCAAATATCATATACTCAAACTTTAACATTCTATTCTTACAATGTTCTAAGGACTTCAAAGGCTTCAAGAGGGGCTTTCTCCACTTGATCTTCAATTTTGCATCTTGAGCCCAATTTGAGTTATCTTGAGTCCAAGTCACCTTCCTTTAGGGAAGAAAACACCTATGCAAGATAGAAAACCTGAAACACACTTAAACAATAAATAATATTAGTACACATAACTAATATGTTTTGTAATCATTAAAACACACTAAAGACGGGTGATTGTAACCTTGGGCCAACAATCTCCCCCTTTTTGATGATGACAAAACATATAAGTTATTTAAACAAAATAAGGAAGAAGAGCTTGGAAAGCTCCCCCTCAAACAATGCTATGTAAAAAAATAACTATGAGTGAGATACATGAAGCATTGAAAACACAATATTTTTGTCAAAAACTTAAATACCAATTGAAATCAAACTTAATCTTATATACCAATTAACTTATACTTTTTCTCTTAAACTTATATCTTTTTCTCCCCCTTTTTGTCATACATCAAAAAGGGTTAAAATCAAAACAAACAAAACACCAAAATAGAAATATTTTTAAGAATCTATCATGCAAACATTCAACTCACCACAAATAAATGAAAATCTAGCATAATCTAGAGGTTTAGTAAAAATATCGGCAAGTTGAAAATCGGTAGAAACATAATCAATATCAATATCACATTTCTCATAATGATCTCTAAGAAAGTGATACCTAATGTCAATGTGTTTGGTTTTACTATGTTGATTTGCATTCTTTGTCATGTGAATAGTACTAGTATTATCACAAAATATTTTAACATGATCAAAGTGTAAATCATAGTCAAGGAGAGTATGTTTCATCCAAAGAACTTGTGCACAATAAGCTCCAGCTGCAACATACTCCGCCTCGGCGGTTGAAAGGGCTACCGAATTTTGCTTTTTGGAAGACCAAGATACAAGACAATTACCTAAGAATTGACATGTTCCACTTGTGCTCATCCTATCTACCCTACAACCCGCATAGTCGGCATCCGAAAAACTCGTCATTGTAAATTGTCCGGTTTTCGGATACCACAAACCCATTTCAATAGTGCCCTTTAGGTATCTAATTATGCGTTTAACCGCAATTATGTGAGATTCTTTAGGACAAGATTGAAAACGTGCACAAAGACAAACGGAAAACATAATATCCGGCCTACTAGCCGTCAAATAAAGCAAGCTACCAATCATGCTACGATATAATTTAATGTCTACACTTTTACCTTGTTCATCCTTGTCAAGCTTGGTAGTTGTTGCCATGGGAGTTTTGCTTACTTTAGATTCTTCAAGCCCGAACCTCTTGATTAGTTCCTTTGTGTACTTGGCTTGATTGATGAAGATCCCATCCTTCCTTTGCTTGATTTGGAGTCCAAGGAAATAGTTGAGTTCCCCCATCATAGACATTTCAAATTCATCCTTCATGCATGATTCAAAAGCTTGGCAAAGAGATTCATCAGTGGAACCAAAAATAATATCATCTACATAAATTTGCACAATAAGAATATCATTTTCTACATGTTTTGTAAACAAGGTTGTATCAATTTTACCTTTCTTAAAACCATTTGAAATCAAAAATGAAGAAAGTCTTTCATACCAAGCCCTAGGGGCTTGTTTTAAACCATAAAGAGCTTTATCTAATTTAAAAACAAAATCCGGATGTGTAGGATCAACAAACCCGGGGGTTGTTCAACATACACTTCCTCTTCAATAAAACCATTTAGAAAAGCACTTTTAACATCCATTTGAAACAATTTAAAATCTTTATATGAGGCAAATGCTAGTGTCATCCGTATGGCTTCAAGCCGTGCTACGGGTGCAAAGGTTTCTTCAAAATCGATTCCTTCGATTTGAGTGTAACCTTGGGCAACTAACCTAGCTTTATTCCTAATAACGTTACCCGATTCATCCAACTTGTTCTTAAAGATCCACTTAGTACCAATTGTTGGTCTATCGTGGGGCCTAGGAACAAGGTGCCAAACTTGGTTGCGCTCAAATTGATTGAGTTCCACTTGCATAGCTAGCAACCAATATGAATCGGCCTCGGCTTCGAGGACGTTCTTGGGTTCAACATGAGAAATAAATGCATAATGTCCACAATAGTCATGAAGTTTAGAGCGAGTTGTTACCCCTTTTGATACATCACCTATGACGAGGTCCTTGGGATGATGTGGATTGTATCTCCAATCCTTTGGAAGTTGTTGAGTGGGCTCTTCTCCATTTGTTTGATCTTCATTTCCTTGAGCCTCTTGTATTTTAGCTTCACTTCCTTCATCATCCTTTGGCTTGTCTCCCATAGTAGGTGTATCCTCCAAGGTCACTTTCTCCAAGCCTTCATGCAAAGCATCTATTTCTACAACATTCTTAACAAACAAGTTAGATTCCTCAAACTTAACATGTATAGATTCCTCAATAGTCAATGATGACCTATTGAAGACTCTATAAGCCTTACTAGTACTAGAATAACCCACAAATATAGCCTCATAAGATTTAGGATCAAATTTTCCTAAATTATCTTTTGTATTTAAAACAAAACATTTGCATCCAAAAACCTTGAAATATGAAACATTTGGTTTTCTAGAAAAGTACATTTCAAAAGAGGTTTTTGTAGTATTTTTACACAAGAAAACACGATTTGATATATAGCATGATGTATTAACGGCCTCGGCCCACAAATAATGTGGTAGACCGTATTCACTAAGCATTGTCCTAGCCATCTCTTGCAAAGTTCGATTTTTCCGTTCAACTACTCCATTTTGTTGTGGAGTTCTAGGACAAGATAGTTCATGCTTTATTCCATGTTCTTCACAAAAAGTGGTAAAGGGTTGGTTAATGAATTCACCTCCTCTATCACTTCTTATTCTTAAAATCGAAACATCTTTTTCTTTTTCAACTCTTTTCTTAAAAGTTTGAAAATACGAAAATGCTTGATTTTTATGCTCAAGAAAGAAAACCCAAGTAAAACGTGAAAAATCATCAACTAAAATAAGTGCAAATCTATTCCCACTTAGACTTTTGGTTTGTGTAGGGCCAAATAAATCCATGTGGATTAACTCCAAAGGACGTGATGTCATGATATCCTTAATTGACTTGAAAGAAGACTTAGTTTGTTTCCCAAATTGACATGCGTCACAAACTCGGTCTTTTTCAAAACTCAAACAAGGAATACCTTTCACCATTTCCTTTGTGTTAAGCCTCGATATATGGTCAAAAGAAATGTGGCCTAATCTTCAATGCCACAACCAAGAGTCGTCATCGAGGGCTTTTAAACATGTTATATTACAAGACATATTTAACATATCTATCAAATAAACATTACTTTCACGAAAACGGAAAACACACAAGCATTAGAAATTCTATCAATTACTTTACAAACAACATTATCAAAAACTACATCAAAACCTTTATCACATGATTGACTAACACTCAAGAGATTATGCTTGAGGCCGTCAACTAAAACTACATTCTCAATTAAAGGGGATGTGCCAAGTTTTACATTACCAATACCAATGAGTTTACCCTTGGCGTCATCTCCGAAGGTGACGGTGCCACCTTCATGGTATCTTGATAGGGTTGCAAAGTTGTTAATATCCCAAGTCATGTGCCTTGAGCAACCACTATCAAGATACCACAATCCTCTACGTCGTTGGGCTTTGGAAGGTACCTATATCATTTAACAAAGTTGTTGATTTTGGTACCCAAACTTTCTTGGGTCCTTGAAAGTTAGTGTTTCGAATCCAAACATTATGAAAAGATGCACTTAGTCTATCATAGCAAAAATTGGCTAAGTGTCCTTTCCGCCCACAATGTGAACATGAGAACACTCTTCCATACATGAATGCATGATGAGTGTGTGAAGTGTGAGAATGCTTTGGGGGTTTGCCACGATGTAAAGGTTGTGTGGTATGAACATGAGCATGAGCATGGTGAACATTTTTCTTAGGGGCTTGTTTCTTAGGAAACATGGCCTCTATCTTCTTCTTATCAAACTCACTGCACTTTTTCAAAACAATACCTAAAGAATCTATTCTTTCCTTAAGCATGGTAATCTCATTAGCATCAACAAATGGGGACTTGCCTTTACAAGAAGTCTTATATTTATCAAATTCATTTTTAGTGGAAACCAAAGTAGAATGCAAGTCATTATTTTCTTTAGAAAGATTTACAACTTGAAGACTAAGAGATTCATTTTCCTTTTTCATTTTTAAATACTTTTTCTTTAAGAAGTCATAATTATGAGATAATTCTACAAAAGCTTCTCCTAACTCATCCATAGAAAGTTCATCATTAGGAGAAATGGAAGGGGTTACCTTGCTTGTGCTTTCATTTGCCATGAAGCACATGTTGGCGGTATCAATCTCCTCCTCGGATTCGCTCTCGGAATCCCATGTAGCTTTCATTGCCTTCTTCTTGTGAGGCTTCTTTAAGGTGGAGGGCTTCACTTTATCCGGACACTCCGCCACTATGTGTCCCGGTCTTTGGCAATTAAAGCAAATGATCTTTCTTTCTTCTTTGCCTCCTTGCCATCTCTTCCTTCCTTGAAATTTAGCCTTGTTGTACATCCTCCGGACATTCTTCACAAGAAGTGAGAGCTCTTCGTCATCTTCTTCTTCATCATCTTCGTCGGAGTGTGTGGATTGGCTTTTGAAGGCTATAGTCTTCTTCTTGGAAGGAGCCATGTCCTCCCTCACTTTCCTCTCCATCTCATGGGTTTTGAGGTTCCCAATGAGACCAATTAGCTCCATCTCCTCCTTGTCATTGAGTTCCTTCAAGGTTGTTGCTTTTACTTCCCATGAAGGAGGAAGAGCCCGGATGATCTTTCTTACTCTTTGATCGTTATCAATAGCATCACCTAGAGAAGAAAGTCCATTAGTAATCTTTGTAAATCTTGTAACCATATCATCTATGGTTTCATTTTCTTGCATGCAAAAATTTTCATATTGGGACCGAAGAAGGTCAATCTTAGCCCTCTTCACTTGTGAGGTCCCTTCATGTGTAACTAGTAAATGTGTCCAAATTTCATATGCGGACTTGCAATGAATAACTCTAGCTATGTCATCATCATTAAGGGCTTGAAGTAGTGCATAGTGAGCCCTAGCATTGGCATCAAATTCTTTGGTCTCTATTTCGGACCAAGTGGATTCATCACTGGGGGGTGCACTAAAGGGTTTGGTCACGGCCTTCGCAACTCGACTACCTAGAGATTGCAAGAAAACGGTCATCTTAACCTTCCATATGGGAAAGTTAAGTCCATCAAACTTAGGGGGTGTCTTGATACCATCGGCCATGTTTACTAAATGAGTATGAATGAAATGATTAGCAATGTGAGGATCTCTCTAAGGTTGTTAAGCCAAAATCCTAGAGTCCAAGCTCTGATACCAATTGAAATACACCTAGAGGGGGGTGAATAGGTGTAATTGCTAATCTAATGATCTTTTTAAACTTAATAGAATGAGTGATGCAACGATCTCTCAAAACACGACTAAGAGCCGAATACCCCGTGAGAGGTTCTGAACTCCTTCCTCCCAATTCCCCTTAAAATGGGTTAGAGGTGCGCAATGCAACCGTGTTGTATGAGATATGATCGAACAAGTAAAGAATGAAATTCTATGATGAAATACACACAATCAACAACACAAGTAAAATAAACAAGAGAAGATTGCACAAAGAAAAGGGTTAGTTCTCAAGCAAATAATTGAAGACAATATAAAGCAAGAGAAATGTAAAGTAAGAATAACGCAAGGCAATCGCAAACACAATTGATTTGTTTCGAGGTTCGAGCCACCGCTCTAGTCCCCGCCTTCACCTACGTGAAGGGTTTCCACTATCCACCGAGGATGCCGTACAAGTTTGGTCTACCAAAGACCCCAAGCCCTTAGCTTCACAACTTACAAAGAACTCCACCTAGGAGTTGTCTCCACAAGAACAAGGATCACAAGAACAATAGTGATCTCCTCAAGATCACAAAACTCTTTCTCAAACTCTTTTACAACACTCTCACTCTTTTTACAACTTCTCTATAGTATGAGTAAAGGACTTTTGGCTCTATGAAGTGTGGTGAGAAAACTTCAGTTGTAGAGTGATATTAGCAATCAAACACAACTGAAAAACAAACTTTAAAAGAGTTGAAAATGAAAGCTTTAAAACAATTTTTCTCTTTCTCTTGAAAACAATGAAAACCAAGGATTTTTCTAAGTACATAACAAAGACCTATTGCCCTCTATTTATAAGGAGAGAATAGGTTAAAACTCTTTTCTTTACACCTAATTTGACCTGCAAAAGGCCTCCAACAACTCTCTAAAACTCTGATAAAGAAGACAGAAAAAACAGATTTTCAGACTTGCCCAAAGAGGAAATAGCCGTTGGCCAGCAGCAGGCTTGGCGGTCGACCGGTCCGGCCGACCGTCGCCTTGCTGGCAAAGAGCCGTTGGGCTCCGGTCGACTGTCCGGTCGACCATCTCCTCAAAGGAAACACAGTTTCCTTAGAGCGGTCGACCGGGCGGTCGACCAAAACAAACCGAGAGTGGCTTGCTTACAGTCGGTCGACCGGGCCGGTCGACCGACAGACGTGCACAAACGTGCACGTCCTGACACAGGCGCCGGTCGACCGGGCGGTCGGCCGGTCAACCTGAAACAGGGAAAAACTGGCAGGAATTTGAAGTTTGAAATTTTTGTGAAAAAATATTTTGAGATACTTATAACAAAGTATTATGCAAAAATAGTCTATACACATGTTTTAAACAAGATATTCAATTTGTAACAAGTTTGGATACATGTATATATAAACTTAGGCATAAAACTTAGAAACCAACATTTTTAAAACATAGAATTTTGTAAGGAAAAATGTGTGTGTGTGTATCCTAGAGCCAAATATCATATACTCAAACTTTAACATTCTATTCTTACAATGTTCTAAGGACTTCAAAGGCTTCAAGAGGGGCTTTCTCCACTTGATCTTCAATTTTGCATCTTGAGCCCAATTTGAGTTATCTTGAGTCCAAGTCACCTTCCTTTAGGGAAGAAAACACCTATGCAAGATAGAAAACCTGAAACACACTTAAACAACAAATAATATTAGTACACATAACTAATATGTTTTGTAATCATCAAAACACACTAAAGACGGGTGATTGTAACCTTGGGCCAACAAATAAAAGGTAACTTTTTTTATGCTTATCTTTACTTTTGTTTCCTTCTTCTTCTTTCTACTTTTCCTCTTTTGGTTATGATGAGCATTCAAGTGAATCTAGAAGCATCAGTATAACAATGTTTGTGTGAGTGCTAACGATATTTCATGATGATGTTCTCCTCCTCAAGACTCCGTATCATTTCATTCTTGTTCGTCTTGATGATGTAATGGGAATGGGGACTGAGCTCGATCTTATGGCTTATGCGTTGAACACCTCCGAAGCAAGGTAGAACATGCAAGGGTTCCAGGTAAGTCATCAACCAAAGGAGGTAAGTATTTCTTTAATCTTTTCTTTCTTTTCTTTTATTTCTGTAGTTTAGATCACCAACACCAACAACACCCACTTCTTTTATCACTGAAAATCACCTAGAGAGGAGTGAATAGGTGATAATGCTAATCAATGCACAATTTAAAAATTATGATGTAACAATCTCACAAAACAATTGAATATAGCAATGAATGTAGAGAGCAAGTAATAAGAGCAATGAAAATAGAGCAAGAGCAAGTAAACCAAACGCAAATACCGAGAATTGTTATCGAGGTTCGAGCACCCAGCTCTACTTCCCCGCCTTCCCCAGAAGGATTCCGACCACTTCCACTATCACAAAGATGTCACAAATACACCGGAGTACCCAAGTCCACAATCTCAAGTACAAGCAATCTCTAAGTAGTCAAAAGACCACAAACTCTCTCTTGCAAAATTCTCATCCCTTACAAAGGTCCTTAGAGAACAATGAGTAGGAATGAAGCTCTTGTGTGTAAGGAGAAAAGAAAAAGAAATCAGAGAGTTCTTGAAAACACTTCGGAAAATGAGAGAGAATTTCAGCACAAAAACCAAGAAACCAAGTCTTTTTGAATGCCTTAAACTTGTGGAAATTTTGATAATTTTTCTAGTAACCAACCTCTCCCTAAACACCCCTATTTATAGGAGAGGGCTAGGGTTAGGAGATAAAACATATTTAAGGCTAATCAGAAAGTATTAAAATCAAAACATATCATTTAAACACACTTAAGTGAGAAAAAGGACAAAAAATAAACCAGCTTAGGAAATAGCCGTTACTGTTCAAACGGCTACCTCGGTCGACAGGCCGGTCGACCGCTAGTTCAAAAAAAGAGCCGTTGCAGGCTGACGGTCGACCGCCCGGTTGACCCAAAAATACAGAGAGCAGAGTCTGTCAGTCAGGCAAGTCCCGGTCGACCGTCCGGGTCGACCGTGAAACGTGCACACTAACACGCACTGCTGCCAGAACCCCGGTTGACTGGGTCGGCCGACCGGCTTGACCTGACATAGGGTCGGTCGACCCTGGCGGTCGACCGGCTCAGGTCAAAAGCCAAAACAAAAACGGAATTTTGAGGAGAAATCTATTTTTAACAAAATAGTTTTGAATAGGGATATATATAATGGATAAAAATGAGTTTGTAGGCTGAAGATTGTATACAAACTATTTTTGTACATATTATAGGAAATATGTTTTGAAACAAGATATGCGCAAAAACGTGTGTGATGGAGCTTCAAACCTATTCACTATTCTTTAACAAAACTCTAAACTAAAAACAAATCTAATAAATTATCTTGAGCACACTTGAAGTCTTGAGCCATGCAATGCCTTGCTAGAGCCTTCTCTTCTATGTTCCTTCCTTGATGTGCAAAACGCCTTCTTTGCTTCATGAACCTAGAAGTTCTTGCAATAGCTAAGCAATAGCCTCCAAATATGGTACAAACCTGAAACTTATCTTAAACAAACTAATTAGTACCAAATAGCTCTTATTTGTTTTGTTATCATCAAAACTCTAAACAAATGGAGAGTGTAACCTTTTGGGCCAACAATCTCCCCTTTTTGATGATGACAAAACAAATAGGCTATAAATAAGAATATAGGGGAGAAGAAAGCTCCCCCTCAAATTATGCTATATTAAACAAAGAAAAATAATGTAATTTGTAATTTGCAAGTAAACAAAACAAATAGGCTATAAACAAGAATATAGGGGAGGAGAAAGCTCCCCCTCAAATTATGCTATATTAAACAAAGAAAAATAATGTAATTTGTAATTTGCAAGTAAACATCATGAAACCAAAAACCATAAACATCATGAGATTTAAAACACTTGCAAAACACTTAAACACAAATTACAAGAATTCATGAAAACACATCAAAAACTAAAAACATATATAAACTCATATGGAACCAAAACCATATGAACTCATATAACCATACATAAACTCATTCTCCCCCTTTTTGTCATACATCAAAAAGGGTTAAGAAAACATTTTTATTCAATAACACAAACATTAAGTTCACCACAAATGAATGAAAATCTAGCAAAATCAAGTGGTTTAGTGAAAATATCGGCAAGTTGCAAATCCATAGAAGCATAATCAATATCTATATCTCCTTTCTCAAAATGATCTCTAAGAAAGTGATATCTAATCTCAATATGCTTGGTCTTACTATGTTGATTTGCATTCTTAGTCATATGTATAGTACTAGTATTATCACAAAATATTTTTATATGGTTATAATGCAAATCATAATCAAGGAGGGTATGTTTCATCCAAAGGACTTGTGCACAACAAGCCCCCGCGGCAACATACTCCGCCTCGGCGGTTGAGAGAGCTACGGAATTTTATTTCCTAGAGGACCATGAAACAAGACAATTACCAAGAAATTGACATGTCCCACTAGTACTCTTTCTATCTACTCTACAACCCGCATAGTCGGCATCCGAATAACTCGTCATTGAGAAATCTCCGATTTTCGGATACCATAGACCCATTCCAATCGTTCCCTTAATATAACGAATAATGCGTTTTACCGCAGTAAGATGGGACTCTTTGGGACACGATTGAAATCTAGCACAAAGACACACACTAAACATGATGTCCGGCCTACTTGCCGTCAAATATAAAAGACTACCTATCATGCTTCTAAACAATTTAATATCAACATTTTTACCTTGGTCATCCTTATCAAGCTTGGTTGTAGTTGCCATGGGAGTGTTGCAAACTTTAGAGTCTTCAAGTCCAAACTTCTTTACGAGTTCCTTTGCGTATTTGGCTTGGCATATGAAGTTCCCATCTTGCAATTGCTTGATTTGGAGTCCAAGAAAGAAATTAAGCTCACCCATTGAAGACATTTCAAATTCACATTGCATAATCTTTTCAAATTTCTTGCATAAAAACTCATTAGTAGAACCAAAAATTATATCATCAACATAAATTTGCACAATTAAAATGTCATTATCAACATGCTTAGTGAATAGTGTTGTATCTACTTTGCCTTTAATAAAATCATTTGAAATGAGAAAACTAGAAAGCCTTTCATACCAAGCTCTTGGAGCTTGTTTCAATCCATACAAAGCTTTATCAAGTTTAAAAACAAAATTAGGATGAACATGATCAACAAAACCGTGAGGTTATTCAACATAAACTTCTTCATTTATAAAACCATTCAAAAATGCACTTTTCACATCCATTTGAAAAAGTTTAAAATTTTTGAAAGATGCAAAAGCTAGTGTCATCCGTATGGCTTCAAGCCGTGCTACGGGTGCAAAGGTCTCCTCAAAGTCAATTCCCTCAACTTGAGTGTAACCTTGGGCCACTAACCTAGCTTTATTCCTAATGACATTATCGGACTCATCCATCTTGTTTCTAAAGATCCACTTAGTACCAATTATTGGTCTATCGTGGGGCCTAGGAACAAGGTGCCAAACTTGGTTGCGCTCAAATTGATTGAGTTCCTCTTGCATGGCTAGCAACCAATATGAATCCGCCTCGGCTGCGAGGATGCTTTTGTGTTCAAAATGAGAAATGAAAGCAAAGTTACCACATAGGTCATGGAGTTTGGAGCGAGTTGTTACCCCTTTAGATGCATCACCTAAGATGAGCTCCTTGAGATGATTTGTGGCATATCTCCAAGCTTTAGGAAGCGGTTGTGAGCTTTCCTCTTTATCCTCTTGAACGTCACCAATTGGTTCTTGCTTATCATCTTGAGCGGGTGAGTCCTTCAAGGATAGTCTCTCCATGTCTTCACCTAATGGGTCAATCTCTACAACATTCTCAACAACCACATTAGATTCTTCAAATTTAACATGCATGGATTCTTCAATGGTAAGTGAAGATCTATTGAATACTCTATAAGCTTTACTAGTTGTAGAATATCCAACAAAGATTGCTTCATAAGACTTAGCATCAAATTTACCCAATTATCTTTGGTGTTCAAAACAAAACACTTGCATCCAAAAACTTTGAAATATGCAACATTAGGTTTTCTAGAATGATACATTTCAAAAGATGTTTTGGAAGAATTTTTACACAAATAAATACGATTTGAGATATAGCATGCGGTGTTTACGGCCTCGGCCCATAGATAATGAGGGAGGTCATACTCACTTATCATTGTCCTAGCCATCTCTTGAAGTGTTCTATTTTTCCTTTCTATAACTCCATTTTGTTGTGGAGTTCTGGGACAAGACATTTCATGCTTAATTCCCTTTTCATCACAATAAGTCATGAAGAGTTGGTTAACAAACTCACCACCTCTATCACTCCTTATTCTCAAAATCGAAAAACCCTTTTCTTTTTCAACTCTTTTTCGAAAAATCTTAAAATGAGAAAAAGTTTGATCTTTGTGTTCCAAGAAGAAAACCCAAGTGAAACGGGAAAAATCATCAACTAAAACAAATGCAAATCTACTACCATTTAAGCTCTTAGTTTTAGTAGGTCCAAAACGATCTATATGAATTAATTCTAAAGGCCTAGTTGACATGATATCCTTGATTGGTTTGAAGGAAGACTTGGTTTGTTTCCCAAGTTGGCACGCACCACAAAGCGGTCTTTCTCAAACTTCAAGCAAGGAATACCCTTCACCAATTCCTTTGAATTAATCCAAGAAAGATGGTCAAAAGATGCATGTCTAATCTTATATGCCAAAGCCAAGAATTTTCATCAAAAGCATTTAAGCATTTAGTAGAACATTCCACATTAAGCATGTCAATGATATAAACATTATCATCACGAAAATCGGTGAGAATACAATCATTGGTTTTAACATCAACGATTTTGCAAGAAGAATCATCAAAAACAACTTTAAGTCCACGGTCACAAAGTTGACTAATGCTAAGCAAATTATGTTTCAAACCATCAACAAGAACAACATTTTCTATAATAGGAAATGCACCAATTTGAATGTTACCTATACCGATGATATTCCCCTTGGAGTCATCCCCGAAGGTGACGGTGCCACATTCCATGTACCTTGATAGGGTTGTAAAGTTATTGATGTCCTACGTCATGTGTCTTGAACAACCACTATCAAGATACCACCGCTCCCTACGTCTTGGAGCCTTGGTGTGTACCTACATCAAATAATTTAGGACTTGATTTTGGTACCCACATTTTCTTGGGTCCTAAAGAGTTAGTTTCATTAACCCAAACAAGATTATTTGATCTATTTACTTGGTCATAACAAAATTTAGCCAAATGTCCATTCTTACCACAATATGTGCATCTATACACTCTACCATATTTAAAAGCATAGTGAGTGTGAGATTTGTGAGCATGAGAATTGTGAGCATGAAAAGATTTAGCATGAGAAGTGTTATGTGTAGTGTGAGCATGAGAAATCTTAACATGTGAATCTTTAGCATAAGGGTGTGCTTTTTAGAAAACATTTCTTCAAGTTTCTTAGTGTTAAAAGCACAATCTTTTAAAGTCTTTTCAAAATCAACAATTCTAGTTTTTAAAGAAGAAATTTCTTTATCATCAATCCTAGGAAATTTTGCTTTGCAAGCAACTTTGTAAGCACTAAATTCATTTTGGGTAGAAATGAGATTTGAAGAAATTTCATCTTTTTCTTTAGAAATAATAGCAAGTTGATTTTTAAGAAAAGCAACTTCCTTTTCCAATTTAGAGCATTCAATCTTTTTATTATCATATGTTTCTGAAAGTTCAACAAAGGCATGAACAAGGACTTCTTTACTTAATTCATCATCTTCATCATCAAGAGGTTGAGGGGTTACCTTTGGTGTGTTTGCCATAAAACACATATTCGCTATATCCGTCTCTTCCTCGGACTCGCTTTCCGAATCCCAAGTTGCCTTGTACGCTTTCTTTTCTTCTGGTTTCTTTGGCTTGAAGGAGGAGGTCATCTTCTTCTTGAACTCCGGGCAATCGGCCATGATATGTCCGGGTTTTCGGCAATTGTAGCATATAATTCTTCTCTCCTCTTTGCCTTCAAATTTCCTTCGGAAGTTGAGCTTGTTCCTCCGGTACATTCTCTTCACATTGCGAACAAGTAGTGATAGCTCCTCATCTTCTTCTTCATCTTCTTCATCGTCTTCAAGAGTGGATGAAGACTTGAAGACTATGGATTTCTTCTTTAGTGGAGCGGCCTCTTCTCTTACTTTCTTTTCCATCTCATGGGTCTTTAAGTTCCCAATGAGACTAATTAGGTCCATCTCATCCTTGTCGTTCAATTCTTTCAAGGTTGTGACCTTGATCTCCCATGATGTAGGAAGTGCCCGAATCACTTTTCGCACCCTTTGGTCATTGAAGATGTCATCACCTAAAGAAGAAAGAGCATTGGTGATTTTAGTAAATCTAGTAATCATACAATCAATAG
Source organism: Agave tequilana (assembly GCA_038442645.1). Lineage (NCBI taxonomy): Eukaryota > Viridiplantae > Streptophyta > Magnoliopsida > Asparagales > Asparagaceae > Agave > Agave tequilana. The sequence goes on from JAVJIF010030278.1 coordinate 306,009, forward strand.
ATTCTTCATCAATCATTTTAAAGGATTCATTTTGGGACCTTAAGAGATCTATCTTAGCTCTCTTAACTTGAGAAGTCCCCTCGTGTGTGACCAATAAATGTTGCCAAATCTCATAGGTGGATTGGCAATGAATTACCCGTGTAAGGTCATCCTCATTCAAGGCGGTTAATAGGGAGTTTTGGGCCTTGGAGTTAGCCTCATATTCTCTAAAGGTGAAGTCGGTCCAAGTGCTCTCATCACTATCGGGTACAACATAGGGTTTGGTCAAGGATTTAGCAACTAAGCTACCTAAGGATTGCAAAAAGATAGTCATCCTAACCTTCCAAATAGGGAAATTTAGTCCATCAAATTTAGGAGGGGTTTTGATGTTATCGGCCATGTTTACTAGTGAATGAATGAAAGAATGCAAATGTTGATTAGCAAGTTTTAAGGATCTCTCTATGGATGTTAAGCCAAAACCTAGAGTCCAAGCTCTGATACCAATTGAAAATCACCTAGAGGGGGGTGAATAGGTGATAATGCTAATCAATGCACAATTTAAAAATTATGATGCAACAATCTCACAAAGCAATTGAATATAGAAATGAATGTAGAGAGCAAGTAATAAGAGCAATGAAAATAGAGCAAGAAATAAGAGCAAGTAAACCAAACGCAAACACCGAGAATTGTTATCGAGGTTCGAGCCTCCAGCTCTACTTCCCCGCCTTCCCCAGAAGGATTCCAACCACTTCCACTATCACAAAGATGTCACAAATACACCAGAGTACCCAACTCCACAATATCAAGTACAAGCAATCTCTGAGTAGTCAAAAGACCGCAAACTCTCTCTTGCAAAATTCTCTTCCCTTACAAAGGTCCTTAGAGAACAATGAGTAGGAATGAAGCTCTTGTGTGTAAGGAGAAAAGAAAAAGAAATCAGAGAGTTCTTGAAAACACTTCAGAAAATGAGAGAGAATTTCAGCATAAAAACCAAGAAACCAAGTCTTTTTGAATGCCTTAAACTTGTGGAAATTTTGATAATTTTTCTAGTAACCAACCTCTCCCTAAACACCCCTATTTATAGGAGAGGGCTAGGGTTAGGAGATAAAACATATTTAAGGCTAATCAGAAAGTATTAAAATCAAAACATGTCATTTAAACACACTTAAGTGAGAAAAAGGACAAAAAATAAACCAGCTTAGGAAATAGCCGTTACTGTTCAAACGGCTAACTCGGTCGACCGGCCGGTTGACCGCTAGTTCAAAAAAAGAGCCGTTGCAGGCTGACGGTCGACCGCCCGGTCGACCCAAAAATACAGAGAGCAGAGCCTGTCAGTCAGGCAAGTCCCGGTCGACCGTCCGGGTCGACCGTGAAACGTGCACACTGACACGCACTGTTGCCAGAACCCCGGTCGACTGGGTCGGCCGACCGGCTTGACCTGACATAGGGTCGGTCGACCCTGGCGGTCGACCGGCTCAGGTCAAAAGCCAAAACAAAAACGGAATTTTGAGGAGAAATCTATTTTTAACAAAATAGTTTTGAATAGGGATATATATAATAAATAAAAATGAGTTTGTAGGCTGAAGATTGTATACAAACTATTTTTGTACATATTATAGGAAATATGTTTGGAAACAAGATGTGCGCAAAAACGTGTGTGATGGAGCTTCAAACCTATTCACTATTCTTTAACAAAACTCTAAACTAAAAACAAATCTAATAAATTATCTTGAGCAAACTTGAAGTCTTGAGCCATGCAATGCCTTGCTAGAGCCTTCTCTTCTATGTTCCTTCCTTGATGTGCAAAACGCCTTCTTTGCTTCATGAACCTAGAAGTTCTTGCAATAGCTAAGCAATGGCCTCCAAATATGGTACAAACCTGAAACTTATCTTAAACAAACTAATTAGTACCAAATAGCTCTTATTTGTTTTGTTATCATCAAAACTCTAAACAAATGGAGAGTGTAACCTTTTGGGCCAACAATCACTCCTTTTCCATTTCTTTGTACATATCTAATTCTGGTTTCTCCATCTTCCCAATCTCTCACTTTCTGCCTAACTTCATTGTAATTTATTTTTCTTTTCTTTTTAAGAAACTAAAGAAGAACTTTAACCATTAATGGTAGCATAAAAGAGAACTTGCTAGAAAAGCTTCCATCGCTAGTCCCTACTTGTGGATCACGACCCACATAGCCACTTGCTATTGTAGTAGAATTGAGTAACTTGCACTCTTTAATCTTAAAATCTGAAATACTGTATTTTGTGTGCAGGTAGAAGCTCAATCAGAGATCTCCTTTTGAAGAGATAGAGTTTGGATTCCTAGAACTTTCACTAGTAAGTTCCCATTGGATGGTTTTTTTCAGCTAGATTCTCATATAAATCCCATCCTTCATGCTCATCCTTCTGCAGGAATCCCCTTGGCACATACTTTCTAAGAGGGTCTTGGTTGAGTAGTCTAAACCGTCATAAAGAATTTGGCATTGTCGTCATTTCTCTATTTCATGACGAGGACAATGGACAAGGAGGTCTTCAAAGCGTTCAACGTACTTCCAAAATGGTTCACTAGGTTCTTGCTTGAACTGCATGATATTTTTCCTAACGAGAGCGGTCTTGTGAATTGGATAGAATTTCTTTAAGAAGACCTTAATAAAACCATCCCAAGATGTGATAGAGCCGGCCGCTAAGCTGTAGAGCAATTTCTTGGCTAAGTCCTTAAGAGCAAATGGGACAAATCTCAACCTAATAGCATCATCTGCATGGTGTAGGATTTTCATCATTAAGCATACTTCCTCAAATTCTTTTATGAAGAAATAAGCATCTTCAGACTCTAAGCCATGGAACTTTGGGAGTGTATTGATGAACTGTGGCTTAAACTTAAAGTTGTGTTCACCAACCGATGGAAGTTGGATGCAGGATGGAAGTGATGTTCTAATAGGATAGAACATATCCTGCAAAGATGTCGGTTGATCCATAACCGAATCTGATCTTGTTCAAACTAGGGTGGTGATGTATTTCAGTTAACCTAGATGAATTAGGGTCTCTTGACCACACTTGCATGCACAAACACAATCACAAAAAAGTTCATCAATAGTCAAGAAGAGAATACAACCAAGCCTAATCTAAGGTAACCTGACCTAGACAACTCCTAACTAGTTGATTATCCACTGGAGGTATAATGTAGACCTTGACCACAAGCTAATCAGCCAGGTCAGGGTAAGATTGGTGGGAGGTTATTGATCGGGGGAAAGCCGCGCACAAAAAGTGTATGTTTAAAAATGAAGTCTTAGTGTGTGTGTGTGTGTGTGCTTTGGCTTCCTCGATACTTCCGTTATAGCATAGAGGCTAAAACGAGTTGAATCCACAAGGACGGGAAGCGATAGAAGCTTTACCGGTTGATTCACGTGTTTGTTAAAAAATTCTTCAAAATTTTAAAGAATGAAAAGAAAAGAAAGTAAAGAATGAAAAGAGAGGTACGATGAAATACGAAGAAGAGGGAAACATAGAAAAGAATATATTTGTGATTTTTGTATGTCTAAAACGAAGTGAAAAAGAAAGAAAACTCACGACTACTAACTACTAATGACTCCACCAACACGCTAACCTCTTAGTGATAGTTGCCTCACATGTATCATTGGCCATCACTAGTCCTTGGTTCAAGAGCGATTCAAAGCATGACCCATATGTAACTCATCACAACCCAACTCAACAAACAGGCGCAAGCTACACTTAAACCGTCAATACTATAGAACAGTAAGCATGGAGTAAAGTAATGTTAGCTTGTTAGTGGTTAGGACGTTAGAGTGTTAGATCTATCATCATGAGCCATCAATGGCTCTTGCAAGAGCAAGGCCAAAATGAGGCTATTAGATTCATGTAGATTATCATCAAAGTAGTTAGCTTGTTGGTGGTTAGTAGTTAGTTGCTATGAGAGGAAAGACTAGCTACACATGTAAAAGAGATTAGAGAGAAAAAAACATAAAGAAGTAAAGAGAGCACCTTTCATAGATTGTCACCTTCTATTACAAGCACTCTTGCATTCCAAGCATGAACCACTCTCTCTCCCTGTTACAAGATCTACAAAATGGAAAATACAAAGAGGGAGAAGAAGAACTAACCTAACCTAAGCTAAACTACAAAATGGAATGAAAAACTACCCTAAACTCTGCATATCTCCCAACTGAAGAACCCAGAGGGGTTTATATAGGACCAGGGAAGAGGGGGGCCAGCTGGAAACAGCTGGCCAAAAGCCAGGGCCTAGCCGCGGCCAGGCCTTATAGGCCGCGGAAACGCGGCCTCCTTGGGGAGCCGCGCGTGGCGCTTTGAGCCGCGCACAGCCCAGTCTGTCTCCTGTCAGGCCCTGTGCCCGGTTCTGTCTTTGCAGGCCCTGGTTGTTGCAGAATTAGCTCTCTAGGTCAATGGCTATCTTTAATAGGCTTTTAATCACCAATTAAATAGTAATTTGGGTCTTCTTCTTCATTACACACCATGGACCTAGAATTAAGCAAGCAAAGGATTATTAGCAAAATTTAATATGAAATAAATGTGAAGATGTGGTATAAATTATGCAAAATTGGATACTAATCACACCCCCACACTTATCTTTTTGCTCGTCCCGAGCAAAACAAAAAACTAAGGAATTATTACACCACTTTCGCAGGTAACGCGATTGCACTGAGCATGTGCAACAAGCCGTTAAACTTCTAGGTTTCCCCTAGAGGAGGAGTTTTGTCTCCTGAGGGTTTTCAGCGGATTACACCCACAAAATCCATAAAGAAAGAAATCAAATGTTAGTTTTTTGAAAACGCATTTTGGAAATGAAGAAAAGTATTGAAGTATTTTTGCGAAAATATAAGTGATCTAAGGTCATATGTTAACCAGAAATTATTCTTTCTTAAACTAAGTCAAAATGCAAAAAATCTTGTTATAAATTAAATGCAAGAGTTTAAAATTGAATTGACTCTTTGATCTTTCATAAAACTCTTAGAAAAATATGCACTTTGTGAACTGTGAAGATTTTTGGGATATCGACTCAAGCTTTCATGCCATTTATTTTATATATATTATTATTTTATTTATTTTTCTTTTTTTTCTCTTCCCTTAGTTTTCTTAGGCTTTCTTATTTTCTCGGGTAGTGAGCCTTTAGCCGGTGACTCCCAAACCAGATGGTCTTAGGGCACCAGATGAGAAAACATCCCTCGGACTTAAGGACTCGAGTAAACAAGGCCACAAAACTAAAGGGCGTTATTTTGTTTTTGTATCCACCGTTATAGGTATGAATAATCATGCTTCCTGAGATATAATTACCCAACTTCAATAGGTGGTTTTTATCATAATTTTTTTTAATAATATATTTCTTTATGGCATTTCAGTCTTTGTTTTCAATCCCAAAAATTGTGTAAGTGTGGAGTGCATAAATCTAAGGCAAAAAATTCAAGATCAAATTATCTTTTCAATTTTACTTTCTTATCCTAAAATTTAAACAAGATCTATTATTTTGACTTGGTTTAAAATTTCATAATTTTAGGTCTTCCTAATTCCTAAGATAATCTTAATTTTCTTAAAAATGGATCAAAACTATTTCTTTAGTTTCAAAAAGTTTTGTAAAAAGAAAAGCAAAGAGTTTTTTATATAAAAGATTTTTTTTAATTAAGAAGAAGTGTAAAAGAAAGAAAATATAAAACTATCTACATTAGTAAACCCCCAAATTTGATCGGGGGAAAACCGCGCACAAAAAGTGTATGTTTAGAAATGAAGTCTTAGTGTGTGCGCTTTGGCTTCCTCGATACTTCCATTATAGCATAGAGGCTAAAACGAGTCGAATCCACAAGGACGGGAAGCGACAGAAGCTTTACCGGTTGATTCACGTGTTTGTTAAAAAGTTCTTCAAAGTTTTAAAGAATGAAAAGAAAAGAAAGTAAAGAATGAAAAGAGTGGTACGATGAAATACGAAGAAGTGGGAAACATAGAGAAGAATATGTTTGTGATTTTTGTATGTCTAAAACGAAGTGAAAAAGAAAGAAAACTCACGACTACTAACTACTAATGACTCCACCAACACGCTAACCTCTTAGTGATAGTTGCCTCACATGTATCATTGGCCATCACTAGTCCTTGGTTCAAGAGCGATTCCAAGCATGACCCATATGTCACTCATCACAACCCAACTCAACAAACAGGCGCAAGCTACACTTAAACCATCAATACTATAGAAAAGTAAGCATGGAGTAAAGTAATGTTACCTTGTTAGTGGTTAGGAAGTTAGAGTGTTAGATCCATCATCATGAGCCATCAATGGCTCTTGCAAGAGCAAGGCCAAAACGAGGCTATTAGATTCATGTGGATTATCATCAAAGAAGTTAGCTTGTTGGTGGTTAGTAGTTAGTTGCTATGAGAGGAAAGACTAGCTACACATGTAAAATAAATTAGAGAGAAGAAAACATAGAGAGGTAAAGAGAGCACCTTTCATAGATTGTCACCTTCTATTACAAGCACTCTTGCATTCCAAGCATGAACCACTCTCTCTCCCTATTACAAGATCTACAAAATGGAAAATACAAAGAGGGAGAAGAAGAACTAACCTAACCTAAACTAAACTACAAAATGGAATGAGAAACTACCCTAAACTCTGCATATCTCCCAACTGAAGAACCCAGAGGGGTTTATATAGGACCAGGGAAGAGGGGGGCCAGCTGGAAACAGCTGGCCAAAAGCCAGGGCCTAGTAGGCCGCGAAAACGCGGCCTCCTTCGGGAGCCGCGCGCGGCGCTTTGAGCCGCGCGCGGCCCAGTCTGTCTCCTATCAGGCCCTGTGCCCGGTTCTGTCTTTCCAGGCCCTAGTTGTTGCAGAATTAGCTCTCTAGGTCAATAGCTATCTTTAATAGGCTTTTAATCACCAATTAAATGGTGATTTGGATCTTCTTCTTCATTGCACACCATGGACCTAGAATCAAGCAAGCAAAGGATTATTAGCAGAATTTAATATGAAATAAATGTGAAGATGTGGTATAAATTATGCAAAATTGGATACTAATCAGTTATCCGTCAAAGACGTTCATTAATTAAGTTACCACCATCCTTCGGGCTTTCGGCCCTTAATTCCCTTCCTAGACACTGATTTGGCAGGAGTCAAATTCCAACACCTTCCCTCTTAGGATAATCTCCTAGTGAGTTCGAGATGTCCCTAAGGCCAACGTCTATCAGATTTTACGTAGGCTTAGGTTGTGCATGCTTGGAGATGGTTTGTGGGCTAAGGAAGGGTAATGACTTCCCCACCTTATCTTGAATTGGGTTTTGCCCTTAGAATTTATTGTGCAAAGTGTGCAAGATACAGAAAAGTAACATTCAGAAGCAAAATATCACCCAAGAATATTTCCTAAACTATATGCTATGCATTTGTACCTTATCTCCAGCTCTCTTCAACAGTAATTGTAAAATAAAAGTAATTAGACAAATGCCTAGAATGCAAGTCTAAACGTTTTTTAAGCAATTAACATCACTCAAATTACTATTGGATTAAAACAGGGATGGTGGATAGAAGATATAGCAAGAATATAACGCATAAAAACTTAATTTTTGCAAGCTATATGTCCTGCAGAAAAGAGTTTTTAGTAGTCCAATAAAATTTTCAACTTTTGTAATGCAATTTCTTGAAATTTGTTTCCTACTTTCGAGAGTAGGGGCACAGAATAGCAAGTCTTCTCCTGCAAAGCTTGAATGCTAGATCTGAATCTCGAAGTCCCTGAAACAAGACACCAAACTTGTTAAAAAAACAAATACACCATTTTCTTCCCAGCAACGGCGCTAAAAATTGATTGTAAAATGAAAGAGTTAAGAATTACCGTGTAGCTTTGGGCTAACGGGTCGTGTCCACGAGGAGTATTGCGATAGAAGCTTTTCGGTGTTTTGTTTAGAAAGCTAAGAATAGTGCTAGTTTTTTAGTTGAAAAAGAGAATGAAAAGAAGGTAGATGATTAAAAAAGAAATTGCAACTTTGGAGAAGGCTTTGGCAAAGGTGAATTTTGTATAAAGTTTAAAAAGTGATTTATTATTTTTTAATGAAGAAGAAAATCTGGGCTCACTATCTCACTACTCAATGATATGTTCTTCTCATAAAAATCTTAATGGCTCAACTTGATCATAGGTAAAACTTAAGATTGATTCTAGAAAGTTTTAAGCAAAACACATAAGATGGTTGGAAAGGTTAATTCTTTTCTTTAAGAAATCATCTTGAGTTGAATGTTAAATCATCAAGAAGTTCAAGTATGAGATAAAAATAAGTTCAAGAGACGTTTTGACAAGAGGTAGAAGTTAAAAATCCAAATCCATCCTCATGTGCCTTCAAGAACACTTTCAAGAAGAAAGGCTTAAGTTAGGCATGCAAATGATTCATTGGGTCATTTCATCAAAACCATTCGAAAAGAAGAGGGAACAGAGAGAGGAGTAATAGTGAGCCCAGAAAACTGATTTAGCTACTCATGAATAATACAAAACTAGACATGAAAATAACACAAGACATGAATTTGAGTGGAAGAGGAGAAAGCTTGATCCTTTATTGATGTCACTTCAATCTTCAGATTACAATCACTCAGTTCCTCTCTCTCACTGGTATTTGGACTAAACTACAAATTAAAGAACATAGATACAACTTTTCTACACTATCTAACAAAGAGCCTAAATCTTAAAAATGAGCAAGAAATTTAATCCTAGTCCTCGCTAAATTTTCAGTACAAAACCCTGCCTTTTATAGGCAAAAACCCAGGGGGAAGGGAGTGAGGAGATAAGGGGAGCAAACGCTCCCCTTATCTCCACCAACAAGGGCTTGGGCCGCGGATCCACCGCTTGGATGTGGCCAATTAGCCACATCTAGGTGGAGAAGTGGTTGGCGTGAATTTGGACTCCCTTTTGTCTTGTTGGTTTCACTGTTGCAACTCTCAGATTTAATGAAACGATCTTTGATTTGTTGGCTTCAACCGCTTGATTCAGAAAGATTCATTTCAACTGATTTTCAACCTCTCTGATTTGCCAAGATCTGCCCTGATTCCCTGATTTTGAATTTATTCTGAATTAAATGGGATTTTTGTCTCGTTTCTCTGGCCTATCCTTTAGCAATGGGCCTGCATTTTATAAAGAACAATAGGATTTATTAATATTATTTATTTAGATAACAAGCATGAAAATGTGACAATATATATACACTATATGTGACCGATCAGCTGGACACTGGTTTATGGCAGTATGATGTTATTAGAGAAAGAGAGGAGTGCTCTTTTTAAATGTCTTAGACCTAATCAGAGGTGTAATGTTAATTTGATCATAAGAAGGGTCCTATCAAGGGTATTACTTATTTAAGTATCTGTCGTTGATCGGCATCATCAGCGTATCACTGTCTAGAGTTACAAGGTGATATGCTCCATTCGAATAGACTGTTTTTATCACGAACGGTCCTTCCCATTTGGGCTGAAATTTGCCTTTGGTTTTGTGTGTCATGATCATCGGTCATCTGACGGCTAAAATCAAATCTCCTTTTTGAAAAACCCTTTGCTTAACCTTCTTATTAAAGGCCTTCGAGATTCGCGCTTGATGCAACTCAATATGTTGTTGAGCTTGTAATCGCTTCTCATCTAGGGCTTCGGCTCTTGAAAACGCAACCGATCATTGTCCTCCTTTGTCATTCTAGTCATTAAAGCGACTCATAATGACAGCATCTGAATTTCTAACGGTATGACTGCTTCATATCCGTATACTAGACAAAAAGGCGTATTGCCTATTGGGGTCGAACTGTGATTCAGTAGGCCCAAAGACATTCACCAAGCTTCTTATTCCAATCTCGTTTATTTGATGAAATAAATTTTTTGAGTAGCTTGATAATTATCTTGTTGAATGTTTCCGCCAAGCCATTAGCAGCAGGGCTATAAGCGATTGTGGCCACATTCTGAATCCGGTATTTATCACAGAGCCGATAGAATACCTGGCTTACAAATTGGGGATCATTATCGTGGATAATCCGCCTAGGAACACCAAATTGATAGATGACATGATGTTTGATAAAATTAACCACATTTGAAGTTTTAACTTCAACAAGTGGCATAGCCTCTGCCCACTTTGAAAACTAATCAGTTATTGCTAACATAAACCGATGACCTTTTGTTGATGAGGGGCTAATAGGCCCTATGATATCGATTCCCCATGCTTCAAATGGCCGTGATGCAACGATCAGATGGAGCAACTCCAGAGGATGATGTATAAAGTCTGCATGGATTTGGCAGGCTTTACATTTTTGCGCATATTTGATGGCATCGGCTATCATGGTTGGCCAACAATATCCAAACCTGTTAATTGATCTTTGAGTTTTGGACCTGGTTGATGAGCTCCGCATATACCGTGGTGCGCCTCTTTAAGCACTTCTTGTGCCTTTGAATTAGAAAGCAACGGAAAAGGATACCATCATATTAGCGACGATAGAGTGTTTTTACTATTAGATCATAGTAGAAATGGAGAAACCTTGATCTGATAGAAGCTGCTTCTTTAGGGTCATCCGGTAATATTTCATATAAAGCATAGTCAATGAATGGAAATCGCTAATATCTCGGTTCAAACCCTGTCAAAGTGACATGGACCTCCTTGGTATTTAACACATGTTTAGGACAAGCAAGGTGTCGAGTAGCCACTGTAAGATGATATGTTGTGTCAATCGGTAAGGCTAATGTTGCTGCTAGTGCAGCCAGAGCGTCAGCCTTAGTATTTTGGGATCGGGACACATGACCGATATAAAATCCATCAAATAAATTAGCCATTCTGATGACTACATGATAATAAGGTACCAAATCTCCGTTGCGGACCTCATATTATCCTTTAACCTGATTAATAATCAGTTTTGAATCACTATAAGCTTCGAGGTAGCATACCCCCATCTTATGGGTAAGCTGAAGGCCAACGAGTAGAGCGTTATTTTCCGCCACATTGTTGGAACATGGTTCCGTCAATGAGAACGCCCTAGGAAGGACATGACTTTGTGGTAAGATAAATACAACGCCCACACCAGCAATGATCTTGCCTTTAGTGCCTATTCTTGATGCTCCATCAAAGAATATCTGCCATACTTCATCCTCTGAAGTTATATTAGAATCAAAAACCTCCTCTGGAATATCTTCATGAAGTTTTGAGCTTTCCAGAACTGGATGAGCAGTCAGGAAGTCTGCAAGCACCTGACCTTTAATTGCCTTCTGAGGGACAAAGAGCATGTCGTACTAAGACAGAAGGAGGGCCCACTTAGCTAATCTTGAATTTAGTGATCCTTGTTTCGTCATAAGGAGAAATAAAGAATTCACTCTGAAAATGACATGTATGATTTGGCCAACCAAGTAATGCCGCGTCTTTTGAATAGCAAAGACAAGGGCTAAACATTCCTTCTCAATAGGGTTATAGCGAGATTCAGCCCCTATCAGAGTCCTGCTTAGATAATAAATAGCCTGTTCGTGACCGTCATCGTTCTTTTGAGCAAGTAGAGCACCGAGAGAATGGTCTATAGCTTTCTGATAAAGCAGGAATGGTTATCCTGATTTGGGAGCCACCAAGGTTGAAGGTTTAGTGAGGTATCTTTTGATATCCTTATAAGCTTTTTGACAGCTTTGATCCCATATAAAAGTGACACCCTTTTTCATGAGCCGAATGAACGTTTGACAGCGGCCTGAGAGATTTGCGATGAATCTCCAGATATAGGCCAACCTTCCTTACAGGCTCCTAAGTTCTTTGAAATTCTTAGGTGGATGTGCGTTTTGGATAGCTTGGACTTTATCTAGGTTTAGATGGATCCCCTTTGACGTGACAATGAATAAGAACTTGCCACTCAAAAGCCCCAAGAAGAATTTTGTCGGATTCATTTTCAGTCGATGAGCTCGCATTATATCAAACATTGTTCTCAAGTCGTGAAGATGATCATTCTTATCGCGACTTTTGACAGCAATGTCATCGATATAACATTCTATTGTCTTTCGGAGGTGATCGCGGAAAATTGTACTCATCGCACGTTGATAAGTTGCTCCCGCGTTCTTCAACCCAAAAGGCATCACGGTATAGCAGTATACCCCCAACGGTATCTAGAATGAAGTATGCTTCTCATCTGCTGGGTACATCTTAATCTGATTATACCCTAAAAGCCGTCTATGAAAGACATTCTTTCGAATCCGCAGATATTATCAATCATGACATCGGTGATGGGTAATGGGAATTCGTCTTTAGAGCAAGTTGTATTGAGATCACGGTATTCAACGCAGATCTGAATTTTTCCATTCTTCTTAAGGACAGGAACAATGTTAGCAACCCAATCTGGATGATGTTCCTCTCGTATGAAACCACACGCTATGAGTTTATGGACTTCAGTTTCAATAGCTTCCATAATGATTGAAGCTAAACCTGCACACAAAATAAAGAAGTTCAGATTTAGAATGAAGATGTGCAAATGCTCAATTCTTACCGCTATAGCAGGTGGCTATGCGGGTCGTGATCCACAAGGAGGGTTTTGCGATAGAAGCGTTTACGTTTTTATATTGAAATCGTTATGAGAACAAAAGCGAGAGTTCTTCTCTGTTTTTAAGTTAAGAAAATGAAAAAGAGTTAATAGTTAAAGTTAAGAAGAAAGTGGTAGAATAGAAAGTAGAGAAAATCAGAAAACGGTGAAAGCGACTATTTACAAAGAAAGGGGAAAGAAAGCGATTATGTACAAATGAGTTGGAAAAGAATGATTTGGAAGAAGTGGTGAAAGAAATCGTGTTGGTGATAAAAGAAAAGAAAGAAGGTTAAGAATTACTTACCTAGTTTGATTGATGACTTACTTGGGAACCTTTGCATGTTCTACCTTTGTTTAGGAGGCGTTCAACGCATAGATCATAAGCCCGAGCTCAGTCCCCGTTCACATTATATCATCAAGTCTAGCACAAGCATGAAGTGATACGTCTTGAGGAGGAGAACGTCTTCATGAACTATCGTTGGCACTCACACAACATCGTTATACTTGTGCTTTGGAATTCACTTGTAAACTCAACAAAAACAAACGAGGTAAAGTAGAAGAGGAAGACGAAAACAAAAGAAAAGTAAAGTAAAGCAGAACATAAAAACAAAGCATTTACCTTTATTACTTACTGAAATAATGGAAGAAAGGAGGAGGGTACATCGGTGTCACTATCAACATCAGCCTCTCTCTTACTTACATGAATCATCATCTAACCTAAGCCTACTTACAATTTACATGAAAAGAAAAGAAAAACCTAAACTAAGAAATGAAAAACTTGGCTAAGTCCTATCTCTGCATTGGCGTCCATTTTCAGCGCAAAGAATGGCCTTTTATAGGCAGAAAACCCAGTAAGCAGGATCCCGGGGAGGTCGGGGGAGCAAACGCTCCCCCTAACTCCCCAACGATGCCGCGAAAACGCGGGTTGGGCCGCGTTTTTGCGGCCAGGGTGTGGTCAGGTGGCCACACCCTGTTGGTGGGTCGCCCTGGCTTCGCCCTCTGACTTTATCTGGAGTTGGTTTGTTAGTTTGAGTCCCGGATTCTGATGAAATGGCCTTAGATTCTTGGCTTTAACCGATCGATTCTGAGAGGATTCTTCTCAACCAGTTTTCCACCTCTTGATTTTGCCCTGATTTACTTAGTGCGAATTAATTCTGATTTAATTCAGAATTCTGGTGGGCTTTTGGGCTCATTTCTCTTCATCTCCTTAAGGATTGGGCCTGCAAATAAAATTAGCATTTAATTAGGACAATGCAGGCTTTTATTCTAAAATAAGTATGGAAATATGATACTAAATATGCAGCATTAGCGACCAATCACACCCCCATACCTATCTTTTGCTCGTCCTCGAGCAAAATAACTAAACTATACTAAGGATTATTAGACCACTTTCGCAGGTCACGGATTGCACTGAGCATGTACAACAAGCCGTTAAACCTCTAGGTTTCCCCTAAAGGACGAGTTTTGTCTCGTGAGGGTTTTCAGCGGATTACACCCACAAAATCCATAAAGAAAGGGAAATAAAGAGTTAGTTTTCTCGAAAAGCATTTTGAAAGAGAAAAATATTTGAAATATAATTGTAAGATCTAAGCAATCTATAAGTTATAGGAAAACTGAATTTTTCATTCCTAAACTTAATCTCTATTCAAAAACTTGTTATCAATTAAAGTAAGGAGTCAAATTGTACTTCTCATCTAGTCTATTACTTTTCCCTAAGTCGTATGCACCATCGTGACTGTGAAGTTTACTAAGGGTTCTTCAACATTAACTCCTATGCCTTATATTTATTTATTTTTGGTGAAATTTATTCCTCAATTCCATTAGGCTTTCTAATCTGCCCATGTAACGAGCATTCGGTCGGTGACACCCAAACCGAACGGTTTTAGGGCACCAGGTGAGAAAACACCCCTAAGGACTTAAACACTCAAGCAGATAAGGCCACGAAACTAAGGTTTTTTATTTATACGATGTACCCCTTTTAGACGTGAATACTTATGCTTCATGAGGCATAAATACCCAGCTTAATCAGAGGATACTCTTTTTTTTTACGATGCACCCCTTTTAGGCGTGAACACTTATGCTTCATGAGGCATAAATACCCAGCTTAATCAGAGGATACATCTTTTTTTTTTCTTTTCAAACTTATCTAATTATCTTTTGCATAAATACTAAGGCTTGCTTAGGCCAAAGCACCTAGCTAATCAATAATTAGACTTATTATTATTTTTCTTTTTCTTTTTTTTTTACATTTCTTTTTATAAGGCATAAGAGTCTCTGTTTTTAAACCCTAAGTGTGTAAGTGTATTTTGTGTGCATATTTCATCAAGGTAAAGATCAAGGCTAAATTACTTTGACAAATTATCTTCCTAACCCTAAAAATGAAACAAATAATATTATTTTGACAATGTATAAGAAATCCTAATTTGGATTTTCCTATTCCTTAAAATTAACTTAATTTCTTACAAAAAATATGTCAAAGTATTGTTTCTATTTTCAAAAAGTTTTTTAAAAGTAAAGAAAATGTTAAATTTTTTTTTAAACAAAAAGAAAAGTTATGTTAGACCCTCCCCCACACCTATCTCATGCATTATCCTCAATGTATGAATTAATGCATAGATGCATGAAAAAGACGAAAGGGAAGGAAAATGTTACCTTATGGTGGTGGTTCCGGCGGTGGTCTGATTGGTCCACGAAATGCGGCCCAATCAACTTTTCGTGGGATTCGGAGGAACCCACCAGAAATATCTTTAATATAACCCATTAAAAAGATAAATCCACGAAGAACTTTTATTAAAAATTTAACCCCATCTAATTTCCAAATTCCATAACTAACTTCGGAGTCAAATTTGTCAACCACCTCGTCCCAGAATGGAGTATGAAAAGATAGAATGATTGACTTGGACTCAGGAAGTACAGGAACTAATACTGACTCAGGAAAGTGACTTAAGTCAAGTAAAGGTTCAGGAGTCGAGATTAGTTCAAGAAGCGGGTCCAAGTCAAGAAGTTAAAACTCAAGTCCACATGTATTTTCTAACAATGGGATGTGACTTAATATTGGTGATTCAAGTTCAAGAATGATAGGTGGGGGAATCAAAACTGACTCTAAAATATTACTCAAGTTTGGTAACAAAACAGGAGTCAATATTGATTCAGAAAGGTGAACTGGATCACAGATTTGAGAATCTAGGTCACATATCTTATTGAGTTCAATATCATAAAAATGAGAACTTGCCAATTTGTCAATAGGATCTTCAAAAGTGTATAATTGGTCAAGTTCAATATGATCCTCAAAGATGGGTGATTCAATTTCATTATGAATTGGTATAGGATCCAACTTTGACTCGGGGAAAAGATCGAAATCAGGTGAAGATACCGGAGTCATTATTGAATCAGGAAGTAAATTTTAATCACTATGTTCTAGTTCATGATCATATTCATTTTCAAGTTCTATTTCAGGCAAGGGATAACTTGCCAAACTATCAATTTCATTTGGAGTTTGGGCAAGTTCAAATGGTTGTTCTGAAATGGAATCTTGATTTCCAAAACTACATGACTCTTCGGCTCTAACAGAATGGCTAGTGACATCAGAACTGGTCAAACGGTGAGAACGTAGAGATTCGACCATCATATCTATGTCACGATTTCTAGCATTTTGAGCATGAGTCATGGCTTCAAGCATCTTTTCATAATTGATGGATTCATTGTTTTGCTGAAAAGATGAAGTGTTGTCTTGGAAGTGGTAGTGAAATTGTGAGTCCATCAGATTTTGTGATTGTTGTTTGGACTCACGCATACTCCTTTCCAAAATTGATGGTTTTCTATTTTGGACTGGTGGAACTGAGTATGACTCTTGGGGATATTGTGGACTAGGTGGATAAGGGGGACAAGTTGGTTGAAAATTATGCTCGGGGTAGGTGAATCCCCACTGACTCTGTGAAGAGTTGAAATCGTTATGGAAATTATAGTCATACGATGGGGGGCATGGGTTATATTGATTCGGATAAGACCAATCTGGCACACTAGGTTGGTTAAAGTTATGATATGCCGGGTTGGTAATATCCGAAAAAGAATTCGATGTGTAATATGGATTATTATTAAAGTTGAAAAAATTATTATTATAAGCCATATCACACAATAGAACACAAACAAAGAAAAACAAACAAATCAGCAAACAAATAAAAGGAAAAAATTCTAACTAAGTTAGGGTAGACCTATGACCTAGACGACTCCTAACTGATTAGACTGTCCACGGGAGGTTCAATGCAGACCTTGACCACAAGCTAATCAGCCAGGTCAGGGCAAGGTTGGTGGGAGGTTTTCCGTCAAAGACGTTCCTTAATTAAATAACCACCAACCTTCGGGCTTTCGGCCCTTAATCCCTTTCCTAGACACTGATTTGGCAGGAGTCAAGTTCCAACTTCCCCCTTAGGATAATCTCCTAATTGAGTCCGAGATGTCCCTAGGGCCAACGTCTACTCATTTTTAGTTAGGCTTGGGTTAGTGAGTGCTTGGAATCTAATTTTTGGGCTAAGGGTGATTAAATCCCCACCTTATCTTGTTAATGGGTGGTGCCCTTAAAATCAATTTGTGCAAGTGTACAAGATAAATAAGATTCACTCAAAGCGATATAAATCAACCAAGAAGTGAGTCCTATGCTAAATGCAATGCATACGTACCTTGTTCCAGCACTCTTCAACAGTAAAAATAAATGAATTGAAAAGACACGTGCCTAAAATGCAAACGTCTAATCAATTTTTTTTATCTTTTCAACAAATGTTTTACTGTTGATTATTAGCAAGTTTATGTGATGGCATATAAGAAAAAGTAAAGTTGCAGAAAACTACAATTTACAAAGCAAGCAGCCCTGCAAAAAGACAGTTAGTAGTCCACTCCTTTTTGCCGCGTTTTCGCGGCTTTGGCCGCGGATCCGTGGCAAAGCAGAGGGCACTTGGTCTCTGCTTTCTAGAGCAGAGGCCCAAGGCCACTTATATGTTACTGCAACTTTAATTTCCTGCTTTGCTTGCCCTTTAACATGCAACAGAGAAGAAAGTTCGTTTTAGTTCTAAAAAATTTTCAATAAAAATTCAGATTTCAATAAAAACAACGTTACCCTCCCAGGCAACGGCGCCAAAAATTTAATTGAAGCTAAACCTGCACACAAAATAAAGAAGTTCAGATCTAGAATGAAGATGTGCAAGTGCTCAATTCTTACCGCTATAGCAAGTGGCTATGCGGGTCTTGATCCACAAGGAGGGTTTTGCGATAGAAGCGTTTACGTTTTTGTATTGAAATCGTTATGAGAACAAAAGCGAGAGTTCTTCTCCATTTTTAAGTTAAGAAAATGAAAAAGAGTTAATAGTTAAAGTTAAGAAGAAAGTGGTAGAATAGAAAGTGGAGAAAATCAGAAAACGGTGAAAGTGACTATTTACAAAGAAAGGGGAAAGAAAGCGATTATGTACAAATGAGTTAGAAAAGAATGATTTGGAAGAAGTGGTGAAAGAAATCGTGTTGGTGATAAAAGAAAAGAAAGAAGGTTAAGAATTACTTACCTAGTTTGATTGATGACTTACTTGGGAACCTGTGCATGTTCTATCTTTGTTTAGGAGGCGTTCAACGCATAGATCAAAAGCCCGAGCTCAGTCCCCGTTCGCATTATATCATCAAGTCTAGCACAAGCATGAAGTGATACGTCTTGAGGAGGAGAACGTCTTCATGAACCATCGTTGGCACTCACATAACATCGTTATACTTGTGCTTTGGAATTCACTTGTAAACTCAACAAAAACAAACGAGGTAAAGTAGAAGAGGAAGACGAAAACAAAAGAAAAGTAAAGTAAAGCAGAACATAAAAACAAAGCATTTACCTTTATTACTTACTGAAACAATGGAAGAAAGGAGGAGGGTACATCGGTGTCACTCTCAACATCAGCCTCTCTCTCTCTTACTTACATGAATCATCATCTAACCTAAGCCTACATACAATTTACATGAAAAGAAAAGAAAAACCTAAACTAAGAAATGAAAAACTTGGCTAAGTCCTATCTCTGCATTTGCGTCTATTTTCAGCGCAAAGAATGGCCTTTTATAGGCAGAAAACCCAGTAAGCAGGATCCCGGGGAGGTCGGGGGAGCAAACGCTCCCCCTAACTCCCCAACAATGCCGCAGAAACGTGGCTTGGGCCGCGTTTCCGCGGCCAGGGTGTGGCCAGGTGGCCACACCCTGTTGGTGGGTCACCCTGGCTTCGCCCTCTGACTTTATCTGGAGTTGGTTTGTTAGTTTGAGTCCCGGATTCTGACGAAATGGCCTTAGATTCTTGGCTTTAACTGATCGATTCTGAGAGGATTCTTCTCAACCGGTTTTCCACCTCTTGATTTTGCCCTGATTTACTTAGTGCGAATTAATTCTGATTTAATTCAGAATTCTGGTAGGCTTTTGGGCTCATTTCTCTTCATCTCCTTAAGAATTGGGCCTGCAAATAAAATTAGCATTTAATTAGGATAATGCAGGCTTTTATTCTAAAATAAGTATGGAAATATGATACTAAATATGCAGCATTAGCGACCAATCACATAACATTTGGGCGAAATCGATGTAGTTGTTGCTTGACTGGCTTGACGTCAGGCTTGATATTCAGGCGATGCATCGCTACTTGCGGATCAAGTCCGGGCATATCTTCGTAGTTCCATGCGAAGACATCGATATACTCTCTTACGAGTACGATCAGTTCTTCTTTCTTCGTAAGTGATTGGCTTTCTCTTATAAAGATGGGTTTAGGGTGGTCGTGACTACCCAAGTTAACCTAGATCACCTTGTCTTCAGTAGGTGGTTCGCGTTGTTCGAATCGCTTTTCCCACTGGAAATCCAGTTGTTGAGCCCAAGGTTCAATATCAATAGCTTCTGCAGGCTCCAAATTATTACTTGAAGTCATGTTAACGGAGAGATTAATTGGTCACTAATGTTGCATATTTAATGTCACATTTCCATACTTATTTTAGAATAAAAGCCTGCATTGTCCTAATTATTTGTTTAATTTATTTGCAGGCCCAATCCTTAAGGAGATGAAGAGAAATGAGCCCAAAAGCCCACCAGAATTCTGAATTAAATCAGAGTTAATTCGTACACATAAAATCAGGGCAAAATCAAGAGGTTGAAACCGGTTGAGAAGAATCCTCTCAGAATCGATCGGTTAAAGCCAAGAATTCAAGGCCATTTCGTCAGAATCCGGAGCTCAAACGACAAAACCAACAAAGGATAAAGCCAGAAGAAACCCCCCGGAGAGACCCACCAACAGGGTGTGGCCATCTGGCCACACCCTGGCCGCGGAAACGCGGCTTGGGCCGCGTTTTCGCGGCAATCTTGGGGAGTTAGGGGGAGCGTGAACTCCCCCGACCTCCCCGGGATTCTGGTTGTTGGGTTTATGCCTATAAAAGGCCATTATCTGCGCTGAAAATGGGAGGTCAATGCAGATTAGGATTTAGCCTAGTTTTTCATTTCTTAGTTTAGGTTTTTGCTTTTCTTTTTCATGTAATTTAGTTTTCATTTATGTAATTCTGAGGAGATCAACTTTCATCGAAGAACAAGACTGAAGCTTGAGCTAAAAGTGACAATTGGTGTAAGGTTTTATTTCTTTTCTTCTATTGTTATGAAATCAAATCATTGCTATTTCCTTGTATGTTCTTTTTAGTTCTCTTCTTTTTTTCTATTTTACCTTTCTTTTTGGTACAACTGTCTTCCAAGTGAGTCTAAAAGCATCGAAAGAGCCTTGCCTTTGTGAGTGCCACCGATAGCTCATGACGATGGAATTGTGAGTCTCTCTGTATCATTTCATGCTTGCGTATCTTGATGATGTAATGTGGAAGAGACCAACACTCGACTCTTATGGGCTATGCGCTAACTGCCTCCAATTCAAGGTAACATTGAAGCTAAGAACTCAAGGTAAGCTTTTGGTGAAAAGAAGGTAAATATTTGTTTTCTTTTCTTTTTCATTTCTGTAAATTAAATCACTACATCTTCCAAATTTATCATCTCCACTTCATTGTACTTAGTCGCTTTTCATCGTTTTCTGATTTTCCACCTTCTTCATCTTCCATTTTCTTTTAACTTTAAGATAACTTTCTTTTTCATTTTCATAACTAAAACAGAGAAGAACCTTCGTTTTATTTTCTTAAAAGATTTCAATAAAGAACTGTAACGCTTCCATCGCAAACCCTCCTTGTGGATCACGACCCGCATAGCCACTTGCTATAGCGGAAGAATTGAGCACTTGCACATATTCTTTCTTAAGTTCTATAATTTCGTATTTTGTGCAGGTTTAGCCTCAATCAGAGATTCACGAACATTGTTTCCACATTGACATCTGACTCCCACTCGGAGGAAGAGGCAGAGCGTGACGGGATCGGTTTGTTGTTTTCAGATCGAATCTCTGTAGAAGGTGGAGGTGTAACATATCCCAACTCGCTGCGTGTTTTATCATAGTAATTTGCTGGTTTCGCTTTTGGCATGAACTTACATAGAAAATCATGTCATCCTTTTCCGAAATTTAGGCCACTCCCACGTTACAGGCTGTATCCCATTTTTCTTATCATATGCTGTGTTGATCGTGCATAATGGAAAAATTGCGGGGACTCTGAGTCTGAACTCAAATCTGTGACTGTAGACCTTTGTAGTGGGGCTCTACTAAATATTATTGGGGACTAACTCTTTTTGGATGGAGGGATCATGAAGACGGACCCTTCCATACATTCCACAGATGTCCCTGACATGCTTGGTTTATGTAAGGGCATGTGTAGAGAGCTATTAGCAACAGACTCAAATAATCTGACACTCACAGGATAATCAAAGATAACTTTGCCATTAATCACCCATTCATCATCATTTTCAGAGGGATTATTACATTGAGGATTATTGAAGCATGCTATAATTGGTTCCCTGACCAAAGTAGCTGGCATGTCTCCTTTAGATTCTAAATCTGCCTCATTACCACTGTCGTCGTTGTTAGACGATGGTTTTTTTGATGTTTTACTAATTTTCTGATATAGGAGGGCATCAGTAAAGTAGTTATCCACCCCTTGAATAGTTATTTCTCAGCGAACACCATTTGTACCATTGTATCATACTCCACGTATTTGAAGCATTGGTGCAGAGTAGAGGGAAAAATCCAGTTAGTGTGGATCCAAGGTCGTCCTAACAACAAGTTATATGAAGTGTCAGCGTCAATGACATAACACGTCACTTCTGATTTCAGATTCTCGATTCAGCAATAGAGTCAAATTTTTCTGAATGGGTGACTACTTCCTGCATTAAAACCATATATCGTTGTAGTAGTTGCAGACAACCGATACAACGGTATGCCAAGAAAGTAGAGGAGCCTTTTGGGGATAATGCTGAGTGCAGACCCTGGATCAACCTGTACTCTCTCAATGCACGTCGAACTGATGTATCCGGTATAGTACAAAGGTCGATCGTGTTTGTTATCCTTGAGGAGCATGTCCTCAGCTTTGAAAGTAATAGCAAGTACTTTCAACTATATGTGATGACATTCAGAACACGAGGGTTGAGTGTCATCCCAAGGGGCTTCTGGCATATGTGTCGAAATGATTCTGAGTTAGCCAGTGCATCCCTGAGTTCTTCTCTTGTCTCCTTTGAGAGGCGAAGCAACTCGTGTATGGTGATACGAGCGGGGATATTAGCCAGCTGGGCCAATATGTCAAAGTGAAAAGGGATGTTAAGTCCTGGGCCTGACGATTGTTTTAGGACATGGTCAAACCGGGCTTTTTTCTGCTTCTCTTTTCCCGAGGTCAGGACCAGAGCTGGTATGAGTACCTGTACTGACGTCGTTTGCTATTGTATCTTGTTAGTAATTTGTTTATACTATTTTAAGTATGATTTTTCAGATCGAGTACCCGTCGGCTGAGGTATATCGGCTTGTATTGTGCAAGCATGTCTCTCACTTTCAGAATCGCTAAGAGAAGCAGTTGTCACATTATCGTCATCTGGCAGGACAGAGATAATGTTGCAAGATTTGCTCCTCGTCTTGGACTTCTTCGAATCCTATTGTTTGTCTTGGACAAGGTCTGGGTGTATCCACATGATCTCCCCTGTTTTTAATGTCAAGAAAACGAGACCCTTAGTCTCCTGATATTTAGCGAAAGGACTGTTTATTTCCAGCCGTGCTTCAAGGATTGGAAAAGACCCATCTGGAACTGTGACTTTTGGGGTCTTGTCGAACTCGAGGGTCACTATGTTTCCAGTGACTTTCATTTGTTCTGACTTTAGAGTTAGAACCCCGGCATCAACCGAAGCCTGAATTTTGTCCTTTAGGATAAAGCACTTGTTAGTAGGATTATAAACCATCCTATGGAAGAGAAAATAATTGGGATCGTTGGTGCGTCCTACTTCGTTAGGGCGTTGAGCCTCTGGCAGTTTCAATTTATTCCCTTTGTGAAGTAAGTGGAATATTGTAACCACTTGTTCGTCTTTGAAGGAGTATTATTTTAGAGAAAATTTAGACTCCTGATTATTGACGCCAGTCTTTGTGGTCTTTAGAGGAACGTCCCCCGATAATTCGACGGACATGGTCTCTTTCCCTTTGGCTTGGGAAGACTACCCCATGTCGCCACGCCCCTTATTATTCATACCCCATTTGCTTTTAGGAGTGGATGGTTCAAACTTTTTAGCCAACTTTTCGGCTATTTTAGCTTGTTCAACTAATTCCTTCCACGTATGGGCTTTGACAGCCTCCATATGAATCTCTATTTGATCCAAGAAGTTATGTCTGCAAGAGCATGGGCAATGGCATCCCTGCTGACACATCAGGAATAAATTTTTGAACCGCTCAATGTAATCATGGACAGATTCTCCTTTCCTCTGTATAGTGGAGAGGAGTTTATCCATGGTTACCTCAGTGTCGTCCTCGTAAAAATGAGAATAAAATCGAGTCTTTAAGTCAATCCAGGAGTTGATAGAGGTTGGAGGAAGGCTTTGGAACCAGTCATATGCTACCCCTTTAGGGTACTAATGAATAGTCTGGCCATGATAGCATCATTACCTACTACATTACCAGTTTACGATCGGAAGTAGTAAATGTGCTGATTTGGTGAGCTTTTACCATCATATGAGTGCAGCGTTGGTGGCTTGAACTTTGGAGGATATGAGACTGAATCCCATTCCAAGGGTTAGGGACAGACTGCCCCTATTTTCTTCAGTTCATCCCTCTGAGCTAGGGATGCGATCTGAGCTTGGATGTCTTTAAGAACTTCAACATCGATGGAAGAACTTTCCTTTGATTTCTCAGTCTTAGGTTATCCATCATCATTATGTTCCTCCTCATTATAATTACTCCCGGTATCATTATTATTTCGGTTGGTGAGGAGTTGAGCAAGCATCTGTTGAATGTTATCCAAGGCTTCTTGCTAGGTTGCTCCTGAGCTTCCAACCGTCGAAGGAGGTCATCGTTGTCGTTATCAGCCATATGCATCGACACTCTATCCGTTTGTATCGAGCTAACTGTTGCCAAAAAGGCATACCCATTATCTTCCCCTCATCATCAGACCATTAATATAAACTTCTCAGTGGTTCTGGTGATGTTGCTCTAGTCGAGGAGGATGGCTGCTCATAATTGTAGGGTATTTCTACCCTAGTCTGGTGCTTCGAAAAACACCTTCTTTGTCTACCAAGACTTGGCCTAAGCCAGGGCTATAGTCCGAGTCTGGAGAACTAAAGGAAGGGGACTTAGCACCACGCGGCGCTCATCTGCCCCTATGCGGTTCACGTCCCCTTCCGATCATGTTGACGGATGCAAAGGGCAGATCTGGTAGATTTCGCGATATGCTCTTTTGTGATGCTTCACAGGAGCTTGCACCAATAGTCGATTAAAAACTAACTGTCTACAAAACCAGAGATTCTGGATTTGATCCCCAGCAGAGTCGCCATCTTGTTTTCCATTAAAAATTCAATAGGGGAAAAACTTACAAAAAAGGATCGAGGAGTGAAATTACAAGTAATTTCTTTATGGAAAACAAAGAAAATTACAAGTAGATCTCCTCTGAGATTTCTGAAAAAATGTGCCGATAGGAAACTGATCAGTGCGCGATCACTTTATCCCTTTGACGATGCAATCGATCGGGTGATCGAACTGCCTCCTTGTAAGACTCCCTTCTCGCTTGGTTCAGGGAATCGGAGAACAGAAGAGAAGAGCCCTTTCGCTAGAAATTTTGCTATTTTTTTATGCCAATCTCCTCTCTGTCCGTGTGTGTATCCCTTATTTGTGTCCAGTAAGGGACAATTTATAGTCAAAAGTGGGGTGTAACCGCCCCCTTGAATTCAGTAAAGTTGAATCAGTCATTAGCTTCGAGCGAAGCTCGCAAATGGCCTTGCCGCGAAGCTCTTTGCAAGCTTCTGGCAAAGTTGGAGGGTCCGTGCGAACGCCCTCTTATCGTTTATGGCTTAATTGTCCCACTTAATGTGAGACAAAGTGGTGGGTGTAACCGCCCACTTAAAATGGCGTTAATCGAATTAAATTAGTAGGGTTCACCCATTAATCCCTCGTGGAATTTTGAAACGGTCAATTTGATGATCTGGCAAAGCTCACTGCTGAGCAGGATCACGCAAAGCTAAGACTTAGCTCATAGCTTCAGGCGAAGTTTCCTTCAGGGCCTCGTGCGAAGCTAAGACTCAGTTCATGGCGGAGCTATGACCTGGCCCATAGCAGTGCTAAACCAGCTAGGGATAAGGTTTCTGGCGCGAAGCTCTTAGATCAGCCTTTGGCAGGGCTTAATGGGAAGCTTTAGGCGGAGCTGATAGTTAGCCTCAAAGTGAGGCTACAGACCAAGCTTAGGCGAAACTGCTAGTTCCATGCGGGGCTATAAACCTTACCTTGGGCTTATGTCCGGCTAAGTATTGAGCTAACTTAGTATCTTAGACCTGCTTGGGTCTCTCCAAAAGGCAACTTTGGCTTACTATCTGCTTTACTGAATTAGTAATGTTCATGTTGCTGTCTGATCATCAGCTTGTCTTTGACTTATCTTTTGTAAACGTCAATAAGTTAGACGTCGTTCAGACCGGGTGGAGATGAATGCAGGAGTTCTGCCTTTTTTGAGTGTCAACAGTCATTGCATGTACTTGCGTTCCTGAACCATATCACTTTGGTCCTCTACACGTGTGACTTCCTATGCACACTAATTGGCTTCATCTTACATACTCGTTGGGTTATTTTCTGACAACCCTGGACCTTCATGTTTAGATACTAATGCGCAGTGATAGCGTGGTAGAATCCTTCTATGGAACCTTGGACTTTTTCGAGGAGCATCAGATCAACCGTAGCTCATTCCTGACCTGTCTCCCTTGACCAGCTCGCGAGATTTTCTTTTATAGTTTGTGAGTACCTTTCAGTCTTTTTCATACTTTGTGATTATACTCTGCACCTTTTGTAATACAATTCTCCTATATTATTATGCTACACCCTATGATAACTATGTACTTGGACTTTTCTGTTGGAATGTATATTACCACTATGCTTTTGTACTCTAATTCTTGCATGTACTGATACTTAACATATGTATATGTGAGGGTATTTTCATCCTGAGTATATATATTGCAGTAACGTCTCTGTACCAGCGAGATCTGGGCGTTATAGGTTGTACGATGACAGGACAAGTGGTGACTTCTATCAATTTTAGATGATGATTGTACCCGGTTATGGCACATGATGCTCGGACATACAAGTGAAAAGTCTTTTCATGCTCTAGAAAGTAAGTTTTGTTGTAAGGTGCCAAGACCTGCAAGATGGAATTTTGTGAACAATGCATCATCGATAAGTAGACTAAGGTGAAATTCGGCATCGCGATTCATTGCTCCAAGGGGATTCTTGACTATATTCACACAGGTGTTCGGGGACCTAAGATGGTATCTATTGGAGGTAAACACTTCTTTATGTCTTTTATAATTGATTACATTAGTGATGTTGGGTATATACCATAAAGCATAAAAGGAAAGTCCTAGAGTTATTTGTGGACTGGAAAAAGAATATGGAGAAGAATATGGGGAGAAAAATCAAAGTACTTCGATCAAACAATGATGGGGAGTATACCACGATCTTTATCTAGAGCTATGCCATGATGAGGGCATTTAAAGGCACTTCACAGTAAGAAAAACACCGATACAAAATGGGATGACCGAAAGGATGAATAGAACCTTACTGGAGAAGGTTTATTGCATATTATTCAACACCAGATTATCGAAATTCTTTTGGGATGAGGCATTGGCATATGCTTGTTATCTCGTTAACAGGTTGCATTCGTCTGCGATAGGAGGTAAAACTCCTTTGAAAGTTTGGTCGGGAAATTTTGCTCGGGATTATGATGATTGTACACGTACATTGCATATTTAATATCACATTTGTCATATTTTTGCATTTATTTTATAATAAAACTTTGCTATTTGATGTATTTTTTATGTTTAGTGGCATGTAGGGTAGTTAAGGAAAAAAAGAGAGAGATGACAGATTTATCTAACTAAATCTAAAAGTTCAAAAGAAAGGGGATTGATTCAAATTCAAAAGTTCTAGAGGCTATCTTATCTAAAAACTGGATATATCAGATAAGATAATATCATCAAATTTCAAGAGAAAAATGGATTGTTTGAAGACCCTATTGGTGTCGCTGAGGATAAAGAGATAGATCGTCAAATCTAGAGCAGATATTCAAAATCTAAGAAGATAAAAGGATAGAGGATGAATCAACGGATGACTGACTCCCAGATCCTGGCTCTATGACTAGGATAATATGGCAGAAACATGGCAAAAGCAGCATTTTCACGGTCATTTTTTTTGAATCTTGGGGAGCGCTAGCCCCCTATCTTCATATGTCTATCCTCGTCCTAATTTTCTTATAAATACCTGCATAGCCCGAAGGCAGAGAGTGCACGACTCCATGGGAGAACTCTGGAGAGAGTTTTTGTGTTAGAATTCTTCTTTTCTAAATATTCATTATAGTATTCAATTTGATAGAAAGAATTATAAAGAGAAAACAGAATGCTTATAACTAATGGTGATAGCTTAATAAAGATTCTTCTGTTCTTTTCAATTTACCTCTTTTTATTTTTACTTGTTTTAATTGCTTTATTTACTTTCATCTACTTTATGCCTTTTTTTATCATGCCATCTTTATAGTTTAGATTTGGGAGAGTTTCATGACAAAAGAGAGAGAAAAAATTATATTTAGAGTGATAATAGATATAATCCTCTTTAAAAGATAGTTATATTGAATGTGATAGCCAATGAAACTATCCCACTTTTCTTTATTGTTACTCAACTTAATTGATCACTTTCCTTTAATTACTCCAAAGTATGTTCTTTCTTCTCTTATTTATTTTCTTTCTTTTTAACTTAGTAACCAAAACACCAAAGCCATCTTCTTCTTCTACCTTCCACTTTCCTTCTAATCTAGCTTAATTTTTTCTTTTCTTTTCTTTTAAAATAAAGAAGATCTTTAACCGGTTAGTAACTTAAGAAGAAGACTTACACAATGCTTCCATCACTGTCCCTCCCTGTGGATCATAAGCCATTAGCCCTAAGCTACATGGTAGCATTGAGGACCTAGCACTGTTACTAAACTTTTATTTTTCTGTTCAGGTTTGGCTCGATCATAATTTTGAAGGCATTGCCGTGGAGGGTCGAAGCTTATATTTGACAATTAGGAGCTGCAGTGGACATATTGCTACTTTGTGCCTCTGTCCAAGAAGGCAGAGCTGTAAATCACCTAGAGGGGGGGTGAATAGGTGATATGCTAATCTAGAAACTAAATGCGCTAAATGCGAAAGCTTAAAAACAATATTGCAACACACTTAGTACAACACACAAGTGTAACCGAATTTCCCGTGAAGGGCTCTGGACTAACTCCTCTTGATTCCCCTAGATATGGGTTGAGGTGCTATATGAAGCTCTTGTGGTTAAGTACAAGTGAGGCACACACAAACAACCAAGCATATAATAGATATGACAATATGAATCAATGCTCAAACACAAGCAAATAGATATGATGCTATGGATGATGCTATGCACAAAGTAAAGAGAGAGAGTTTAGAGACAAGTGGATCAAACGCAAACACAAAGATATGTTCCGAGGTTCGAGCCCCTAGCTCTACGTCCCCACCTTCACCGAGAAGGATTTCTAATCCACTATCTCCCACCGAGGGAACCTCCACCGAGGAGGATTTGTTACAACAATAGGAGTACCGAACTCCTCTCTCAAAACAAATACCACCTCACACAAGAGGGGTAGGCCCTTAGCCAAACAACAACCAACAAACACCTCTACCGAAGAGGGTATACAAACCAAACTCCACCTCACAATAGAGGGAGCAAACACCAATCTCCACCTCTACCAAAGAGGGAGCAAACACCAACCCAATACAACAACCTCAACCTCTACCAAAGAGGGAGCAACTCAAGAAATCAAGGGGTTTACAACAAGTGGTATATCTCAACCACGAACCTCTTTCCTTTTTCCACAAACAAAGATCCTAAATAGAATAGGATAGAAGATAAGCTCAAGTGTGGAAAACAAGTGTTTTGATCAAAGAAAAACTCTTGGGAAAATACCAAATAGATATTGAAATGAAGAACAATAAACCAATTTCCCAAAAACCTATTTTCTTTGAAAATAACAAAACACTTAAAACAAATAAGATGGATCTCTTGGCACTTAAAACTCATTTGAAAACTTGTAAAAACACTTCAGAAAAGTAGGAATTCTTGCTCTTGAAAATCTTGGTTAAAACCATATAGAGATGGGGTATTTATAGGCCAAACCAGAAACTAGCCGTTAGGCTGATCTGTCAGCCTGACAGGCTAGTGGTCGGCCGCCTGGCCGACCACCAACGATCAGAAATGTGACCGTTGGGGCAACCCGGTCGACCGCACGGCCGACCGCCCAGATACAGAGAGCAGACTCTCTGATCCGGTCGGCCGCCCGACCGACCGTCCCTGTGAATGCCAAACGTGCACAAGCCTGTGCACGTCGGTCGACCGCAAGGGTCGATCGGCCTTTGGTGCGGTTGACCCTTGCGGTCGACCGACCTGGCCTGTCAGGCATAAATCTGGGACAAAAATACTTGTTAAAAATATTTTTTAAAAATTCTTTTAAGTTTTGTAAAAATCTCCAAAAAAAGTTTTAACATTTTGCATTGATATATAAACTTGTGATAAAAATTTCAACCCAAATATTAAGCATATGAAACTATTTTTGTGTTTTAACATTTTTACCAAAAACCAAAACTTGTATTTTATCAAACTTGGATTTTTCAATAGGAAATCTTATTTTTCCTAAAACTCATGAATAGACATATCAAAATAAGTTTGTTTAAGATATGAAGCATGTATGTATATTGAACACATCTAATATATATAAAAACCATTTAAACTTGTTTTGATCAACTATTTATGAGAACAAATATTTGTTAAACTAAAAATCGAAAAACCAATATCCAAGCGTGTGTGTTGTGCACTTGAGCTTATCAACTATTCTTATCTTTACACATGGATCTAAAACACACTAAACTAAAGCTAGGATACCTAAGTCTTCTTGACGATCTTCATCTTCAAGTTGACTCGATCCCAAACCGTGATCCAACGAGTGCAAATGAGTGATCTTGAAGCTCGGGCACCGGAATCACCATGAAAAACTTCTAAACCCCTTGTTGAAGCTAATCACCAACTAATATCTTGCTAAATGATCTGAAACTTAAAATCACAAGATTATTAGTAAATATAACTACATGAGTTAATCATCATCAAAACTAAATTGGAAGGCCTCCGGGCCAACAATCTCCCCCTTTTTGATGATGACAAAACTCATGGAGTTATATATGCATGGATTAAAGTTAAGCTTCAAAGAAGCTCCCCCTTAACTCATGCATAAACAAATAAAAAATAAATAATATGCAATGAAGGCTCTTAAACATGAATGCATATCTATGCATAAACAATAAAAGGTTCTAGATACCAATGAAATGTTCAAAAACAAAACATGCTCTAGATACCAATTAAAATTAAACTAAATTAAACTTAACATATGCAAAACATAAATATGAAGTTTTATATATGCATGTTAAACTCAAAATCTTTTATATATGCATGTTAAACTCTCAAATAATTCTCCCCCTTTTTGTCAATCATCAACAAAGGGGTAAAAACCAAAACAAAACAAAATCTTCTCCCCTTTTTAATACAAAGAAACAATCTTCAATAAGGGGTAAAAACAAAACCAAATCAATTAATTTTTCTCTCCCTTTTTGTTCGAAACAAAGAATCAATAAAAGGGTTAATAAAAAATGTTCTCCCCTTTTGTCTAAAACAAAGCAAAAACCAAATAGGGGTGACAATCAATTAAGGTACCAATTGAAAATATGTCAAAGTAGCATCTTGATACCAATTGAAAGTAAACATAGATCAATAAAATAAATGTTATATGCTATATACATTCATGAAGAGGAAGATGTGAAGCTTCCCTACATAGATACATTACATGAAGGAGGGATGACAAGCCCTAATTCACATAACATACACTATGCAATGCATAAGAGGAGATGTGAAGCTCCTCCTACACACGTGTACCACATAAAGAAGAGATTGTCAAGCTCTTCAATACAAGATACACTCATCATGAATCTATATGTAGAAGAGATGTTAAGCTCTCCTTGCATATATGCAATATAAATCAAAACATTTTGACTATTTTCTTTTAAACAAAATTTTGAGATACCATTTTTAAAACATTCAAATAAACATCTTGATATCAAAGAGAGTATTTTTCTTTTTAAGTATATGATATCAATTTAAAATTTTTATTTTCTATCATAAAGTAAGAGAGTGAAAATATAAATACCAATTGTAAACATGAAAATCGAATTTTTCTCCCCCTTTATGAAATACCAACAAAACATATGCATAGGCTTGAAATAAGATACCAATTGAAAAGCAATTGAAAACTAATCAATTGAAACAAAATTGAAACTCAAGCTTTAGCATAAACAAAACATATATATGTATGAAAAATAGATATCAATAGAAAACGATATTCTTGGAATTGAAAGCATACATACATACAAACATATATGAGTATACAAGAAAGGTCAAAATTGATACCAATTGAAAGAATTTAATGATACCAATTGAAACAACAATAATGATCAAGTGTATACATCATATAACTACCACCCAATCATGGTTCAAGTTTTAAATGATTTTCATTTTAAAACATACATGAGCATGATCTCCCATCCAACCTCCCATAGATGGTAGGGGTTTTCAAAAATAGGTTTGATATTTATAGTATGTTTGAAAACTTCTACCATAATGAAGAATACGAACTAGTTAAATGGAAAAATTTGTTAACTAGTACGAAATCCTTCAAGCAAGGAATAAAAACAAATTTTTTTCATGAAACATGAAATCCACATGATAATCAACACTCTAAGCCAATTAAGCATAAATATAACTCATGAAAACAAACACATGAGTAATCAATAAAAGTGAGTGTACAAATACAATGTGAAGATCATAATCATGAAAATTGGTAATTAAGCTCAATATTCCTTAAAAACACGAAAACATGAAAATCATCAAAACTATTTAATCTTCAAGGTATATGTATGTCTTATACAAATTAAAGTATACATACATATCCAAAACACAACGAGTCCACAAAGATATATGCATGAAGGCACGTGGCTCAAAAGGATGTATATGTATAAACAATAATTTGGATAAAATGGACATATACATGAAGTTAAACAAAAACACATGGAAACATGAAAAACTAAATTTTTATTAAAATAAATTTCATTTCAAGGTATATGTATGATTTGTCAACACAAAAAGTATATATACATATCCCTAAACACAATTGAGTCCATATGTATAGATTTGCGTGAAAAGCAAATGACTCAAGGGGTATACATGTAATCTTAAAGTTTGCCAAAATAGACATATACATGAAATGAAAACACATAAACATAAAACAAATCCAAAAATAGGAATACAAGTTTAAAATGTATGGATCATCAAAACTAGACTATACTAGCACATCTAATGGGTTCAAATACGCATTCAAGCTCAAACATATATAGATTTATTTGTGGCCCACTATATGTACAAGTATAAATCCTAGTCTTAATGAAAACTAACATTTAAACAAGTAATCAACACATGAAGCATCAAAACAAGATAAAAATTAACATGATAAACATAAACATGATTATTATGTATATTCACATATTATTAAACCTATGATAAATATGATAGCTAAACAAATGGTGAGAACACAAAAATAATGGTCCAAATTAAACATGGGTGTCTCAAAATGCTAAACATGTATGTCAAGGATTTAATAAACATGGCATTATCATAATAATCTACAAACAATAAAACATGCTATATATGATAAATATGAAAAGCATGTAAATAAAAATTAGGAGTTAGGAATCGTTACCAAAACCTAGAAGGCAACTTCCCTTGTCTCCAAAACATGGTGGTCTTCTCCACCAAACATCCCTTGAAAGTGATGCATCCAAATAGTTTCCTTTAAGCACGGAACGCATCCACTCCAAGGTACCTATACTCTCACGTCATGCGAGAGCCCACTCCTACATCATAAACAAGAGGGGTGGTCTTTGGTACCCACAACTTTTTGGGTCCATGGGGGTTAGTATCATTCCTAACCCAAACAAATTTAGTTGCTAAATTTGAAGTATGTAATCTATCAAAGCAAAATTTAGCAAGGTGGCCCATACGTCCACAATGTGTACAAGTGTACACATGAGCATACAAGTGATGATGGTGTCCGTGAGGAGCATGTGTATGCCGTGGAGGGTGTGCATGAATAATAGATGGAACTTGTTTCTTTCGAAACAAAGTTTCCAAACGTGTATGGCTCTTGGCACATTGGCTCAAAGTGGAGCCCAAACAATCTACACTCTTCTTAAGCAAACAAATATCATCATTAATTCTAGAAGAAGAGGTACATGCAATAGGTAGACTAGATGAAGAAGCTACACTAGCATGGCAAACATGAGCATCTATTTTATTTTGCAAAGAAACATTTTTCTTTAAACATACATCTAAATCATTTGAAATAGAAATTATTTTATTTTTCAAAGCAACATTCTCTTTTAAAACAAAATCAATATTTGAAGACAAAACATCATTATTTTTCAAAAGAGTTTTACAATCATTTTTATTTTTCAAAAACTTATTTTCTTTAAGTGCAAGTTCTAATTGAGATCTCAATGAATTCCTTTCATTATAAACCTCAACCTTCTCTTGCAAAACATTGTCAAATCTAGAATGTAAACTTTTATTTTCTTTTTCAAGGCCTAGACTTTTCTTTTTCAAAATTTTATATTTTTCAATCAATTTTTCACACACAATAGATAGTTCTTCATGCATGACATGGGCATCATAATCATTTGAAGAACGGGCATCATAATCATCATCTAAGTGGGTTTCCGAGTGTACCTCAAGGGAGTCATTCCCTTGGACCATGAAGCATTGTGAGTCAGATTCTCCACTAGATTCCTCCGGTTGGATTTGTACTTGAAGCTCGGAGGAGGTGGTTGTTGTAGTTGTCAACAAATTCCACACTGCAAATGCGGAATCAAAGTTAGAAGCAAGCATAAGATATTCCTTATTTAATGTGCTTCTAATAGCATCAAGGGCTAATGCATTGGCCCCTATATGATTGCTATTACCAAGATAGCATTTCTTGGTAGCGGTAAGGAAAACATGCAAGCCTAGGGTTTATAGGTAAATGGACATCTTTGTCTTCCAAACAAGAATGTTGGAAGCATCAAGCATAGGTGGGGTCATGAAGTCCATGGGTCCAAACTAAATGTGTGCTAACAAGTTGAATGTGCAAATGCAAATGAAGATTAGCAAACAGAGGATCTCACTCCTAGGATGTTAAGCCTAAGTATCAGGAGCGTAGGCTCTGATACCAATTGTAAATCACCTAGAGGGGGTGAATAGGTGATATGCTAATCTAGAAACTAAATGCGCTAAATGCGGAAGCTTAAAAACAATATTGCAACACACTTAGTACAACACACAAGTGTAGCCGAATTCCCCGTGAAGGGCTCTGGACTAACTCCTCTTGATTCCCCTAGATATAGGTTGAGGTGCTATATGAAGCTCTTGTGGTTAAGTACAAGTGAGGCACACACAAACAACCAAGCATATAATAGATATGACAATATGAATCAATGCTCAAACACAAGCAAATAGATATGATGCTATGGATGATGCTATGCACAAAGTAAAGAGAGAGAGAGTTTAGAGACAAGTGGATCAAACGCAAACACAAAGATATGTTCCGAGGTTCGAGCTCCTAGCTCTACGTCCCCGCCTTCACCAAGAAGGATTTCTAATCCACTATCTACCACCGAGGGAACCTCCACCGAGGAGGATTTGTTACAACAATAGGAGTACCGAACTCCTCTCTCAAAACAAACACCACCTCACACAAGAGGGGTAGGCCCTTAGCCAAACAACAACCAACAAACACCTCTACTGAAGAGGGTATACAAACCAAACTCCACCTCACAATAGAGGGAGCAAACACCAATCTCCACCTCTACCAAAGAGGGAGCAAACACCAACCCAATACAACAACCTCAACCTCTACCAAAGAGGGAGCAACTCAAGAAATCAAGGGGTTTACAACAAGTGGTATATCTCAACCACAAACCTCTTTCCTTTTTCCACAAACAAAGATCCTAAATAGAATAGGATAGAAGATAAGCTCAAGTGTGAAAAACAAGTGTTTTGATCAAAGAAAAACTCTTGGAAAAATACCAAATAGATATTGAAATGAAGAACATTAAACCAATTTCCCAAAAACCTATTTTCTTTGAAAATAACAAAACACTTAGACAAATAAGATGGACCTTTTGGCACTTAAAACTCTTTTGAAAACTTGTAAAAACACTTCAGAAAGTAGGAATTTTTGCTCTTGAAAATCTTGGTTAAAACCATAAAGAGATGGGGTATTTATAGGCCAAACCAGAAACTAGCCGTAGACTGATCTGTCAGCCTGACAGCTAGCGGTCGGCCGGCCCGATCGACCGCCAACGGTCAGAAATGTGACCGTTGGGGCAACCGGATCGACCGCACGGCCGACCGCCCAGATACAGAGAGCAGACTCTCTGATCCGGTCGGCCGCCCGGCCGACCGTCCCTGTGACTGCCAAACGTGCACAAGCCTGTTCACGTCGGTCGACTGCAAGGGTCGACCGGCCTTTGGTGCAATTGACCCTTGCGGTCGGCCAACCTGGCCTGTCAGCCATAAATCTGGGATAGAAACACTTGTTTAAAATATTTTTTAAAAATTCTTTTAAGTTTTGTAAAAATCTCCAAAAATAGTTTTAACATTTTGCATTGATATATAAACTTGTGATAAAAATTTTAACCCAAATATCAAGCATATGAAACTATTTTTGTGTTTTAACATTTTTACCAAAAACCAAAACTTGTATTTTATCAAACTTGGATTTTTTAATAGGAAATCTGATTTTTCCTAAAACTCATGAATAGACATATCAAAATAAGTTTGTTTAAGATATGAAGCATGTATGTATATTGAACACATCTAATATACATAAAAATCATTTAAACTTATTTTGATCAACTATTCATGAGAACAAATATTGGTTAAACTAAAAACCGAAAAACCAATATCCAAGCGTGTGTGTTGTGCACTTGAGCTTATCAACTATTCTTATCTTTACACATGGATCTAAAACACACTAAACTAAAACTAGGATACCTAAGTCTTCTTGACGATCTTCATCTTCAAGTTGACTCGATCCCAAACCGTGATCCAACGAGTGCAAATGAGTGATCTTGAAGCTCGGGCACGGGAATCACCATGAAAAGCTTCTAAACTCCTTGTTGAAGCTAATCACCAACTAATATCTTGCTAAATGATCTGAAACTTAAAATCACAAGATTATTAGTAAACATAACTACATGAGTTAATCATCATCAAAACTAGAGAGGAAGGCCTCCGGGCCAACAAGAGCGTCAGAGCCCGTAACTGTGGTGAACTACTAACTGAAGTTTCTTGCAGGTTGCTTGAAATTTAAGAATTTAGCTACTTCAGTTTATAGTTTTCCTGTTTAACATATTCTGCACACTGTTCTAACTTCAATAGTAATATGGTTGTTTGTTAATCCTAAAAAATATTTAGATATTGCATTATAGGTATTTGTTTAATTTGTTACATTTAAAATTACTGTTGAAGAGTGCTAGAGCCTAGGTAAGTTTGCATTGCATATAGCTTAGGAACACACTTGTATGTTATTGTTGAGGTATTACCTTTTCTACATACTTGTGTTTGTGGTTCAAAGTTCACGAAGAAATCCATCTTTGTTAAACCACATACAAGTTATGAAACCTAAACTTGCTAAAATCTTTTTAGCAAAGTGTGTAGTGACAAGTATAGGATCGAATCACAGAGACTTGTTTCTGAAAATTTAGTTTTTTTTAAAATCTAATTTTTATCTTACTCTAGTTAAGAATTACTTTGAAGGAAGGTGTCATGATGGTTTTAAGAACTAAAGATATCTAAGAATAAAAGAAAAAAAAGAAAAGCAAAGAAACTATGAGAAAACAGAAATAAAAACAGTACTAACCTTATGCAAAGATCAATTAAAGATGGTGATGAATAAATAACCTAAAATTTTGAGATAAAGGGAAGAGGAAGATAAAAATCGGTGAACTTATTCCTTGTCATCGCCTTGATGTCTCCCTCCTCCAAATGATGCTAAAAACAAAAGAACTAATAAAAGAAAAGTGAAAAGAACATGCATAAGATTAGTGATGAATTCATGGAATCAAATATGCAATTAAAAGAAGAGAATAGCATAAAAAAATAAAAACAAAATTAAAGAAAAACTTAGACTAAACGCTACAAGATCTTGAAGAAGAAATTTAAATTTTATTCAATAAACATCAATTACAAAGCTCTTGATCTACTCCAATCTTGTAATACAATCTTAGAACTCTCTTTTTCTGATTTTTCAGCTCTCTGGTGTATCTCTCTCCCAATGAATACAGGTATTTATGAGAAAATAGGGATAAAGGAGAGCGTAAAGAGATAGGAGAAGCTGACTATTTCTAAATTTGGTTCCTCCTCTTATCTCCAAACTTGACTTGATTTATCCAAAATTTTTTGTGAAAATTCAATTCTGATCTGCAGCTTATTGGCGAATTGCTTGCTGAATATGACTTATCAAATGATAGAATTTTAAAATAGTAATCAACAAAATAATTGTAGCTCTTTAAGTTTTCTTTCTGGATCATCTTGAATCATCAAATTTGAGTTTCTGTAGCAAAAGATATGATTAAAATGCTAAAACATGTCCAATCTAAAATACGAATCTAAATTATTTCATCTCATTCGTTGATCTTTTCTCTATCCATTTATTCTCAGCGAAACTTATAGGGTCTTTACAAATTCATTTTTTTTTGAATTGTTATAGTATAACCTTATCTAATAAATCTAATCTTCAGATAAGATAGCCTCTAGATCCTCTGAATTTGAGTCGATCCCCATTTGATTTGAACTTTTAGATTTATTTGGATAGGATTTATGCTTATCTTTTCTTTATCATACTCTACATGGACTAGGACATTAGGACATATGAGTTTGTAAGAATTATTACAGAATGAATATAGGAATGCCATAATAATTATTATATGTGTCCAAACAACTTGCACAAGCACACTAAAATGAGTTAAGGGCTTGTCCTATAGACAAGATAAGGTAGGGGAGTCATTACCCTTCCTTATCCCAAAAACTATCTCCTCACTCACTAACCCATACTAACTTAAAATTGAGTAGATATTAGCCCTTGGGACATCTCGGACTCAATAGGAGACTGACCTAAGAGGGAAGTTGATTAGAATTAGACTCTTGCCAAATCAGTATCAAAGGTTAGGGATTAAGAGGTGAAACCTTGAAGAACAGTGGTTTGACATAATTAGGCCTGTTGCTTAGGCACGAATACCTCCCACTGGTCTTATCCCTACCTGTCCGATTAACTTGTGGTCAGATTTTGTAAAACACACCCCGTGGAAAGTCTAACCAATTAGGAGTCGTCTAGGTCTACCCTAACTTAGGCTATATTTTTCATTATTTATTTGTTTGTTTCTTGTTTTTGTTTTTTGACATTTTTGTGATATGGATTACAATTACAATTATTCTAATGCATATAGTAATCCATACTTCACACCGACCTCTTTTGATTTGGATATTACCAACTAGGCATTTTATAACTTTAACCAACCAAGTATGCCTGATTGGTCTTATCCGAATCAGTATATGCCCCAACCCCAGTATTATGAATAAGATTGGGATGATCATCCATTCTTCACCTGCTCAGTAGGGATACAATTCCCTTGAGTCATACTATCAACAACCTGACCAACATTCAGCTTCGTATTCTCAATTTCAAGATCAACATATAGAAGAGAAATCTTCTTTAGAAAAGAGTTTAGAAGCCTTTCTTGAGTCCACACGACAATTCCAAATCTTAATGGACTCAATACTCACAAAAAATTCCCAAGCCCAAGATCCTTACTCTATTTTTCAAGTCCCACCACGATAAGAAGAACATACTGACTTAGAAAAAAGTATGGAATCTATGATTCAATTCCAAAGCGATCCTTTGATATGATAGAAGAAAGACTTAGTCGATTAGAAAACATGCATAGGAATGAGGAAACTCTCCCTACCAAATCTTTGATTATTCCCAACACTTCTAACTATATTGATGAAAATTAATTCCAAAGTTATCCTCTCGATATGATAGAAGCAAGACTTAGTCAATTAGAAAACATGCGTAGGAATGAGGAAACTCTCCCTACCAATCTTTGACTATTCCCGACACTTTCAGGTATATTGATGAAAATCAAGAATTATAGTATCTTGAAAACTTTGACCAAGATTCAATTTCACCACAAAACCTTGAACTTGACCAATATCAACCCATTGACAAAGTGGTAAGTTTTCATTTCAATGAAATTAAACTTGAACATAAATGTGACCCCGACCCACAACTTTATGATTCAATTCCAATTTTTGAATTTATGTTTACTCCGATATCCTTACCCCAATTGGACCCATTTCCTGAGCCAACATTATTTTCTATATCCATGGATTTTGAAATTGAACCACCTATTTTGGATAATCACATTTCATTGATAAACAAAGAATATGAAATTAAGTTCTTTGATTTGGACTCAGCTCTTGAACCAAAATGGGCTCTCGA
The DNA here is from genome assembly GCA_038442645.1 of Agave tequilana. Lineage (NCBI taxonomy): Eukaryota > Viridiplantae > Streptophyta > Magnoliopsida > Asparagales > Asparagaceae > Agave > Agave tequilana. Next base: position 345,813 of record JAVJIF010030278.1, read on the forward strand.
ACCCAAAGTTGATTTTCCCGTGCTAGTAATGGTTCCCAACCTAACACTCTTGAACCAAAGTCAACCATTCCACCATAATGACTCGGTAATGATATTCCAAGATTGGTCATGTAAAGGGAATAATTTTCATAGGATATTGCATGATCCTATTCATATTAGAGATTATAAATATGTAAATAGAAAAGAGGTCAATAAAGATGGATATCGTGAACTACCACATTATCTTGATTGGGTCGCAATGCTTGGCCCAATCCGACCACCACCAGAACCACCACCTTGAGGTAACATTTTTCTTCTCTTTCTTCTTTTTCATGCATTTATGCATTTATTTATATATTGAGGACAATGCATGAGATACGTGTGGGGGAGGGTTCTAACATAATATAGCTTTTTGTTTTATTTAAAACAAAAAAAAATTTTAACATTTTCTTTGCTTTTAAAAACTTTTTGAAAAGAGAAATAATGTTTTGACTTATTTTTTGTAAAAAGTAAAGTTAATTTTAAGGAATTGGAGAATTATAATTAGGATTTCTTATACTTGGCCAAAATAAGATTATTTGTTTGAATTCTAGGGTTAGGAAGAAAAATTGAAAAGTAATTTTATCTTGATTTTTACCTTGATGAAATATGTAAACTTTATACATTTCCACACTTAGGGTTCAAAAACAAAGATTCTTATGCCTTATAATATATATATATATATATATATATATATATATATATATATATATATATATATATATATATATATATATAATTCTCTAATTAAGCTGGGTATTTTATGTCATAAAGCATAAGTATTCACGCCTAAAAGTGGCCATATAATAAATAAAATCCTTACTTTTCTGGCCTTGCTTGCTGAGTCTTTAAGTTCTTGGGGTGTTTTCTCACCCAGTGCCCTATGACCATTCGGTTTGGAGTCACCAACTTAAGACTTGTTATATGAGATGATTAAAAAGCCTAATAGAACTAAAGGATAATACCATCAATAAAAATAAAAAATAAGGCATAAGAGTTGGAATTAAAGAATCCCCAGTCAAAATTTCACTGTCACAAAGGTGCATATGGTTTAGGATAAAACAATAGACTAAATGAGAAATACAGTTTGACTCCAACCTTAATTGATAACAAGTTTTTAAATAGAGACTAAGTTTAGAAATGAATAAGTTTGGTATTCCTATAACTTAAAGATTTCTTAAGTCTTGCAAAAATACTTCAAACATTTCTTTTCTTTTCAAAATGCGTTTTTGAAAATACTAACACTTTGTTTCTCTTTCTTTATGGATTTTATGGGTGTAATGCACTAAAAATCCTCACGAGACATAACTCATCCCTAGGGGTAACCTAAAGGTTTAAAGACTTGTTACACGTGCTAAGTGCAACCGTGATTCCTATGAAAGTGAGTTAGATTAGGTTAGTTTCATTGTTTTTATTTTTCTCAAGGACAAGCAAAAGATAAGTGTGGGGGTATGATCGTACACATACATTGCATATTTAATATCACATGTGTCACATTTCTGCATTTATTTTATAGTAAAACTTTACTATTTGATATATTTTCATGTTTAGTGGCGTGCAGGATAATTAAGAAAGAAACAAGAGAGATGACATATTTATCAAATTAAATCTAAAAGTTCAAAAGAAAGGAGATCGATTCAAATCCAAAGATTCTAGAAGCCATCTTATCTGAAAACTGAATATATATCAAATAAGATAATATCATCAAATTTAAAGGAAAAAATAGATTATTTGAAGACCCTATCCGTATCGCTGAGGATAAAGAGATAGATCATCAAATCCAGAGCAGATATTCAAATTCTAAGAAGATAAATGGATAGGCTGAGATCCTAGCCTACAACTTGGATAATGCGGCAAAAATGCGACAAAAGTGGCATTTTTATGGCATTTTGTTTGAATCTGGGGGAGGGCCAGCCACCCTATCTTCGTACGTCTATCCTCGTCTTAATTCTCCTATAAATACCTGCATACCCCAAAGGCGGAGAGTGCATAACTATAGGGGAGAACTCCGGAGGGTGTTTTAGGGTTAGCATTTTTCTTTTCCAAATGTTCATTGTAGTTTTCAATTTGAGAGAAAGAATTGTAAATAGAAGATGGAGTGCTTGCAATTGATGGTGACAGCTCAATAAAGTTCTTCTATTCTTTTCAATTTACCTTTTTTTATTTTTACTTACTTTAATTGCTTTATTTACTTTCATCTGCCTTCTTTTTAATCATGCCTTCTTTATATCTTGAATTAAGGAGAGTTTCATGACAAAAAAGAGAAGAAGAATTATATTTAGAGTGACAATAAATGTAATCTTCTTTAAAAGATAGTCATATTGAGAGTGACAGCTAATAAAACTATCCCACTTTTCTTCATTGTTACTCAACTTAATTGATCGCTTACTTTTTTTAATTATTCAAAGGTATGTTCTGTCTTCTCTTATTTATTTTCTTTTTTTAACTTAGTAATCAAAACACCAAAACCATCTTCTTCTTCTACCTTCCACTTTCCTTCTAATATAGCTTAATCTTTTCTTTTCTTTTCTTTTAAAACAAAGAAGATTTTTAACTGGTGTAGTAGCTTAGGAAGAGGACTTACACAATGCTTCCATCATTGTTCCTCCCTGTCATGACCCGTTAGCCTTAGGCTGCACAGTAGCAATGAGGACCTAGCACTTTTCCTAAATTTCTATTTTTCTGTGCAGGTTTGGCTCAATCATATGACTCACTTTAGGTATTTGGTTGTTCGGTCTATTATCATATCAAGGAAGGCAAGTTAAGAATGAAAGTGAGGAAAGGAGTGTTCGTTATATTCAAGAAAGGAGTAAAAGGCTACAAAATTTTGGGATTCAAAAATAAGTTCACCTTGAGCAAGGATGTCACGTTTGACGAAGCTTCAATGGTGAAGCCTACAAACGCTCAGCAGGAGGAGAGTGAGAAGATAAGCAGGATATAAGAGTAGGTGGACAGTGATGCTACTCCACCACATCCAGATAGAATAGTATCATTTAAGATCACACCTGAGGTGACACAAGGTGGTGATCATGTAGCCGATCAGAATGATGAGGATCAAGGATAGGCTACTAGTGATGTCCAAGAATCCATTACAGTTAGAAGATATTGGAGAAAGCTACGTAAGCCCAGTTGGCTCACTACTAACATGATAATGGCCTATGCTCTTTCAGTCATTAAGGAGGGATCAAATCTATATTTAAGGAAATTGAAATCAGTTTAGAGTCCAAGATATGGAAGGATGTCATGATAGAAGAGATGAGTTCTCTACATAAGAATGACATTTGGGAACTATCAGAGTTGCCCAAGGAAAAGAAGGTGATCAGTTGTAAGTGGGTATTTGCAAAAAAAAATAGAGATCTTCAGATGGTGATACTGTACTCTATAAAGCCAGACTATAGCTAAAGGCTACAGACAGCGAGAAGGCATGTTGTGAAACACTTATCTATTCAGATTTTGTTGGCACTAGTGGCATAGTACGAGTGGGAGCTTGATCAGATTAACGTGAAGATCACCTTTCTCCATGGCAATCTTGAAGAGAAAATCTACATGTTTCAGTCGATGGGGTTTAAAACTGCTGGAAAGGAGAATATGGTATGAAAACTGAAAAATTGCTTTATGAATTAAAGCAATCACTAAAGCAGTGGTACAAGCATTTTGACAGTTTCATAAGAGGCAAGAGATACACATGAAGCCATTACGATCCATGTGTGTACTACAATAACCCACCGAGTGGAGATGTATATATCTACTGATGTACATAGATGATATGCTTATCGCTTCCAAAAGCATATTTGTGATTGATAAACTGAAGAAGGATTTGTCTTCTAAATTCGAGATGAAGGATCTTGGTGCAGCAAAGAAGGTGCTAAGCATGGAGATTGAGCGATATCTGAAAGGTGGCTTGGTTAGCTTGACATAAAAAGGGTATTTAAAGAAGGTGATTTAGAAATTCAACTTCAATGATGACACAAAGTCGTAAGTGCACCATTAGACCCTCATTTCAAGTTAAAAGCTACTATCTCCTGCTACTGTTGAAGAGTGTGAGTACATGACTTACGTAACCTATGCTAGCACAGTTGATAGTTTAATATATGCAATGGTGTGTACGAGGCCTAATCTTTCACAAGTTATCTCAATGGTTAGCAGATACATGCACGATCTTGGCAGGGATCATTGGGAGGCAGTAAAGTTGATTCTCCGGTACATAAGTTACTATAGACATTTGTTTGGTATTCGAGAAGGATTCTACAGGTAAGCAGGACTGTGTTGGATACGTTGATTCTGACTACGCAGGAGACCTCAAGAAATGCCGGACTACAATAGTATATGTGTTTACAATGGCCCAATCACTGGTGTGTTGGCACTCTGTTCTATAGTATATTATTGCTTTGTCTACTATGGAGGCCAAGCATGTGGCCATGACAGAGTCTATGAAGAGTTAATTTGACTTCAAGGGTTGCTTGACGATTTAGGATTGATCAGGATTAATTGAAGATCAATTATGATAACATGAGTGTTATCTATTTCGCAAAGAATCAGATGTATCATAACGAAGCACATTGACGTGAGATTTCACTTTGTTTGAGAGATTCTTGAGGAGGGTGACATTGAGTTACAAAATATTCACACGAAGGAGAATCCCATCGATATACTTTCCAAGATTGTTCCGGGAGTGAAGTTTGCATATTGCAAAGAGTTACTCCAAGTCCTTCAAGTTGCTTGAGCTCGGTGGAGCTCATTTGGATGAGCTACGGATAGCTTGCTCCCTCAAACAAGGGGTACATAGGCGACCACACTGGCCCAATAATTGAAGTCGAACATGCACACAGAAAATACAGAATTTTAGAACTTAAGAATAAAATGCAATGTGCTCAATGCTAAAGCGATAGCAAGTGGCTATGTGAGTCGCGATCCACAAGTTGGGACTTGTGATGGAAGTGTGTTGTAAGTTCTCTTTAGTTAACTTAAAATGGTTAAAAGTTCTTCTCTTGTTCTTGTAAAGAAAAGAAAAAAGAATTTATTGTTAAGTTAAGAAGAAAGTGGTAGATTGAGAAGGAGGAGAAAATAAAAAAATGAGTTTATACAAATAAAATGAAAATATAAATAGAAGAGAGTTTTTATTGGTGGTAATCTAAACAAAAGATTAAAAGAAAAAAGTAAAAACCCAAAAAGTACTTACTTCCCTTTTTCGGTTGATGACTTACCTTGAATCCTTAGTAAAGACTTACCTCATTTTGAAGGCGAGCAAAGCATGGGAAATAGGATCTTCCCCGTTCTTGATCTACACTATGAATAAAGGGGCAAGCTAAACTAACAAAGAAACAGTTATCCATCACCATAAGCCATCAATGACACTTGTAAGGGAAAGGCAGGTTCGATGCTATAGGTTTCATTTGGATTACCATCAAGAACTGATAAAAGAAGAGTAAAGAAGAAGAAGAATATAAAAATGTAACTTTGATTCAATAAAGTAAAATTAAAAGAAAAGAAGAACAACTTACACCAATATCACCCTCAATGCAAGCTTCACTCCGATTCCTCCATGAAACACTTCTCTAGTCTAAGTTATATAAAAAAATAAAAATACATAAATAAAAAGTAAAAATCTAAGTAACAAACTAAAGTGCAGACTAGCCTATGCTCTCTGCTGAATCATTCTCTATGGCCTCAAAATTTGCAGCTATTTATAGCCAAAACATAATAGGGGAGAGTGTGTAAAGATAGGGGGAGCAAACACTCTCCTTTATCTAAATAAACTACCACGAAAATGCAGCTTAGGCCATGTTTTTGCAGCCTGGGTATGGCTAGGTGGCCACACCCTGGGGTGTAGGTCCCATTTTGATGTTTCGTCTGCTTGTCTTACTGGTTCTCGATTTACGCTATGGATTTGATGATATCAGTGTTGATCTTCAGCTAACCGAAATGGATTCATACAAATCAGAATTTAATTAGTTTCTATTTGGTGTTATCTCTCTGATTTACTCTGATCTTTAGCTGAACATTTGCTCTCATCCTTGATTTTGATTTAATCTGATTTTTAGTGGGCTTTTGGGCGCGTTTTCTCTTCTCTTTCATTTAGTAAAGGCCCTGTAAATAATCAGATAAAAAGATAATTAAATAGAAGAGTTTATTAAAGAAATATTATGAGAATGTGATGATAAATATGCAATATTGGCGACTCGTCAGATCTCCACACCTATCTTTTGCTCATCCTCGAGCAAAACAAATAAAAAGTAAAACAGAGCTAACCCAGTTTAACTTACTTTCATAGTAATCACGGTTGAACTTAACATGTGCAATAAGCTGTTAAACCTCTAGGTTAACCCTAGAGGACAAGTTTTGTCTCATAAGGTTTTTCAATAGATTACACCCACAAAATCTATAAAGAAAGAGAAACAAAGTTTAGTATTTTTGAAAAGTATTTTAAAAAAGAGAACATATGAAGTATTATTGTAAAATTTCAAATAATCTATAAGTTATAGGAAAATCAAATTTTTTATTTCTAAACTTAGTCTCTACTTAAAAACTTGTTATCAATCAAGGTAAGGAATCAAACTGTATTTCTCATCTAGTCTATTATTTTACCCTAAGTTATATGCACCTTTTTGACAGTGAAATTTTGACTCGGGATTCTTTAACTCTAACACTTATGCCTTATTTTTCATATTTTTTAGTGGTATTGTCCATTAGTTATATTAGGCTTTCTAATCTACACATGTAACGAGCAATTAGTTGGTAACTCCCAAACACGATGGTATTAGGGCACCGAGTGAGAACACCCCAAGAACTTAAGGACTCGAGCAAATAAGGCCACAAAACTAAGGGTTTTTATTTATATGATGAACTGCTTTTAGGCGTGAATACTTATGCTTTATAAGGCACAAATACCCAGCTTAATCAGAGAATTTATATATTTTTTCTTTTTTATTTTTTATAAGGCATAAGAATTTTTGCTTTTGTTTTTGAACCCTAAATGTGTAAGTGTATAAAGTATGCATATTTCATCAAGGTAAAAATTAAGACTAAATTACTTTTGCAAATTTTCTTCCTAACCCTAGAAATTAAACAAATAATCTTATTTTGGCCAAATATAAGAAATCCTAATTATAATTCTCCTATTCTTAACCCAATTTCTTACCAAAAAATAGGTCAAAATATTGTTTCTCTTTTCAAAAAGTTTTTAAAAGCAAAGAAAATATTAATTTTTTAAATAAAAAACCTATATTATGTTAGATCCCTCCCCCACACCTATCTCATTTATTGTCCTCAATGTATAAATGAATGCATAAATACATGAAAAGGAAGAAAGGAAGAAAAATATTACCTCAAGGTGTGGTTCTGGTAGTGGTCAGATTGGGCCTAACGTTGCTACCTGTAGACTGTCCAAAAATCACTGAGGATAAGTCATCAGAAAGCAGAGTCCAAACTCTAGACGCAAGGCTAATCATAGCGACTAGCGCAGCACCAAGACGTGAAGGTTGCATCCCGTGTCTCAACATCACTACAATGACCAAGACGCAGAGCTTGAAAGCCGCGCCTTAGCATCAGTGCAGTACCAAGAGGCAAGAGTCAAAACGCGCGTCTCTGCTTTACTGCAACGGCCAAGACTCACAGCTTGAAACTTACATCTCAGTCATCGATGTAATATCTAGACGCAAAACGCTAAGCCCTCGTCTCACTTAAAGCTTGACGCAAAACTTGAAGCTCGTGTTTCAACCAAATGTGAAGCTCAAGCGTTACCTCAACGGCTAAATGCAAGGCTCGAAGCCTGCGTTTCAAATACAAAGGAACCCTACGTCTCAGTTATAACTGCCCTCATTACTGGGTCAATTACTGCCCGCGTAATAAGGGAGTTAACCCCCATTATGGAGTGTTTTAGGGGGACAACTCTACCCCTGAAACCTTTATATATAGCTCAGTTTGCTATTGAAGAGGGGTCAGAAAAAAAGGTTTTGGGCGCAAGTCTTAGAGAAATCAGAATCTCTAGCTGAGGAATACAAAAGAGTGTAACTCTTCTAACAACTTGTTGAGTATAAGTTTATTCTTGCCTTAAATCTCTTTGAGATTTTATTGGACAGGAGCTGTGTTACTTCGTCCATAGTCCAAAGAGAAGATTCCCAAAAGACTGTTGATCGGCAAAAAGCAAGCACATGAATAAGTAAAAAGAGTGTGGGTCGATGTTACTACTTTTGCGATTCTCCGTAGTAGCGAAGTGGCTATACGGGTCGTATCCACAAGGAGGGAGAGCGATGAAAGCTTGATTTGGCTTCTATGTTCAAGAAAAGAGAAAGTTCTTTATTTCAAATAAAGAATTGGAAAATGATAACAAGTTGGTTTCAAGAATTGTTTTAGAATGGTTTAGTGGTTTGTAAAATTAGATTTTCTTAATGGTAAAAACGCATGGCTAACTTTCTACTGAGTACTCCCACTAATCCTTAACTTCTTGAAGATGTAACCTCACGATGGATCATAGGCAAGCAAACCCCTTATGCATAGGAACAGTTCACATGGAAATCGAGTGAAAGTTCTTCCTATAACTTAATTTAACACGGCAAAAACTTGGACATTCCCTTATCAAGATCCAATTGAAGGCGAGAATAGGGGAAGACACAAGTGCACTAATGGTATCAGCAAAGTTAAAAGGAAAATCTCTAACTTACAATAACAAGTAAAGTACAAAACCCATAGATCATCGAAAACCCATTAAGCATGAAATATAAGATAGTTAATACTTGTAGGTAAGTTAGAGTTAGAACCCTCGTCTTAAGATGTCATAGCTCTCGTTTGCACAAGGCTTTTTTGACACTATTGACTCATTTCGGTTATCAATCAAGTTGTTAGAGATTAGTGGGTTAGTAGTTGTTAGCCATGCAATGAAAGAGTTAGTTAGACATGCTTGAGAAAAGAAACCACAAAAGAGAAGAGGTAAAGAGAGGGAGTTACACTACAACAAGAAATTAAAAGCAAATGGAAAGCACAAGGAAATGGAAAGAAGAAAGAGAAGTTGTTACTTGTATTAGCTTGTCACCCTTCAAATACAACTTATACACACACACACACTCTCTCTCACTCTAATGGCTAAAATTAAAACTAAAAGGAGAAGGAAATTAAAACAACTACAACTCATACTAACAAAGCAACAATATAACTCTAAACTCTGGATATCTCTCAACTGAAGACCCCTGGGGGTATTTATAGGCACCAGAGGAAAGGGGACCAGGGGCAACCCCTGGCCCAAAGCCCAGGCACGCACGCTGGGCCGCATTTTCACGGCAATGCTGGGGCGGGGCGTGCCTGGCTTCCTACTGGGTGCCGTCCCGTCTGTTTCCTGTCAGGTGGATCTCTTGGATTCGTGATTTGATGCCCTGTGCTGACAAAATCTCCTCCCAAAAGTCAATGGCTACTTGGTAGGCTTTTAATCACCCATTAAATAGTGGTTTAGGGTCTTTTTCTTCATTTGCACACCATAGACCTAGGATTAAGCAAGCAAAGCTTTATTAGCAGAATTTTACGTCAAATAAATATGAGAATGTGATTAAAATTATGCAAAATTAGAGACTAATCACACCCCCACACTTATCTCTTTGCTCGTTCCCAGCAAAACAAAAATAAGAAAATTATTACACTACTTTCGCAGGTGACGCGATTGCACTAAGCATATGCAACAAGCCTTTAAATCTTTAGGTTTCCCCTAGAGGAGGAGTGTTGTCTCCTGAGGGTTTTCAGCGGATTGCACCCGCAAAATCTAGTAAGTGAAAAAAGAAATACTTAGTTGTTAGCAAATATCTTTCAAGAAAAAGAATTTTCAATCATCTAGTAAAAATGACCGAATAGTGTAAAAATTTGGTTCAACACTCATAAGTCCTCCTATACATTAGCCTTTATAAAAAGAAGAAATTATGATTTTTTTTTAAATTTAGAAAGGATCTTATACTTCTAACTCATTCTGTTATTTTGCTTTAGATAGATATGCATAATGTGTAAGTGTGATGTGCTTGGAATTTTTCAACTCAACTTTGAATATTATTTAATTTTATTAATGTTTATTTGTTATTCTTGGTTTCATTAGGCTTTCTACTTTACTCTTGTAACACATATCAAACCGATGACTCCCAAACCAGATGGTTTTAGGGCACCAGGTGGAAAAACACCCCTCGGGTCAAATATGCAAGTAGAGTAGGCTACAAAATCAAGATTTACTTATATATTATATATTGATTATTTTTTGGAGTGAGTAATCATGCTTCTCGAGGCACAATTATTCAGCATTTTTTTCTAGAGTTTTGTCTCTAAATCCCAAGCATGTGTGTGTGGTTTATGCATATTCTACTAAGGCTAAATAAAAGGTATGAGTTATTTTCCTTATCCCTCCTAACTTTTTAGTCAAACCAATCTTTCTTGTTTATTTAGGCAAAAATAAAGATTCATTAATAAGGTTCCCTTAATTCCTACAACCTTTTGGTATTTTTATAAAGAGTATGAAATTTCTTTTCAATCTGGAGATTCTTTTTTTTTTAAGAAGAAAGAAAAAGTGTTAGCACCCCACACACCTATCTAATGCATTGTCCTCAATGAATGTTATGTAAATGCAATAAATAGGGTGAAGAAGGATGTCACCGTCTTCGTTGACTCGGGCCGACCAAGTAAGAATAGGAAAGAGAAATGTCAAAAAAAAATGTAGAAGGGGTAAGCATATAAACAATAAGAAATTTTTTTTTAATTGTTGTGGTTAGGTGTATGACGGGGCAAAAAGAGTCAATACACTATCATCCGGAGTCATAGGCACAGTGGTCAAGAAGGGCTTCAGTCTTTGCCCGTTCACTTTGAATTTCATATTGTTCTTAGGGTCTACAATAATCATAGCACCGTGTGGGAAAACGGTACGCACAATGAACGGTCCAGACCAACGAGTCTTCAGCTTCCCCGCGAAAATATGAAGCCTTGAGTTGTACAGCAGAAGCTTGTCTCCCGGAGTAAAGTTTTTCTGGGTTATGATTTGGTCATGAAAAAGTTTAATCCTACTTTTGGTGATTCGAAAATTCTTATCGGCTTCATTTCGTATCTCCTCTAATTCTGAGATCTGTAGTCTCCTTAGCTCATCGGCCTTACTCAAATCAAATTGAGTTGCTTAATGGCCCATAGGGCACGGTGTTCTAACTCGACTGGTAGATGACAGGCTTTTCCAAATATTATTCTATAAGAAGACATCCCCAGGACTGTCTTAAAAGCAGTGCGGTAAGCCTACAATGCATCATTGAGTTTGACCGACTAATCCTCTCGATTTTGTCTAACAGACTTTTCTAAAATGAGCTTGATCTGTCATTGGTGACTTCGACCTGCCCATTTGTCTGGGGATGATACGGAGTAGATAACTTGTGATTGATGGAATATTTTCACATCAGAGCTTCAAAAACTCTGTTACAGAAATGTGATCCATTATCACTAATTATCGCTCTAGGGGTACCAAATCGGGAGAAGATGCTTTCTTTGAGAAATTTGACAACCACTTTGTTGTCATTGATTTTTGTTGGCACAGCTTCTACCCATTTAGAGACGTAATCGATAGCAACCAAAATGAACTGATTGCCGAAGGAATTAGGGAATGGTCCCATGAAGTTGGTACCCCAAACATCAAAAATTTCAACTTCCAGGATTGGGTTCAGGGGCATCATGTCTCTTCTTGAAATTTTTCCAATCTTCTGACAATTTGCGCATGACTTGCAAAAATGGTATGAGTCTTTTGAACAAAGTGGGCCAGTAAAACCCACTTTGTAGAACTTTCTTTGCAGTCTTGCAGGGACCGAAGTGCCCTCCGCATGCATGGTCATGGCAAAAGCTGAGCACACTCCTCTGTTCCTCCTCTGGTATGCATCGTCGAATAATCTTGTTGGGACAATACTTAAAAAGATACGGCTCTTCCCAAAAGAAGTACCGTACTTGGGCAAAGAAGCGATATTAATCTTACTTTGTTCAATCAGCGGGTAATTGTCCAGTGGCCAGGTAATTGACTATGTCCGCATATACCAGGGTTCCTTGAAAATAGCCAGGATGTGCTCATCTGGGAAATCCTTGTTGATCGGAGCTTGTATGATGGGTGCGTTTGGAATTCGTGACACATGATCAGCAACCACATTTTCTGTACCTCGTTTATCCCAAATTTTCAGGTCAACTTCTTGAAGCAAAAGGATCCACCGAATCAATCGGGCTTTTGCTTCCTTCTTGATCATGAGGTATTTCAAAGCCAAGTGATTCGTAAAAATCACCGTCTTTAAACCTAACAAGTAGAGCCGAAACTTCTCTAACGCAAAGACAACGGCCAAGAATTCCTTCTCAGTCATTGTATAATTCTGTTGGGCCTCATTCAAGGTCCTACTCGAGTAGTAAATCACGTGCTGCCTATTGTCGATGCGCTGTCCTAGAACAGCGCCAATAGCAAAATTAGAGGCGTCACAGATGATTTCAAACGGTTGGGCCCAATTAGGAGCAGATATAATAGGCGTAGAAATAAGTTCTTACTTAAGCTTCCCCCATGACTTGAAACATTCATCGTTAAAATCAAAGGGCACGTCCTTAGCGAGCAGGTTGGTTAAGGGCCTAGCAATTTTGCTAAAATCCTTAATGAACCATCGGTAGAATCCAGCATGCCCTAGAAAGGATCTAATATCCTTGATGCTTTTAGGTGGTGGAAGCTTAGCAATCACTTCTACTTTAGCCTTGTCCACTTCAATACCTCTCCTAAAAATCTCATGGCCTAAGACAATCCCCCGTCTCATCATGAAGTGACATTTCTCCTAATTTAGAGTTAGATTCTTCTCCTTACATCTCTGCAAAACTAACTCTAGGTGATGAAGGTACTGATCAAATGAATCTCTGTAGATAGAGAAGTCATCCATAAAAATCTCAAGGAAACGTTTGACCATGTCGGAGAAAAGACTAAGCATGCATCGTTGGAATGTTGTGGGAACAGTGCATAATCCAAAGGGCATGCATAGGTAAGCGAAGATTCCAAATGGGCAGGTGAACGTGGTCTTTTCCTGGTCTTCTACAGCAATAGGAATTTGATTGTATCCCGAGTTCCCATCTAGGAAGTAATAGTACTCGTGTCCAGCCAGGCGTTCAAGCATTTGGTCGATGAAGGGTAGCGGGAAGTGATCTTTACAGGTGGTAGCATTCAACTTTCTATAGTCGATACAAATACGAACCTTGGGAGGCAGTCTTGTTTGTACCAACTCTTCGTGCTCATTTTCAACCACCGTAAAGCCAGCTTTCTTCGGGACCACATGAACAGGGCTAACCCATTGGCTATCAGAAATGGGATAAATGATCCCATTATCTAATAGCTTCAAAATTTCTTCTTGAACTGCCTCTTGCATGAGTGGGTTAAGTCTACGTTGTGGGTCCCTCCTAGGGTTGCTTCATCGGTCAAGTGGATTCTATGTTGCACTATGGCTGGACTTATCCCTTTGATATCCTTCATCGTCCATCCAATGGCTTCCCTATGTCTTTTCAGAATAGACATTAAACTGTCCTCTTGTTGCTCAGTCAAGTGGGATGATATGATGACTAGCAGGGTTTCTCTTCCGCCCAGGTAGACGTACATGAGGTGTTCAGGTAAGGCTTTTAGCTCTAGGGAAGGTGTTGCTTCATTGGAGGTAATACTGGACTTTCATTCTTGTGATAAGGTACACTTGGGCTAGACGCCCAATCCACTGCCGAATCTATGATCTGGTTAAGATTAAAATCCTCAGACTCCAGATCAAACTCTGCCTATGTGTCCATCTCTATGCTTTCCTCATGGTCACTGGTCAAATTTTCAATGAAATTGACCTCAAAAGTGTGATCATTGATCTCCTTGGGTTGTCTTCCAAGATTGAAGACATTGACTTCCTTCGTCATGTCTCCAAAGGTCAATCGTATGGACCAGTTCCTACAGTTGATTATGACATTGGCTGTAGTGAGGAATGGACGTCCTAAGATGACCAGAGTTTGAGACCGCGGATTTGACACAGGTTAGGTCTCAAGCACAATAAAGTCAACGGGGTAGATAAAATCCCCGACCCAGATAAGGACATCTGTGATTCCCTCCTTCAGGATTTCCACAGATCGGTCAGCTAGCTGAATGGTGACTCGAGTTGGGCTTAGCTCGCCCAACCCAAATTGCTGGTATACTGAGAGAGGTAGCAAGTTGATACTTGCTCCCAGGTCAAGGAGTGCCTGGCTAATTTCTATTTGTCCTATGGTGTAGGAAATTGTGGGACATCTGAGATCTTTATATTTCACTGGAATGGGACCAGACAGAATTTTACTTATATTGGTTGCCAAGAACACTTTCTTGGGCATATTTGTCTCTCTCTTCTTCATACACATATCCTTAAGAAATTTGGCATAAGCTGGGACTTGTTGGATAGCATCAAGAAGAGGCACATTCAGTTTGACCTGATTAAACATCTCTAGCATCTTTTCTATGTGCATATTCTTATTGTTGTTCCTAAGTCTATTGGGAAAGGGTGTTACAGGCTTATGAACTTGTTCAGCAGCTTTGTCCTCATTAGATGTTTGAGGAGCAATTTGGGAGGAACTAGCAGAGGTGGAGGCTGGAGTAGGATCAGGATGGACTGGACTTTTTTGTTGGTAGACCTGGTTGTCTACCTTCTTTTCAAATTGAAGTGTGTGAACAGCATTACACTGGTTGATCGACAGATCCTGAATTTCATAAGCTTGATTGGAGTTTTTTGGGTTAACTAGCGGCTGACTGGGTAAAGTACCCTTTGGTCTTTCACTTAGGGAGCTAGCTAATTGGCTCATCTGTATTTTCAATCTTGATATAGCCTGTGAATAGTTGTTCAGCATTTGTCCCTGATTTTGCATAAAAGCGGTTTGGGACTTCATAAAAGCTTCCATGCTCTCCTCCAATTTGCTGAATTTCTTTTCCATTGGTGAATTTTGAGAGGAGGAAGATGGAGCTTAACTGGGGAAATTTGGTGGAGGACTAGGATGGTGAAAATTGTTGGAGAAATTAGGCCTATGAGGATTGTTCTTGGCCCAGGAGAAATTTGGGTGATTCCTCCAACCTGAATTGTATGTTTGCGAGTAGGGATTAGGTGGCACCGTGAGTAGGCCGCGTTCAGGTGTTCCGGTGGCACTTGTTGGGTATGAAAAATGGGGCACTCTTCAAAGACATAGTTTGGTGCCTGACAGTACGCACAACCTGGATTGTGAATTAGTGGTGGGTTGATTTGATTGACATTGGCTAGCTCTCTTGTTTCTAGAGCCTCTATTCTCCTCATTAAGGTTACAATCTTGGCTTCTGTAGGTATGGATTGTTGGTCCCCGAGATATTGATAAATGCGGAATTATCTCTGTTGGCAACTATAATCTAAAACACACAAGTCAACACAAAACTAAACAAGAAGGATTAATCGTTAGGCAAATAAATAACTTGCAAGTAAAGGAAAACAAATCTCAGAAAAGTTGACAAACGCAAACAAAGAGATTTATCCTGGTTCGGTCCTTGTGACCTACATCCAGTCCCCAAGCCACCCGCTTGAGATTTTCCTTTAACTTGACTTTGCAACCCAAAATCAATACACCATGCACACCACTTGACAAATCCCCTTCGCCAAATGTGTACACCTTCTCTTCCACCAAGAGAACACCTTCTCTTCCACCAAGAGAATACCTTCACCTTGTACAACTTGCCTCTACAACCAAGAAGCCTCCCGTGTACAATGATCACATTTGAGAATTACAATACTTTTCTTATAGCCTTGGTACTGAATGTGTATGTGGACAAGGTTCAGTATAGGAAACAAGAACTTCAGAGAATCTTCACAATGGAAATGTCGTTTGGTGAAGAACTGAAGTGGGAAAAACAGTTTTCAGGTTTTCAGATTTTTGGCTTTGGAAAACTGATAAAAACTCTTGGTAATTGGCCTTTGGTATAACTTCCATATTTATAACTGAAGACTAGGGTTAGTTAGGGAGTTATTGGTGCAATTTCAGATGATATGAACGTTAGAAAACGTTGCACAAAAGACCAACAGTCAGAAACTGTCCAACAGTCAGAACTGCCTATTAGTCGACTTGCCCATAGAGTTAGTCGACTAACCTAGGCAAAATTCCTTCTATTAGTCGACTTGGTTTGGCTATTAGTCGACTAGGTCAGTGGTCGTTGGAAGAACAGTTTCAGAATAACTACTTCAAGTCGACTGCAACTAACAATTAGTCGACTTGACCAGGGATTAGTCGACTAGGGGACTTGGATTAGTCGACTAGAAAAGTTTATTAGTCGACTATATTGACTGTCGGTCGACTAATAATCAAACAGAGAGTTGGGTCAGATTCAGGACACAGTATTAGTCGACTTGGGTTCTGGGTTAGTCGACTACATCAAGGATTAGTCGACTTATAATAGACATCAAGTCGACTAATGGACCAATGAAGTGTGTGTTTGTGTCAAGGCTTTTACATGCTATTTCATCTTTACAAACCACACTTAATCAACTCTCCTTGGCACATCTTGATCATGTAGGACTCTTGATTCGTCATGTGTTAGAGCTCCAAATGAATTTGATCTTCACAAACGTCTTCATCGAAATAAGTTCCAACATTCTCCCCCTTTTTGATGATGACGCTTTGTGTGCACAAGTCCTCCCCCTGCAGAAGATATGTTATATTTTCCTCCCCCTGCAGAAATTGGGTTATAACAAATAGAGAAATACTTTGTTCTCCCCCTGTAACAAATATATTAGTACATATATATATAATTGTTCTTTATCAATTTTTATATGGTACCTGCAAGATAAACGTTAGATGGTACCAAACATAAAAGAACATATTTAACCTTTAGGTGTCCAAATCCATTTAGAATTTGGTTTCCACCTGTTAATATACACATAGTTGCAAGAATCACATATATCATGAATGTATGAAGCAATATATGTATTTTTATCATGAAAACTTAAATTTTTAGGAATCCATATAAACTTACTTTTCTTAGACTTTCTTTTTACAAAAGAACTATATGGATTACTATAACATGAAGATTTTGCAATAAATCCAATACCATGATTATCATGTGACAATTTCTGAAAAGATAATAAAGCATTCAAATTTTCTTTTCCTTTATTAAACTTAGTCACATTTTGCAAAAGATCTTCATATTTATTTTTGAAAACTAACATGTCTTTATCCAATATAGAAATCCTTTCATTCAAAGACTTAGTTTCCTTTTTCAGAAAAATGTTCTCTTTTATAAATTTCTCATTTTCAATTTTCAAAGATGATATGACTTTTTCAAACTCATCTTGTTGTTGAGAATTTATAGATGAACATTGTAATGCATAACATGAATTTTCCTTTAAAAGTTTCTCATTTTCTTTTGATAAAACTTTGTTTTTCAGTTTTTCATTTTTCAGATCAAGAAATAATTCATGGAAAGCATCAGAGAGTTCAGAATATGATACCTCATCATCTTCAAGTGCCATGTAACATAGGTTGACACGTTCAGTGGATTCTTCTTTATCAGATGAAGATGAATCACTGTATTCTGATGATGCTTCGTAGTTCTTCTTCTTTTTGAACTTCTTACTCTTGTACTTATCTTTCTTCTTAAGCAAAGGACAATCCATCTTCATATGACCTGGTTTATCACAATTAAAGCATTTGAATTTACCTTGCTTAAGAAATTTCCTGAATTTCTTTGAGAGCATTGCCATCTCCTCTTCGTCATCATTGTCTGTGTCGGAAGATGCATGGAAGGCGAGTTCTTTCTTCTTTGAATGGTGTTGTCGTTCGTCCTTCTTCCTTTCTTCTAATTGCACTTCATATGCCATTAGATTACCGATTAGGTTTTCTAATGTCATAGTTGAGAGATCATTTGCCTCTTCAATGGCGGTTGTCTTCTTCTCCCATTCTGGTGTGAGTGCACGAAGGATCTTTCAAACTCTTTCAACTTGGGTGTAGTCTTTTCCAAGGGATGCTAAGGTATTGGTGATGTCGGTGAATCTTGTAACCATCTCGGATATGGTTTCATTCTCCTCCATTTTGAATAACTCAAACCTGTGGACAAGAACAGATATTTTAGATTCCTTAACTTTATTAGTGCCTTCGTGTGTTACCTGAAGAGTATGCCATATTTGATGTGCAGAAGTTGCTGTTGAAACACGGTTGAACTCTTCTTTGGTTAGGACACAAAATAGAGCATTCATTGCTTTGGCGTCAAGGTTCGCGTTCTTCTTTTGATCTTCACTCCAAGCGTTGTAGTTGGTTGTTGGCTTAGTATATGCTGCTTCTACGATGTTCCAAAGTTTGTAGTTGAGCGATTGCAAGTAGATCTTCATTCTACACTTCCAATAATTGTAGTTGGATCCGTCAAATAGCGGTGGATGTTGTGTAGAATGTCCTTCTTTGAATTGGGACGAAGGGAACTCCGTTGCCATCCTCGTATGGTTGTTGCCTTGAACCTTGCTCTGATACCAATTGTTGGTCCCCGAGATATTGATAAATGCGGAATTATCTCTGTTGGCAACTATAATCTAAAACACACAAGTCAACACAAAACTAAACAAGAAGGATTAATCGTTAGGCAAATAAATAACTTGCAAGTAAAGGAAAACAAATCTCAGAAAAGTTGAAAACGCAAACAAAGAGATTTATCCTGGTTCGGTCCTTGTGACCTACATCCAGTCCCTAAGCCACCCGCTTGAGATTTTCCTTTAACTTGACTTTGCAACCCAAAATCAATACACCATGCACACCACTTGACAAATCCCCTTCGCCAAATGTGTACACCTTCTCTTCCACCAAGAGAACACCTTCTCTTCCACCAAGAGAATACCTTCACCTTGTACAACTTGCCTCTACAACCAAGAAGCCTCCCGTGTACAATGATCACTTTGAGAATTACAATACTTTTCCTATAGCCTTGGTACTGAATGTGTATGTGGACAAGGTTCAGTATAGGAAATAAGAACTTCAGAGAATCTTCACAATGGAAATGTCTTTTGGTGAAGAACTGAAGTGGGAAAAACAGTTTTCAGGTTTTCAGATTTTTGGCTTTGGAAAACTGATAAAAACTCTTGGTAATTGGCCTTGGTATAACTTCCCTATTTATAGCTGAAGACTAGGGTTAGTTAGGGAGTTATTGGTGCAATTTCAGATAATATGAACATTGGAAAATGTTGCACAAAAGACCAACAGTCAGAAACTGTCCAACAGTCAGAACTGCCTATTAGTAGACTTGCCCATAGAGTTAGTCGACTAACCTAGGCAAAATTCCTCTATTAGTCGACTTGGTTTGGCTATTAGTCGACTAGGTCAGTGGCCGTTGGAAGAACAGTTTCAAAATAACTACTTCAAGTCGACTGCAACTAACAATTAGTCGACTTAACCAGGGATTAGTCGACTAGGGGACTTGGATTAGTCGATTAGAAAAGTTTATTAGTCGACTATATTGACTGTCGGTCGACTAATAATCAAACAGAGAGTTGGGTCAGATTCAGGACACAGTATTAGTCGACTTGGGTTCTGGGTTAGTCGACTACATCAAGGATTAGTCGACTTATAATAGACATCAAGTCGACTAATGGACCAATGAAGTGTGTGTTTGTGTCAAGGCTTTTACATGCTATTTCATCTTTACAAACCACACTTAATCAACTCTCCTTGGCACATCTTGATCATGTAGGACTCTTGATTCGTCATGTGTTAGAGCTCCAAATGAATTTGATCTTCACAAATGTCTTCATCGAAATAAGTTCCAACATGGATGATTCTAGAGATAGGAGCCCTCCTCTTGAAGGTATAGATTGTGAATTCCTTGGTTTTTCTGAGGCTGACTCCCATTGCAGGATTTTCTCAGCTAAGTATTCAGATAAGACCCAACCCTGATTCTCATCCTTTTGCAAGAACCCTCCCTGATACATGGTTTCTAAAAGGGCTTTTGTTTTATAATCTAAGCCATCGTAGAGAATCTAGCACTGACGCCATTTCTCCACACCATGTAAGGACACTGAGCTAGGAGATCTTTGAATCGCTCAAAGTATCTCCAAAATAGTTCGCTCGGTTCTTGCCTGAACTGCATGATATTCTTTTTAATAAGGGCAGTTTTGTGGATTGGGTAGAATTTCTTCAAGAAGGCCTTGACAAAATCATCCCATGTCGCGACAGAATCTACCACCAAACTGTACAACCAGTTTTTTGTTAGGTCTTTTAGGGAAAAGGGAATGAAACTTAACCTAACGGCATCGTCTCCTAGCTGGGGTATACGCATCATGAGGCACACTTCTTCATATTTTCTAACAAAGAAGTATGAGTTCTCCGATTCTAAACCATGAAACTTTGGGAGAGTGTTGATGAATTAAGGCTTTAATTCAAAATTATTTTCATTTACCTCAGGCAGTTTTATACAAGATGGTAATGAGGTTCTGATCGGGTAAAACCTGTCCTAAAGTGACGCCATAATCGGTTCAAGATGCAAGGGTAGAGAAGTATTTCTAGTTAATCTGGAAGATACAGGATCTCTTACCCACTCTTGCATGCAGCACACCACAAACAACGTAAAAACAAAAAACAATCAAAAAGAATAAAATAAACAAACAAAAGAAAGAAAAACAACCACAAAGCCTTAGTCTAAGGTACCTGGACCTAGACGACTCCTAACTGGTCAATTCTCCGGGGGAGGTTGTTGCAGGAACTCGACTACAAGCTAATTAGCCAGGAAAGGGCAAAACTCAGTGGGAGATATCCGGGCGTGAGCTACAAGCCTTAATTACGCCAAACCACGGAGCTTTTAAGGCTTTACCTCTCAATCCACTTTCCCTAGATACTGATTTTGCAGGAGTATAGTTCTTGCAATTTCTAACCTCGGTTAATCTCTTAGTGAGTCCAAGATGTCCTTAGGGCCAAATCTATCAATTTTTAGTTATGGCTTGGGATAGTGTGAGTGCACTTGGAGATGATTTTTGGGCTAAAAAAGGGTGATGAAATCCCCACCTTATCTTGTTTGAGATTTTGTCCTTAATGTCAATTGTGCAAGTGTACAGTTATTCACAACAAGGTAACACTCAAAGTAATAAATCACTCTAAAATATTGGTCCTATTCTATATGAATGCACACGTACCTTTTCTTCAGCACTCTTCAACAAAAATTGAAATGAATTGATATAGACACGTGCCCTAAATGCAAAAGTCTAATCCAAATTTCAATTAAGCAACAAGTGGATTTTTGTTGAGTTTATTACACATGTATAAGGTGAAGCATTCAATGGAACTAAAAAAAAAAATTTAGAAAGCAATTTTAGCGGCTTTCGGCAACCCTGCAAACGATTTTGTTAGTACTTCAATCGGAAAAACTCACTTTTATATGAATTTTTCCAAGGGCAAATGAATCCTCATGCAACGTCTTTGGCCACCACTTTCGCTTCCCGTGATAGTAAGCTCCTTGGTACTTCTCCTACACAAGAACAAAGAAAAATCTTTAGTATTGAACAATAAAGTCATTCCCTCCCCAGCAACGGCGCCAAAATTTGATCGGAAAAAAGCAAGCACATGAATAAGTAAAAAGAGTGTGGGTCAATGTTACTGCTTTTGCGATCTTCGTAGTAGCGAAGTGGCTATACAAGTCGTATCCACAAGGAGGGAGAGCGATGAAAGCTTGATGCGGCTTCTATGTACAAGAAAAGGGAAAGTACTTTGTTTCAAATAAAGAATTGAAAAATGAAAACAAGTTATTTCAAGAATTATTTTAGAATGGTTTGGTGGTTTGTAAAATTGGATTTTCTTAATGGTAAAAACGCATGGCTAACTTTTTACTAAGTACTCCCACTAATCCCTAACTTCTTGAAGATGTTGCCTCATGATGGATCATAGGCAAGCATACCCCTTATGCATAGGAACTATTCACGTGAAAATCGAGTGAAAGTTCTTCCTACAACTTTGCTTAACACGGCAAAAACTTAGACATTCCCTTATTAAGATCTAATTGAAGGCGAGAATATGGGAAGATATAAGTGCACTAATGGTATTGGCAAAGTTAAAAGAAAAATCTCTAACTTACAATAACAAGTAATATACAAAACCCATAGATCATCAAAAACCCATTAAGCATGAAATATAAGATAGTTAATACTTGTACGTAAATTAGAGTTAGAACCCTCATCTTAAGATGTCATAGCTCTCGTTTGCACAAGGCTTCTTTGATACTATTGACTCATTTGGGTTATCAATCAAGTTGTTAGAGATTAGTGGGTTAGTAGTTAGTTAGCCATACAATATAAGAGTTAGTTAGACATGCTCGAGAAAAGAAACCACAAAAGAGAAGAGGTAAAGAGAGGGAGTTACACTACGACAAGAAATTAAAAGAAAATGGAAAGCACAAGGAAATGGAAAGAAGAAAGAGAAGTAGTTACTTTTATTAGCTTGTCACCCTTCAAATACAACTTGTACACACACTCTCTTTCTCTCTCTCTCTCTCTCTTTCATTCTAATGGCTAAAACTAAAACTAGAAGAAGAAGAAAACTAAAACAACTACAACTCCTATAAAGAAAGTAACAATATAACTCTAAACTCTAGATATCTCTCAACTGAAGACCCCTGGGGGTATTTATAGGCACCAGGGGAAAGGGGGCCAGGGGGCAACCCCTGGCCAAATGCCCGAGCGCACGCGCTGGGCCGCGTTTCTGCGGCAATGCTGGGGCGGCGCGCGCCTAGCTTCCTGCTGGGTGTCGTCCCGTCTATCTCCTGTCAGGTGAATCTCCTGGATTCGTGATTTGATGCCTTGTGCTAACAAAATCTCCTCCCTAAAGTCAATGGCTACTTGGTAGGCATTTAATCACCCATTAAATGGTGGTTTAGGGTCTTCTTCTTCATTTGCACACCATGGACCTAGGATTAAGCAAGCAAAACTTTATTAGTAGAATTTTACATCAAATAAATATGAGAATGTGATGAAAATTATTTAAAATTAGAGATTAATCAACTGTGACGCTCACCGGTTAACGGAAAACAAGATTCACTTTTCACCGCCACATCAAGAACCCAGCATTATTTGAATATCTTCTCTCTCTTGTAACCGAAAGTTTTGAGATTACTGTAACTTTCTTTACAGTCAAATAAAGAATTTACATGCTTTCAATTTTCTTATCAAACAAGAGATGGCGACTTTGCTGGAGACAACTTTCTTTACTAATGAGCAAGTCGTGGCGCAAGGTGACGTCACCCGCATGGGAAAAATGGTCAAATTCTATGACACCGTCACCTGCATGGGAATAATGGATGAATCACTTGTCGTATGAATTTGACCAGGCAAAATATGAAGAGTTCCTCTTTTTCGGCTCCAAGAGCCCAAAGGCGCAGCAGTACCGTAGGGTCTTCTCGGAGATCCGCCCCCGGGTCTCCTCGGAGGCCTCTCCGAACGTGGTCTGTGCAGAGATCATCATGGCTGGATGTACCAACGCCTGCGTCAACATCTCCCACGAGACCTGTGAGGCCAACGTTGTTGACAATCAGCCTACTCACGCCCGTCCTCTTCCTTAGCTCATGTCTACCAGCGGTTCCTAATAACCCGCAGGCGTAACTGAAACGTTGAACGTCGACAGAGGCGACGCGCGCGTCAACTACAGACGCAAGAAGCTGGAACAGCTATCTGCCCAGCAAATACAGAATGTGAAGCCCAAGCCCGTGTCTCTTCTAAGTTACATTAGACACGCGAAGTCCGCGTGTAGAGACCAAAACGTGAAGCCCAAAAGGCTTGCGTTTCTGAGACTTCACTTCCCAAACGCGACGTTTAGCAGCGCGAGGTTTGTGCCTCTCCTCAGAGACACAAAACCCGTATCTCTACAACCAAACACGGGACTCAGAAGGTCCATGTTTCTCAGGTGTCGCTACCCAGATGCGACAATCAGTAATGCGAGGTCCGCATCTCTTCTCAGCAGAGGCATGAAACCCACATTTCAAAGCCAAAATATGACAGCCGTGTATGTTCTGCATAATGTGAGCTTCGCATTTTTGAACCCTGCATTTTAGAGTTGCGACGCAAGGATGGCTCTCAAAAACTAAAAAGCCCTCAAAAACCTGAGGTTAATCTCTTTGATCCCTCTCTGACAGATTTAAGAGATTACTTGACAAGGAAAAGAAGTGTTAATCAGATCGCTCCATCTTGTTGCTGTGAACGGCTCATCACAGCAATGCTTTCTGAATGTCACTGCAGCTCACATGTGAGCAAGCAGTCAGTATTCAGACGATTAACCTGAACCGCCGATCAGCAAAAAGGTGTCGCTCTCACAGAAGGGGAACGTTATCTGACATGGAGTACCCCGAAGTCACTACAAACATGACAGGTCCAAGCACTATGCCAAGCAGAATTAGGGGAAGACAACCAACAATCAGCTCTAACGAGTCCGATACGGAACCAGAAGAAGTGTATTGCATACTCGCACTAAGACTAATGCGGTAGCTTCGGTTGACTACAGTGCCCTAGCCCAGGGCATTGAAGTAAGTGAATCACACTCTGCCATCGCAGAATCACAGGCCTTGAACTCTTTTATAGAGAAGGAGCTTTTAAGTATATGGCAAACACTCCTAAGGAAACGACCAGGTGTTTAGAACAGCAAGCCCAGAGGGAATAATTCGATATGATTCCGCCCAACAAGAATCTATGATACCCTCAAACAGATGCTTGCAAAATTGCTTGAAGACAAGAAGAAGTCGAAGACCCAAACTTCTTCTAAAAAGTATAAAGGTAAGCGGAAGAAAGGGGAAAGCTCATCTTCTGTGCAAGTAGAAGAGAAGAAGCAGTCCAACTCTAAGTTCTCTAAGTCTTCACCTAAAGAGGGAGACCATCAGAGAATGGGGATACTCATTCTAAAAGAATAAATAAATTAGAGCAGCGTCTGGAAGCCCTTACCAATAGGAAAGGCCTTCAAGAAGCAGAAGTGGTCCGGCCATACCCGGTAGAATGGGATCTTGTCCCATATCCTCCCAAGTTCAAAGCTCCGACCCTGCAAGCCTTTTACGGCAAAGGGTCACCGAACCAACATATCTACTACTTCAAGTCTCAGACAGGAAACGTAGTAGCAAATGATGCCATCTTGGCGCGTTTGTTCATCGACACTCTGAAAGGACTTGCCTCTGAATGGTTCATGAAACTCCCCAAAGACTCCATCAAAAACTGGGGTGATTTGGAGAAGCTTTCCTTACACGCTTCTTCAAAGATGACTCGAAGGTTACCACGCCAACTCTCCTGGCAACAAAGCAATGAAGTGGAGAGTCAATAAAAGCATTTGTGGAAAGATTTCAAAATATGGCGCTCTGATATCCTAGTGGTATGTCCCAGGCCACCCTGGTAGAAACATGTCGTCACAATTTGCATACTTCACTCCTAGCCCAGATAGAGTTCCTGAAAGTCGCACCTGGAAGCAATTGGTCTAGCAAGGTGAACAGGCTGAAGAGATTATCGCCAGGGTTAGGGTAGAAGAAAACAAGCCCAGACCCGACAAGTCAATAAGGCGCGCGCCAGAAGTATCTTTCCAATCAAAAAGGAAAGACACATTGGCGATAGAGACAAAATCTTCCGTTAAACCCTAGCCAATCAAAGGGGGTGGTTCTGCGAGTCAGCCATGGCGTCAACAGGCAGTACTCCTTCAAAGTGGAGCACGTCGATTCATTGTTCAAATTACTCAACAAGAGCAACAGATTGAAGCTTCCTGAAGCTAAACGTCCTGAGGAGGTCAGCAAGACCGATAATCCCAACTACTGCCTATATCATAGGATGCTGAGGCGCCCCACCAAGAGCTATATATCTTCAAAAATATTCTTCAAGCTCTGATTGATGCGAAAGTGCTCAAGCTCTGTCCAGAGCAGAAGAAAGTGATGGCTAACATGACATCATTTCTTCAGTTCGAAAACCAGCCTCCAACTCCGGCCAGAGTAATTCCCATCCTGAAAGGGGAACTAAGAATGATCAATACAGACCCGCATCACCAACAAGAGAAAGACTCGTGCCTGTTCCTATGCCCCAGGGAGAAATCATATGGGTTCATTCTGACCTTGTGGAAGGCCAACAGTGGACTACTGTTACCAACAGGAAGTCCAAAGGCAAAGCAAAATCTTCGCCCTGCAATGTGGTGTGTACCTCTTCCAGGGAAGCAGAAATCAATGTCTCCTCTCTAACTGACTCAGAGGAGGAGACAATCATCCTCGCTGCAGAACCAAATATGCCACTCGTGGCCAAAAGTCGTTCGGGACAGTCATACTTAAAGAAATATGACAAGTTGGTGGCAAATCTACCTGGACCTACTTTAGAACCAACCATGCAATCCGCGAAGCAACCTGCGAAGAAGCAGAAGGAGTTTCAGTACTCTAGGGCCCTCCCTAAGGACAAAGTAGAAGGAGCTTCAACACCTTACCACTTTGATGTCTTGGCTCAACTGGCCAACATCCAGGGCAGAATCACTCTTTACGAGCTCCTAAGACTGTCAAAGTCAACAAGAGAAGCTCTAGCCGATGCTGAGGTCTTCATGACCTAGATCCTAATTGGACCACTGGAGGAAAATAAGGAAGACTGTCTCCATGCCTCTCAAAATGCCCCCTGCATTACCTTCACGCCAGACGAAATGCAGGTCAAGGGGAAACATGATAGGCCCCTGTACTTCACATGGTATATTAAATCGTCTAATGTGAGCCGCATTTAGGTAGATCCAGAATCCGCGTTGAGTATATGCCTCGCCGGGTCATGCAGCACTTAGGGATCCCCACCCACCGATTGAGCACCACCCAAACTACCATTTATAATTTAAACACCAATGGTACGCGCCCAATGGAGAAGATCAAACTTAAATGTCAGATTGGGGACCTAAGATCTGAAGTGACGTGCTATGTGATTGACGCTGACACTTCATACAATTTGTTACTAGGACGACCATGGATTCATCATAACTCCATCGTCCCCTCCACTCTCCATCAAGTCATGAAGTATATTGACGGAGGTGGGAAAGTCTGAACATTGATTGTCGAAAGGCATCCATTCAAGGGGTAGAGAACTATTTCACAAACTCCCTCCTATACTAGGATTCTCTGGAGATGAATGAGAATCCACAGCCAGAGGAACCAGACTCTGGTAACGAAGCTGATGTCGAAATATAGGCAGAAGAAGACTGTCTTTGGGAGCTAAACCCACTTGTAACGAGCATTAACAAGCTCGATGTCAATAACCTCGCCAATGATGTAGGCGAGTGGCATATTAATGAAGAGTTATATTTGGCTTACTTTTCTGTGTTTGCTTCTAATTCCATGTCGTCGGACACTAGTGCCAATGTAGATGATGACTCCTGGTCAGCAATAGGTGCTCTGACATCATTGCATGTACCAGTGAGGTCATTCCTCATGGCATATCAAGGCGTCAGTGATGCAAAAGGATCTTTATTCATGGTCCCAGCAAGACGCAAAGGCCAAAAACTAATTCTTTTAGGAAGAATAAAGTCTGAATTGATGCCTCGCGAAGACTAGAAAGCGAAAACGAATCTCCCAATTCTCCCATTATGAACCAAATGTACTCAGAATGATGGAGAACACAGGGTATGATTTAACAAATGGTCCTGGTTTAAACTTTGGCAAAGAAAGGAGAACACATTGCTTCGATCCTTCATTCCAAAAGGGAAGATCCCTGATTATTATCATCGAACTCGCAGGGGGTTGGATTATGTATCAACTCCAATCCCATCAACCTCTGAGTTTAGAGGGTCATTATATCACTACCGCTCGTCAAGCACGTCATCATGGGAGTCAGATGTCAGTGTCAGCAACATCTTCAGAGAACTTACAGTAAACATGGTTTCAACGAGCCGCCTGGAAAGTTGAGATGAAGAAATGATCCAGTAGGATATAGATCCTTGGATCAAACACCTAAACACTCTCTGGGATATTCGCTTTGAGCAACTTGAACCACCCACAAAGGATAAGGTAACCCAGGTCAATCTAGGAGATAAGGCTAATCTTAAGTCCATCTTTATAAGCGAAAGCTTATCACCCTCTGAGAAGGAAGATCTAGTATCTCTTGTGCGGAAGTATATAGATGTTTTTGCTTGAAACTACGAGGATATGCTTGGGCTTGATCCTCAAGTGGCTATCCATCGCCTCAACATCAATCCAGATGCGAAACCAGTCAAACAACAGCAGCGGCGGTTCCATCTAAAAATAATGGAAGCAATCCAGTCAAAAGTCAAGAAGCTTATAAACTTCGGTTTCATCTGGGAGGAACAACACCCTGATTACGTAGCCAATATCATCCTTGTTACCAAGAAAAATGGGAAGATCTGAGTTTGCATTGATTTTCGCGATCTAAATGAGGCATGTCCTAAAGATGAATTCCCCCTTCCAATCACAGATGTCATGATCGACAACACATGTGGGTTTGAACGAATGTCCTTCATAGATGGATTCTCAGGATACAATCAAATCAAGATGTACCCTGATGATGAAAAGCTTACATCTTCAGGACGACATTTGGGGTGTATTGCTAAACTGTCATGCCCTTCGGTTTAAAGAATGCGAGGGAAACATACCAAAGAGCTATAAATGCAATTTTCCATAAGTATATATACAAAACAATGGAGTGCTATGTCGATGACATTGCAATAAAGAGCTATGCCAAGTGCGATCACATAGCAGATCTGAAGATAGTATTCGATGTCATGCGGGTGCATCAGTTAAAAATGAATCCCACCAAATCTTTCCTGGGGGTAGCCAGTGATAAATTCCTAGGATTTGTTGTGACATCCAAAGGAATCCACCTCGATTGAGAGAAAGTTCGCGCTGGCCAGGAGATGCAACCTCCAAGGAATCTTAGGCAGCTTAGAGGATTGCAAGGGCGATTAGCATATATCCGGATGTTTATCTCAAATCTCTCGGGAAGATGCCAACCCTTCACCAGATTAATGAAGAAGGGTGTTTCATTTATTTGGGACGATGCTTGCCAACAAGCATTCGAGGAAATCCAACGATATCTCATGCAACCACCTATCCTTATAACTCTGATTTCAGGGAAACCTTTCCTGATATATGTTCGAGCGATGGATCATTACAAAAGAGCTTTGCTAGCCCAGAATAATGATCAAGGACACTAGCAGGCAATCTAGTATCTGAGTAGAACTATAATCGAAGTTGAACATCGGTACAACCCGATCGAAAAGGAATGTTTGGCGTTGGTGTTCGCCATCCAGAAAATGAGACACTACTTGGTGGGCCAAACTATACATGTCATATCAAAAATCAATCCTTTAAAGTTACTTATGATAAAGCCATCATCACTGAATGGTCAACGGGCGAAATAGGCCATATTGCTCTCCAAATATGAGATGCAATTCCTACAACAAAAGGCCGTGAAGGGACAGGCGGTGGCAGATTTCCTGGCTAAGTATCCAGATCCAAGAGCGACAAAACTTTATGAAGATCTCACAGATGAGGTCGCTGAAGTTTGTTTGACCCAGACATCTTTCAAAGAACAGGTGTGGCAACTCTTCTTCGACGGTGCATCAAAAATGGGTCCGCAAGGGAATGTCATAGCAGGAGTGGAGGTAGTCCTTGTCTCCCCACAAAACTATGTAATCCCTCGTGCATTCTCATTAACTGAGCCATGTTCCAATAATGTAGTGGAATACAATGCTCTCTTAATCGAGATGCAAATTGCTGATGAGATTGGCGTTAAAATCTCGAAGCATACGGTGACTCTAAGCTCATCGTTAACCAAGTTCGAAGGGAGTACGAAGTCAGACATGACGACTTAATACCTATTATAATGCAAATATTTACATGGCCGAGAGGTTTAGAAACTTTTACATCGATTGTGTACCTCGCCAGCAAAATACGCACGTAAATGCACTGGCGTTTCTTGCTTCTTCATTGGCTCTTCCAGCTGGAATAGTCTACAGTCATGACTTGTATTGCCCAAGATTCGCTTCTGAAGATCACCAAAAGCCGACAGGAGACCATCAAATCAAAGAAGCTCTAGAGACTTCAACAGGTCCAGAGCTCAGAGACTAACGATTCCCGTACATCGACTATGCATTATACGGCATCCTTCCTGATGGCCCCAAAGAGGCAACTGCCATTAGAAGGAAAGCCTGTAAGTTCTATTATAATGCGATCACGCGAACACTATATCGTCGGTCGCATGATGAGATCCTCCTCCGCTACCTATCATAGAAGGAGGCACAGGAATTACTCAAAGAAGCGCATGATGGCATGTGTGGAGATCATCAGCCTGGTCTGAAGCTTGGAGATCGACACCAAAAACTAGGGTATTATTGGCCAAAGATGATCCTTGACGCCATCGCTTACGCCAAACGATGTCATGCCTGTGAGGTCCATGGTAACTTCATCCATCAAGCACCAGGACATCTTCACTCTACAACTTCTACCTGGCCATTTGAAATGTGGGGAATGGATATGGTTGGTCCCATCAGCCCACCTTCATCAAAGGACATCGGTTCATCCTAGCCATAACCGACTACTTTTCTAAATAGGCTAAACCTATTCCCTTGAGGGAGGTAAAGATATCTGATGTGATCAAATTCATTAAACATCACGTCATTTACCGCTTTGGCATGCCACGACTAATTGTCCATGATAACGGACCCTAGTTCGTCAGCCAAACCTTTCAGAGGTTCTACAACAAGTCCAGAATCTAGAGTGTGTCTTCAACAGCATACTATCCAGCCGCTAATGGCCTTGCAGAAGATTTCAACAAGACTATTGAAAAACTTCTCAAGAAATTCATCTCGAAAAGCCAACGTGACTGGGATGACAAATTAGGTGAATGCTTATGGCTTATCGCACAACGGTTCGAACCCCGACGAAAGCTACACCATTTTCTTTGGTATATAGGTATGAGGCTGTACACCCATTAGAAATTCAGATCCCATCTCTATGCGTCACCTTGATAGCAGAAATGATAAATGAGGAGAAGCATCGACTGTGACTCTAATAGCTGGAGGCTTTGGATGATAAACGCTTGCATGCTCAACAACAAATCGAGCTCTATCAAGCTCGAATTACCAGAGCCTTCAACAAGAAAGTCAAGGAGCGAACTTTCAAGAAAGGTGACCTTATCTTAGCCGTCAGAAGACCCATAGTGATGACGCATAAGACCAAATGAAAATTTCAGCCCAAATGGGAAGGACCATTTGTAGTAGAGTAAGTTACTTAAATGGAGCGTATCGCCTTATAACTCCAGACGGTGATACGCTCATGATGCCAATCAAGAGCAAATTCTTGAAGAAATACTATCCTTGATAACATTCTTCTCCTAATCAGGTTAGTACTACACCTCTGATCACAACTCCAGATCCAAGATGTTTGGAAGAATGCCAAAGAGAAGCCTCTTTCTTCCTTCACTGGATTATCATGATCGATTAGTGTCAAGCCGATCGAGCACTGGTTACATCATGATGCATGATGTAAATATTAAAGAAGAAAAAAAATGCAAGACCTCAATTTTAGCCCTGTTCCTCTTCTCTAGTGTGTCTATGAACATCCGACGTCTCCGACGGCTAAGGATAGAGGAAATTAGAAGGTTAGATTGAAACTTAAACGAGAGAATAAATATGTACAAAAATAAAAACAAATAATCAAAGAATTAGAAGGTTAGATTCTTCTCGTTATTCAATTCTATCCGCTACAGCAAGGGCCAAAGCGGGTCGTGTTCCACTGGGAGGGAGGCGATGGAAGCGTTGGCAACACAGTATATCTGTAGTCAAGACTTACAAGAAAGTTTGGTTGTAGTTTAAAATAAGAAAGTAGATCTAATCAAGAGGTAAAGTCTAGGTCGCTAATCTACATTCACGACTAGTCTCAATCTACGGGTTGTATCCTTTTAAACTAATGAAACATTCATGTAAGCTGTTAATCCTAAGTAAGAAGAGTAAGATGTCTAACTTAACTTGTCTACACTATTCCAAGTCAAACCCTAATTTTACCCTAAGCCAAAGCCAATCCCTAATCATTAAACTATGCCAAACCATACCCCTAAACTTAATCTAAAGCCAAACCATGCTCTAATCCAAAGCCAAGCCCTAATTATCTAAATCGTTAAGTTAGAATATCATCAGTAAACTTCAAAGGATTAATCTAACCCTAGATTGCAAATCCATTAGACTAATCAACTAACCCTAGATCTAACCCTGTTGATCTAGTGATTCGCTACCCTAGAATTATTCTAGCCTAGCATCCTTTTTGTTTTATCCATATTTTTAAGATCTTTAAAGAAAAGAAAAAGAACGAAGAAAGGTTAAAGACAACACCAAAATCAAGCCAAGAAGAAAGAAATAAAAAGGTAGAGTTGAAATTAAAAGAACAAGAATAAGAACATAAAAAAGAAAAGATAATTTTTATTGATGCAATCATTGGGTACAAACTCCTTCTCCTTCCTCCTTACAATAGCCAAGCCAAAGCCAACAGCAATTACAAAGAAGAGAACTCAAAAGAGGCTAAACTAGTCTAACAAAAAACCCTAAATCCTTAACCCTAGCCTTATTCTTCTTCTCTCTGGATGAGGTGCTATATACGTACTGTAGGGGGCCCTTTTTACAGAAGAAAATCAAAGGGATAGGAAGCGTATGAAGATAGGAGGAGCTAAATATTTCTGAATTTGAATTCTTCTCTTATCTCCAAACTTAATTTTACTGATCTAGAATTTTATGTAAAAATTCAATTCTGATCTGTATTATCATGTTGATCACTAAATATGGATCATCAAACAGCTGAACTTAAAAGTGTGATCAACGTAAGCATTGTAGTCCTTTAAGTCTTCTTTCTGGAGCATCTTGAATCATCAAAGTTGAGTTTCGATAAAGAAAGTTATGATTGAAATACTAAAGAGTGTCCAGTCTAAATTCGAATTAAATTTAGATTTTCTCTCCTTTATCTTCATCTTGTGGTGCAAGCAACCTGATTCAAATAGAAGTCCATCTCTATCTTTAATTAGGATGATGATTTATCTTGTTCTATCCTTCTCCTCCTCTAGATTTTAATTTAAAACCCAAATTTAAATTAGATAGAAAAGATGCTTCCTTTATTTTCCCAATTAATCTTTTTTTTCATATTTCTTGTGGGCTTTTTTGGCTTTTGGGCTTCAACTGGGCTTCATTTATTTATTTTTTAATTACTCAAGGCCAGCACTGAAAATACACCTAGAGGGGGGGTGAATAGGTGTATGGCTAATCTAATGACAAATGATGTGAAATTAAAAACTAATTGCAACACACTTAGTGTAACCAAAGAGTGTAGCCGAATTCCCGGTGAAGGGCTCTAGACTAACTCCTCTAGATTTCTCTAAATAAGAGTTGAGATACTATATGAAGCTCTCTTGGTTCAACACAAGTGAGGGCACACACAAACAATACCAAGCATATATGTATGAACAAGATGAAACAATACAAGGTATAAAAGAGAGAGTTTAGAGATAGTGGATCAATCGCAAACACCAGGATATGTTTCAAGATTCGAGCTACTGCTCTATGTCCCTGCCTTCACATAGAAGGATTTTCACTAATGCGTTCATACAGGACTTCCCACACAGAGAACCTCCACTGAGAATTTGGGTAATACAAACTTGGAGTACACAACTCCTCTCTTAAACAACAACAACCTCTACACGAGAGTCAAGGCACTAAGCCACACAAAATCAACCTCTCAATAGAGAGATAGGCACAAAGCCAACACAATCACCTCTCACTAGAGGGATAGGCACAAAGCCAATACAATCACCTCTCACTAGAGGGATAGGGCACTAAGCCAAACAAAAACAATCACCTCTATACTTAGAGCAATAGGGCACTGAGCCAACACTCCAACAATCACCTCTACACAAAAGGCATAACACAAAGCAAAGAGGATTACAACACTTGGTGGTCTTAACAAATCACAAACAAATTTTCCCACAAAACAAAGATCCTATAGATAGGATAGATATATAGCTCAAGTGTGAGAAAATAAAGTGTTTGGAACAAAGAAAAATACTTAGAAAAATCTCCGAATAGATATTGAAACCAAGATCAAAACCAATTCCCAAATGACTCTCTTTTCTTTGAATTTTCCAACACTTTAAAATAAATAAAAATAAAACTTTGTAGCCCAAAAACTCTTGGAAATCTTGTAGTAAAAACATTAAGAAAGATAGGAATTTTTGCTCTCAAAAACCATGTATAAAACAGCTCAAGAGATGGGTATTTATACCCTCTCAAAAATTATAGCCGGTGCAGTTTGGGAATGCCCAGATTGCCTCTCTGGTCGACCGGCCAACGGTCATTTTTCTGACCATTGAGCCTTCGGTCGACCGCTCGGTCGACCGGGCAAAAGCAATCGGTCGACCACCCGGTCGATCAGTCAGCACCCGAGAGTGGGGTGCTTTCAGTCGATCGACCGACTCCTGGTCTGGTCGACCATCCAGTCGATCGCCGGAGCAGTCTGGGTGGAATTTTGGGTATTGAAAACTTGTCTTTTTAATTTCAATAAAATCCCATAAAGTCACATAAATTTCACAAAAATAAGTTCTTTAAGATCTTTGAAGTACAAGTATGTGTGACAAAATTCAACACATATTACAAACAATTTGGACCATTTTTTGTGATATTGAAATTTGGCTTAAACACAAAATCTGTATTTTCCAAAACTAAACTTTGAAATGGAAATCCGATTTTTCCAAAACTTGTCAAAATATAAAATCAAGATATTTAAACTCTTTTTGAAGCATATTATATATGGATAGAATCTAATACACATGTAATAGATATATCTATGTTTTTGGTATAAAATCCAAAACCGGTTAAACCGAAATCAAACTTTAAACTTGTGTGTATGTGTATTTGAGCATTATCAACACTATCTATCTTTACACAAGCTCTAAACATACTAAACAAAAACTGAAGTCTTCTTGTCTCCTAGCCGACTCGATCTAAATGCGATCCAACGAGCTTGACTCCAACCAAGTGCTAGATGCGATCTTGACGTGCGAGCTCTTGAATCAATACGTGTTAGCTCCAAAACTCCTTTATTGAAGCCAAATACCTACTAAGATCTTGATCACATATCTGAAACAATTAAGCACAAAATCATTAGTAAACTATAACTACATAAGTTAATCATCAGGAAAACTAGAGTGATGGCCTCTGGGCCAACAATCTCCCCCTTTTTGATGATGACAAAACGCATGGAGTTATATATGCATTGATGAAAGATAAGCTTCATAAAAGCTTCCCCTCAACTCATGTATAGCAATAAACATAAAGATATTTAATGAAGTGCATAAACTAAGCAACACATATATGTATAAATGGAAGTAAACATGCATAAACTCACCAAATTCTTTTCCCCCTTTTTGCATAAATGAGGAAATAAAATAAACATGCATATATATACTCATCAAATACTTCTCCCCCATTTTGTTAATTCATCAACAAAGGGGCGAAAACAAATTAAACAATAAAGTTATATATCGAAACATTATGATACCAATTTATGATACCAATTGAAAATAAATAAAATTTTTAAGATACCAATTGAAAATATCTTATAAATTTTTGATACCAATAGAAAATGAAACATTGTACGTTTTTTATACCAATTGAAATATATATTGTAAATTTTGATACCAATTGAAAGTAAAAACCAAATTTTTGGGTAAATACAACTCATTTTGCAATAAGGATATCAAATTGAGAATAATGCCAATTTAAGATTATTGATACCAATAATGAAAATGTTAGCATATATCAAATCAAAGTATTTTTCATCATAAAGAATGGCAATAAGTTACCAATTGAAAATAAAATAGATTGAAAAATAAAACACGAATTTTTCTCCTCCTTTTTGAAATACTAATGAAAATAATGCATAAGCTTCTTTACAATACCAATTGAAAAATAATTGACATTAATGACTAAATCAAGCTTAGCATAAACATAATTTGTACTTTAAGATGTAAAGATATTGTAAGCACAATCAAATCATACATATATATATATATATATATATATATATATATTATATATATATATATATATATATATATATATATATATATATATATGAAAATATAAATACCAATCAAAATTGATACTATTTGAAGTTTGAAGCGTACATATATAGAAAACACAAATATGAGTATACAAGCATAAAAATATCAATTGTGATACCAATTGAAAATATAAGGAGGATCAAGTGTATAACTCATACCTACCACCCTATTCATGCACATGTTTAAATTGATTTTCAATAAGAGTAAAAAAGGTATGGTTGCCCATCCATCCACCCTTAAAGGTAGGGGTTTTCCAAATTATGATTTGAAAAATATTATAGCATAGCTTGAAAACTCTACCAAAATGAAGAATTACGTAACTAGTTTTATGATAATCTTGTAAGTAGTATAAAGTCCTTCAAGCAATGAATAAAACATGAATGAATCCATGAAAATATGAAAATCACACGATCATCGACACTCACATATCAATAAAGCTCATATAATCTCATGAAACAAAAGTCATGAGTAAACACTAAACATAGAGTGTAAAAAGTCATGTAATCAACAAAATCATGGAAATAGGGCAGTTAAGCTCATATGTAATTCCTTCTCAAAAACATGAAAATCATCAAAACTAAATAGGCTTCAAGGTATATGTATGTTTTCTCTAAACTAGAAGTATACATACATATCCCAAATACAAATGAGTTCATAATAAAAATTTGCATGAAAAGCAAGTGACTCTAGGATAGACATGTATATCTAGAGTTTTGGCAAATTTGACATACACATGAAGCTAAACATATTATTGTGAAAACATGTATAAAATAGGGAATATAAGTTGAAATGTAAGAATCATCAAAACTAGGCTATACTAGTACATCCAATGACTACAAATGAGTAACATAGAACAAATACATAATAATCAAATGTGACTCACTAGTTGTTCAAGTATAAACACAAGTTTTAATGAAAGATACATCTAAATATGTAATCAAAATATGAAGTATAAAAACTAAAAACAAACATGATCATTATGATAGATGCACATGTTTTAGAGTTATGATATACACAATAATTAAACTAAAGTGAGAATATAAAGTATAAATCCACATAAATATGGGTGTATCTCAAAGACTACAAATACATATTAGTAGTCTAATTAACATGACATTTAACATAATAATCATGAAAAAATTAAAACATGCTAAAAATTAATCAATGAAAGCATGTACACTAAATGGGAGTTAGAGATAGTTACCAAAACCATGGTGGTTCTCCCACCAAAACTTCCCTTGAAAGTGATACATCCAAAAGTGTCACCATTTGGATTGGATCGCATCTACCATTAAGGCATCATTACTCTCATGTCAAGCGAGAGCCCACACCTACATCAAATAAAATAGGAGTGGCTTTTGATACCCATACCTTATTGGGTCCATAGGGGTTAGCACCTTTCCTAACCCAAATAAATTTATTTACAAAATTTGATTCATTTATTCTATCATAACAAAATTTTGCAAGGTAGCCCTTTCATCCACAATATGTACAAGTGTACACATGAGCATACATTGTGTCATGTGTGTGAGCATGAGAAGCATGTGTATGCCGTGTATGGTGTGCATGAACATATGGTACATGTTTCTTGCGAAACATGGATTTCAATTTCTTGTGATTCATAGCACATTGGTTCAAAGTGGAGCCCAAACAATCTACACTTTTCTTCAATATACATATATCATTTTTAATACTTGAAGATAAAGTGGAGCATGCAATTGAAACACTAGATGGTGAAGCAATATTAGCATGGCAAACATGTGAAGACAAATTAGTTTTCAAAGATTTGTTTTCATTTGAAACTAAATCCAAATTCTTTGAAATTAAAGCAATTTTTTTTTTTCAAAGTTTCATTCTCTTTTAAAACAAAATCAAGTTTTGAAGATAGAGCCTCATTTTTCTTCAAAACAATGTCACATCATTTTTATTTTTCAAAATTTTGTTTTCATTTAGGGCAAGATTAAGTTGGGATTTCAATGAGTCCCTTTCATTTGAAATCTCATCCCTTTCTTGTAAAGCAATATCAAGTTTAGAAGACAAATTTTTATTTTCTTCTTTTAATCCAAAGCTTTTCTTTTTCAAAACTTTTTATTTTTCAAGCAAGTTTTCACACACAATAGATAGTTCTTCATTTAAAGCATTTTCATCCATATAGTCATCACCGAAAGAACTTGCACTATCATCTAGTTGAGTATCTGAGTTTACCTCAAGGGAGTCATTCCCTTGGACCATGTAGCAAGTTTGTTTGGATTCATCCTCACTAGATTTCTTCTCCACGTATTTTGTCGTTGTAGTGTGGGAGAGGTCAAAGTATTCCACACTGCAAAAGCGGAATCACAATGAGAAACAGTCATAAGATAATCTTTGCTTAGAGTGCGTCTAAGTGCCTCTAGGGCTTGTGCATTGGCCTTTATATGCTTGTTGTTACCAAGATAGGATTTCTTGATAGTAACAAGGAAAATATACATTCCTAGGGTTTTAAGGTACATACTCATTTTATATTTTCACATATCAATGTTGGTTACATCATACATAGAAGAGGCAAGGTAATCCATGAGAGTATATAAACAAATATGTGTGCAAAAGTAAATATAGATTAGCTAACCAAGACCTCACTCCTAGGTGATTAAACCTAATATCAGGAGTGTAGGCTCTGATACCAATTGAAAATACAACTAGAGGGGGGTGAATAGGTGCATGGATAATCTAATGACAAATAATGCGGAATTAAAAACTAATTGCAACACACTTAGTGTAACCAAAGAGTGTAGCCAAATTCCTAGTGAAGGGCTCTGAATTACTCCTATAGATTCCTCTAAATAAGAGTTGAGGTTCTATATGAAGCTCTCTTAGTTCAACACAAGTGAGGGCATACACAAACAATACCAAGCATATATATTTGATATGAACAAGATGAAACAATGCAAGGTATAAAAAAGAGAGAGTTTAGAGATAGTGGATCAATTGCAAATATCAAGATATGTTTCGAGATTCAAGTCACTACTCTACGTCCTCGCCTTCACACAGAAGGATTTCCACTAATAGTCCACACAGGACTTCCCACACAGGGAACCTCCACTGAGGATTTGAGTAATATAAACTTGGAGTACACAACTCCTCTCTCAAACAACAACAACCTCCACATGAGAGGCAAGGCACTAAGCCACACAAGATCAACCTCTCAATAGAGGGATAGGCACAAATTCAACACAATCACCTCTCACTAGAGGGATAGGCGCAAAGCCAACACAATCACCTCTCACGAGAGGGATAGGCACAAAGCCAACACAATCACCTCTCACTAGAGGGATATGGCACTAAGAGAAACAAAAACAATCACCTCTACACTTAGACGGATAGGACACTAAGCCAACACTCCAACAATCACCTCTACACAAGAGTGATAACACAAAGCAAAGAGGATTACAACACTTGGTGGTCTTAACAAACCACAAACCAATTTTCCTACAAAACAAAGATCCTATAGATAGGATAGCTAGA
This sequence comes from Agave tequilana, assembly GCA_038442645.1. Classification (NCBI taxonomy): domain Eukaryota; kingdom Viridiplantae; phylum Streptophyta; class Magnoliopsida; order Asparagales; family Asparagaceae; genus Agave; species Agave tequilana. The sequence goes on from JAVJIF010030278.1 coordinate 385,400, forward strand.
TAGTTCAAGTGTGAGAAAACAAAATGTTCGGAACAAAGAAAAACACTTGAGAAAATCTCCAAATAGATATTGAAATCAAGATCAAAATCAATTCCCAAAAGACTCTCTTTTCTTTGAATTTTTCAACACTTTAAAACAAATAAAAATAAAACTTTGTAGCCCAAAACCTCTTTGAATTCTTGCCATAAAAACATTAAGAAAGATAGGAAATTTTGCTCTCAAAAACCATGTATAAAACATCTCAAGAGATGGCTATTTATACCCTCTCAAAAATTATAGCCGTTGTAATCTGGGAATGCCCAGATTGCCCCTCCGGCCGGTCGATCGGCCAACGGTCACTTTTCTGACCGTTGAGCCTTCAGTCGATCGCCCGGTCGACCGATGGCTTCGGTCGACCGGGCCAAAGCCATCAGTCGACTGCCTAGTCGACCAGTCAGCACCCGAGAGTGGGATGCTTTTAGTCGGTCGACTGCGCGGTTGATCGGCCTTTGTGGCTGGCCATGTACACATCTTCATGCACATCGGTCGACCGTTCGGTCGACCGATTCCTAGTCCGGTCGACCGTCAGAGCAGTTTGGCTGTGATTTTGGGTATTAAAAACTTGTCTTTTTAATTTCAATAAAATCCCATAAAATCACATAAATTCCACAAAAATAAGTTCTTTTAAGATCTTTGAAGTACAAGTATGTGCGACTAAAATTCAACACATATTACAAACAATTTGAACCATTTTTGTGATATTGAAATTTGGCTTAAACACAAAATCTATATTTCCAAAACTAAACTTTGAAATGGAAATTCGATTTTTTCAAAACTTATCAAAATACAAAAACAAGATATTTAAACTCTTTTAAAGCATATTTTATTTGGATAGAATCCAATACACATCTAATAGATATATCTATGTTTTTAATATGAAATCCAAAACCAGTTAAACTGAAAACCAAACTTTAAACTTGTGTGTGTATGTGAACTTGAGCATTATCAACACTATCTATCGTTACACAAGACCTAAACATATTAAACACAAGCCGAAGTCTTCTTGTCTCCAAGCCGACTCGATCCAAACGCGATCCAACGAGCTTGAGTCAAACCGAGTGCTAGATGCGATCTTGACGCGCGAACTCTTGAATCAACACATGTTAAATCCAAACTCCTTTGTTGAAGCCAAACACCTACTAAGATCTTGATCATATATTTGAAACTAATTAAGCATTAGATCATTAGTAAACTATAACACATGAGTTAATCATCATCAAAGCTAGAGCGATGGGTCTCTGGGCCAACATGCACAACACTAAATAATAAAACGTTACATAGCAGTACTTTATAAAAGAATAAGTAGGAAAATATGATGATAAATATGCACTTTTGACTACCTATCACACCGCTACACTTATTTTTTTGCTCATCCTCGAGTAAAAATAAAAAAAGGAAAATAAAATAAAAACTAACCAATCCTACCTCACTTTCGTAGGAATCACGGTTGCACTTAGCACGTACAACAAGCTGTTATACCTCTAGGTTACCCCTAGAGGATGAGTGTTGTCTCGTGAGGGTTTTCAGTGAATTACACCCACAAAATCCATAAAAGAAAAAGAAAATGTTAGTGATTAATTTTTTATTTTGAAAAAGGAGAGAAATATTTGAAATATGATTGAAGAAATAAAGAAATATATAAGTTTTAGGATTATCATTTTTATTCATTCTTGAAATTAGTCTCCATACAATAATTCGTTATCAATTTTAGGTAAGGATTAAAATTGAATTTTATATAGTCTCTTTTGTTACCCTAAGTCATATGCATCATTCTGAACGTGAATCTTTACTAGGGATTCTTTAACTTGGACTCCCATGCCTCTTTATTATTTATATATATATATATCTATTTTTTTAATATGTATAACTCATCTAATTTTCTTTTGTATAAGTATCAAAGCTTCTTGAGGCCCTCATATCTAACTAATTGACTATTAGATGTGTTAGTACATATATAGATAATATTTTTAGTTTTTTTAGGCTTTCTAATTCACCCATGTAGCGAGTCTAAGGTCGGTGGCTCCTAAACCAGTCGGTTTTAGGGCACCGAGTGAGAAAACACACCACGGACTTAAGGACTCGAGTGAACTAGGCCACCAAACTAAGGACTTTATTTATAAAATCACCTTTAGGTATGAATACTTATGCTTCTTGAGGCACATGTATCCAACTTAATTAGTAGATTTTTATTTATATTATTAATATTTTTTTTATAAGGCACAAGAGTCTTTGTCTTAGAATCCTAGATGTGTAAGTGTATTAGGTATGCACATTTCATTTAGGTAAAAAACAAGACTAATTACTTATTCAATTTTTCCTCTTATACCTAAAAATCCAACAATTTATTTTATTTTGATCAAGTTTTTAGAAATCCTAATTTTGATTTTCCTAATTCTTAATATTAACTTGGACTTCTTTCAAAAGATAAGTCAAAATATTGTTTTTGTTTTCAAAAAGTTTTTTTTAAAAAAACAAAATTTTGTTAGTATCTACCTATGTTAGTATGTTAGTAAACCTTCCCCCAAACCTATCTCATGCATTGTCCTCAATGTATGAATGAATGCATATATGCATGAAAAAGAAGAAAGGGAAGGCAAAATGTGACCTCAAGATGGTGGTTCCAGTGGTGGTCGGATTGGTCCAAGCGTTGCTACCCAATCTAAATCTTATAGATTATCAAGAAACCCAATTTTTATGACCTCTTTCTTATGCACATTTTGTTATTATCCCCCAAATGAATAGGATCATGCACGATCCTAACATTGAAACTATCTTGGTTGTATGACCAATCTTGGAATACCATCTCAGGGTCATCATTGTCTACACCTTGTCAAACAATAGAATTTGACTTGATGAAGTGATTGATTTGGGCTTAAGAATGATAGGATTGGGAACAAATACCGGATCGAGAAAATCAAATTTATGTTCGAGAGTCGGGTTTGGTTCAAAAGTGGTCTCCAAATCAAAGAACGTAAGTTCATATTTATGATCCATCAAATGAATGTGACTACCCAAAATAGATGATCCAATTTCATAATATACGGGTACTGGAATTAATGTTGGCTCAGGAATTGGGTCCAAATTGGGTAAAGACACCGGAGTCAACATAGATTCAAAGTTTGAATTAGATCACAAAGTTGAGGATCGGGTTCGCATTCAAAATCTAGTTCAATCTCATTGAATTTAAAACTTGCCAATTTGTCTAAGGGTTGGGATTGATCAAGTTCATGTGCGATGAAATTTGATCAAGGTCTTCAAGACACCATAATTCTTGGTTCCTATCAATTTGGTTAGTTAGTTCAAGTATGTTTGAAAATCTAGAAATTTGCTCATTCATTAAACCTTATATACGATCCAATTTTTCTTCTAACCTATCGAATGGATCATTGGGGACTGAATCATGGATTCTATACTCTTTTTCAAGTAGGTAGGTTCCTCTATTGGTGGTGTAGGAAATGAAATATATGAAGATGATGGTAGGAAAGGTGGTTGACAATATCGCTCAGGGGTATTGTATCCCCATTGACTCGGTGAGGAGTAGAGATGATTAATCTAATTTGTTTCATGAAATTGAGGTTGGGTCATATGTTGATTTGGATAAGACCAACTAAGCATGTTTGGTTGGTTAAAATTATGATATGTCAGGTTGGTAATATCTTATTCAAAAGGGGTCAGGGTGTAATATGGATTAACATTAAAATTAGAAAAATTGTTGTAATAAGTCATATCACATAAGAAATGTGAAAAAAAAAATAAAAAAACAAACAAATAAAAAAATTCTAACCTAAGTTAGGGTAAACCTTAGACCTAGATGACTCCTAACTTTAGGTTATCCTTGGGAGGTCTATTGCCGACCCTAACCATAAGTTAATCGGCCAGGTATGTGGCAAGGTTGGTGGGAGGTTATCCGTCAAAGACGTTCCTTAATTAAGTAACCACCAACCTTCAGGCTTTCAGCGCTTAATCTCCTTCCTAGATACCAATTTGGCAAGAGTTAGTTTCGAACAACTTCCTCCTTCGGTCAACCTCCTAAATGAGTCTGAAGTCAACCTAGGGCCAACGTCTAGTCAAATTTTAGTTAAGGTTAGGATGGTGCGCGCATGGAATGTGGTTTGTAGACCAAGGAAGGGTGATGAAATCCCCACCTTATGTTATTATGGGTTATGCCCTTAAGATATTTTAAATGTGTACGTGTCAAACAAAAGAATCAATACACACTATATTGAACTAAGTCAAACAAGGGTGTTTCCTATTCTATATGCAATGCATCACATACCTTTGGTCTCCAGCACTCACCAACAATAAAATAAAAAAGGAGAAAAATAGACAATGCCCCTAGATGCAACGTCTAAAAATTTTTTTATTAGGTTTCGATCACGTCAGCATGTAATGTCAATATTTTTTTTTAATTAGAACTAGGGTTAAACTATCTCTGTTAGGACCTAAAAATAGGTTAAATTAAAAACTTAGGTGTGCAGTAGACTAACCTTAGAAACTCCCTTTAGATGCCCCTGCAGAACAGAAATAACAAATTAGGGTTAGATATTACCGTGTCGTTCACTCCCCGGCAACGACGCCAAAATTTTGATTGAAACTTGAATGAGAGAATATATGTGTACAAAAATAAAAACAAATAATCAAAGAATTAGAAGGTTAGATTCTTCTCGTTGTTCAATTCTATCCGCTGCAGCAAGGGCCAAAGCGGGTCGTATTCCGCTGAGAGGGAGGCGATGGAAGCATTGGCAGCATAATATATCTGCAGTCAAGACTTAGAAGAGAGGTTGGTTGTAGTTTGAAATAAGAAAGTTGGCAGTATGATATATATGTAGTGAAGATTTAGAAGAGAGGTTGGTTGTAGCTTGAAATAAGAAAATAGATCTAATCAAGAGGGAGAGTCTAGGTCGCTAATCTACCTTCACCACTAGTCTCGATCTAGGGGTTGTATCCTTTTAAACTAATGAAACATTCATCTAAGTTGTTAACCCTAAGTAAGAAGAGTAAGATGTTCAATTTAGCTTGTCTACAGTATGCCAAGCCAAACCCTAATTTTACCCTAAGCCAAATCCAATCCCTAATCATTAAACTATGCCAAACCATACCCCTAAACTTAATCTAAAGCCAAACCCTACTCTAATCCAAAGCCAAGCCCTAATTATCTAAATCATTAAGTTGGACTATCATCACTAAACTTTAAAGGATTAATCTAACCCTAGATTGCAAATCCATTAGACTAATCAGCTAACCCTAGATCTAACCCTAGTCGATCTAGTGATTAGCTAACCTAAAATTATTCTTGCTTAACATCCTTTTTGTTTTATCCATATATTTAAGATCTTTAAAGAAAAGAAAAAGAAGGAAGAAAGATTAAAGACAACATCAAAAATCAAGCCAAGAACAAAGAAATAAAAAGGTAGACTTGAAATTAAAAGAACAAGAAAAAGAACATAAAAAAGAAAAGATAACCTTTATTGATGCAATCCTTGGGTACAAGCTCCTTCTCCTTCCTTCTTACAATAGCCAAGTCAAAGCCAACAATAATTACAAAGAAGAGAACTCAAAAGAGGCTAAACTAATCTAATAAAAAATCCTAAATCCTTAACCCTAACCTTATTCTTCTTCTCTCTGGATGAGGTGCTCTATATGTACTGCAGGGGATCCTTTTTATAGAAGAAAATCAGAGGGATAGGAAGTGGATGAAGATAGGAGAAGCTAAATATTTCTGAATTTGAATTCCTTCTCTTTTCTCCAAGCTTGATTTGACTTATCCAGAATTTTATGTAAAAATTTAATTCTGATCTGCAACTTATTATCATATTGATCACTGAATATAGATTATCAAATGACTAAATTTGAAAGTGTGATCAACTTAAGAGTTGTAGTCCTTCAAGTCTTCTTTCTGGAATATCTTGAACCATCAAATTTGAGTTTTGATAAAGAAAGTTATGATTGAAATACTAAAGCGTGTCGAGTCTAAATCTGAATTAAATTCAGATATTATCTCCTTTATATTCATCTTGTGATGCAAGCAACCTAGTTCAAATAGAAGTCCATCTCTATCTTTAATTAGGATGATGATTCATCTTGTTCAATCCTTCTCCTCCTCTAGGTTTTAATTTAAAACCCAAATTTAAATGAGATAGAAAAGATGCTTCCTTTATTTTTCCAATTAATCTTTATTTTCATATTTCTTGTGGGCTTTTTTGGCTTTTGGGCTTCATTTATTTATTCTTTAATTACTCAAGGCCTGCACAACACTAAATAATAAAACGTTACATAGCAGTACTTTATAAAAGAATAAGTAGGGAATATGATGATAAATATACATTTTTGACTACCAATCATTAAGGATAGAGGAAAATGTTGGCTTTTAAGACCAACATTAGTCTTCGACAACTCATCATGCTGAGGGGAATAGCATGGCTAGCCCAACTCAAATGGTAGTTGGAAAAGGCACACCAAATCTGTTGACGCTGAGGGTTTGCTACAAATCCTAAGGGACTTGGTCCTGTCCTCTTTTCCAAAATCTCCTACCAATTCTCACCCATAGAATGGTGGGGTCACAAAAATACCTGTGTTCATTTCTCTAACAAAATGAGGTGGGACTCGTCACGCAACAGTAAACCTCTGACAAGTCAGATTCTCCGATCCCCAGTAAATTCTGTTAAGTTAATATTAAACTTTTGACAAATAAAACTCATTTAAAATCTCTGTTGTCAGGTTAATATTACACCTCTAACGGTGAACCGTCTATGTCCCTAGAAAATTAATTCTTGTCAAGTTAATACTACACCTCTAACATTCTAAACTTCACTTATGAATTCTCACCAATAGACTAACAAGTCCTCAAAATTGCTTATATCGCAAAACAATTCTTGTCAAGTTAATATTACACCTCTGACATTCCAAACTCCACTTGTCAATTCTCATCAATAGAGTGACAAGTCCTCAAAATTGCTTATTTCGCAAATCAATTCTTATCAAGTTAATACCTCTGACATTACAAACTCCACTTTTCAATTCTTATCAATAGAATGATAAGTCCTAAAAATTGCTCATATTGCAAATTAATTTTTGTCCTGTTAACATCACACCTCTGACAAATTACTATTAAGTTTAACACTATACCTCTAACAGTGATTAAGTTCCTGCCTTGTTTAATACTAAACCTCTGACATTCACTTTCCCTCAGGTTTCCATAACGAAGCTGAGATGGGCGATGCTAAGTTTAACATCACACTCTAGCATCTAGTTCATTGTTAAGTTCAACAATATGCCTATGACAATGACTTTTCCTCAAGCTTCTATGTTGAAGCTGAGATGAGTGATGCTAAGTTTAATATCACATCTCTAGCGTCCAGTTCATTGTTAAGTTCAACAATACACCGATGACAATGACTTTCCCCGAACTTTCCTATCGAAGTCGAGATGACTAATGCTAAGTTTAACATTACACCTCTAGCATTACCTCCACTGTCAAGTTTAACACTACACCTATGACAGTGATTTTTTCAGTTTTCCCAAATGAAACTGAAATTCCCATGGAGCTAAGTTAATATTACACCTCCAGATCACATCCTTGTCAAGTTAATATCACACCTCTGACAAGATTCAATCCAACCCATTAAGTTAATATCACACCTCTAATGGCAAAAATTTTCCTAGATCCCTAGTAGGTCTAGTCTTACTTGTTATTCTCGTTAATAGAATGACAGATCCACTTAAAATCACTATTAGGTTAACACCATACCTTTAAGAGTGTTTCCATCAACCCCCAGCTGAGCCTTAATTACGTTAATACTGAACATCTGATGAATACTCAGTCGTAATCCTTCGGGAGGTGTAAAGTTCACTTGCCATTCTCATCCATAGATTAGCAAGTCCACAAAAACTATTCTACTTCTGTCAAGTTAATATCACATCTCTGATAGTAATCTTAAATTCATTAAATGGAATTTTTTTACTTTGAGTTGCTAAGCTAAATGTTACATTTCTAGCAAATCAAAAGTCACTACTTCTATTTGTCTAATTTTCAGTGCAAAGAGGAAGTCAAGACATATAGGAAGATAAGAAAAAGTGTCACTTTTATTGATATTCAAAAATATGAAAGTGATACAAGGCGCTCTTTTATACAATAAGATTAAGTCTTACAACAAAAGAGTACAAAGAAGTCCCTCTTACTCAGTAAAAGGTTGCACTCACTCATCACAACATTAAAGATACATAAAGTTTGTCCTCTTAACTGCGGTCAGGACTAGCGGATTAACTTTTTCTTTTTTTAAGAATAATGGTACTTCTCGAGGTCGAAATGCAGGGGAGCATTCTGATTCCATTCGACCAACTGGTGTGAAGGTCTTCACAAGGCCGTAATCCTTTACTTAATGAGCATCTCCACCACCAGAAAGTCATCCAACGAGCATGGTTTTTCGTTGTTGTCACTTCTCTGAGTAAGATTGGTTAAGGGAGGATTCGAGACCTTACTAGTAACGTCCTCTTTCCTGTGGCCTTCAAAGCCGCCATACCCACTGTGACTATAAAGAACCTGGGGCATTGCTAGTGCGTTATATCCAACAAGGCCTTGATGGATATTGGCAACTGCGCGGATCCTCCTCACCCATGGACAGGAGCTCTGACTCCCCGAGTGCTCGCCAATCGAACAAGCGAGCTGGTTTAAATATTCTCCCATGAACCAAGCGCGCCCATGGATAGGAGCTCTAACTCCCCGAGTGCTCGCCAATCGAGCAAGCGGGTCGATCCAAATATTCTCCCATGAACAAAGCGCGCTCATGGACAGGAGCTGTGACTCCCTGAGTGCTCGCCAATCGATCCAGATGGCCGTTTGAAATATTCTCCCATGAATTTGGCAAAGATGCAGAAGACTAACATGAGGATGCTAGAACGTGCAAGGAACAAAAACCCGAGGGTTAAAATTTTGCAAAGACCGGAACGGGAATCTGAGGCACAAATGCGAGACTGAAGCCATGAACTCCATATGCGGAGTTAACCGATGCAGAGAATATGGATCCAAACGCAGTCTAATTTTAAACTTTGCGTCCAAGATGTAAGATGCGAGGGATAAATCAGGAACACAGACGCGGGTCTAAAAAAACTTCCTGAGGCAACTTTAAAATGCAGAGTTCGTCACACTCGCATCTGAGACCCAAGACTTGCCATATTCGTATCCAGAGGTCTTAAAAGAGCAGAATTAAAATTCTATAAGTCAAGAAACCCAAACGCGAGCTTCATATACAAAATTCGCATCTCAAGATTCATACACAGAGTTTATCACACTCGCATTTGAAGAACTTGAGACTTAGATATTGAAGTCAATAAGCTCGCGTTTCATCAAAAAATCTGAAAGGCGCGTCTACAGAACAGGGGCGCGTCAATCAAGTTTCAAGAGAAAATCAAGAGACAGAATCTCTTCATGGACGGGGAAGATAGAACTTCAGAGAAACTGAGTATTTTATGGAAAAAAACAGTTCCTACCCTTGGAAGAATTCTCTAGAAGTTGGACTTCATTTGTCAAGGCACGGTTTAGAAGTCGAACTTCATTTATCAAGGCACAACCGTAAAGGCACTTAAAGCAATGCTTTTTGATCTTGAAATCACTTGACAGTGATAATCTTTGAAGAAAATTGAAGGAAAGCATGGAAGCTTTGAGTTCTTATTGTTCATCAGAATACATGCCCTTGAAGGGAAGATTAGACAATCAAGACGAAGTCCCTCGGAGCGTATGCTCGCAAAGAAAAACAGTCGAGATAAAGGACAGTTAAGGGGCTGAGGCCTATTTATAGGCAAGACATAAGGCTTATAATTAATGGCATAAAAATCAAAGCCATCAGTCTTAATGCCCGCAAGGACATCAAATCCAATGCGGAGGTGACACGTGGATTGTTAACTAGGGAAACACCAATGACACAAGTTCCCAATCATCAATGCAGACTTGGCATTAAAATATCCAATAAGATCTTTAAGACGGATTTCATGAGACGCTTTGGAGGCTGCATTCTGAAATCCACGTCCTTTCACAAGACTTGAAGGCTGCGTCCTGAAGTCCGCATTCTTGAACAAACTCAAAAGCCGCGTCCATAAGTCCGCGACCTTTAACAAACCTTAGGGTCACGTTCCTTTTGTCTAACTGAAGAAGCCACAACCGCGTCTCCTTAGTGATCCAGAGCCGTGTCCTCTTAATGATCCAGAGCCGTGTCTCCTTTGCGAGCCAAGACCACATTCCTCAATAATTCAGAGTCCCATCCTGAAGTCCGCATCTTTTCGCAAATCTGAAGGATGTGTCCCTTTATCAAATTGAAGAACGCAGGTTTGTGTTTCTCTCAAACAATTAAGAGCCGCGTCCTCTCAAAGGGCCAGAGTCGCGTCTCTCTTGAGGAGCCAGAGCTGCATCCCCGCCAAACAACTAAGAGTCGCGTCTCTCTTGATGAGCTAGGCTGCGTTTTCATCAACAGTTCGGAGCCACGTCTCCACTACAAACGAGAGCCGTGTCTCAATGGCAAACCCAGTGCAACCTGAGTTTACCATTCGCGCGTCTTTCTGATGAGCCAGACCCGCGTCTCCATTAACAGTTTAGAGTCGCACTTCTCTTATCCGCGTCTCCACTATAAATGAGAGTCGTGTCTCAATCAAAAACTCAGTGTAGCCTGAGTTTATCATTCATGGTCGTGTCCTAACAAAACGATTAAGGACTGCGTTTTCACAAACAGTCAACGGTTGCGACCATGAAAGCTGAATTCATCCAGGCAACAAGGGGTCAATCTAATTCTCAAAGACAAAGAAAGGATAAAGACGAGACAAGAACTTGATAACTCTTATTATTTGACTCAAAAATGATAAAAGTAACAAGAACACTCTCTTATTTGACAAATAGAGTGTTATAAAAAATGGGAAAATACAAAAAGAAGAAGAAGGCTAATAATTCTGCTCCGCCAAAGAATGGATCCGTTCCCAGAGGCACTGCATCTCCTGCTGACGTGCCTTCTTAGCTTCCGCCAAAACTTGAACCGGCAACTCTTCCTCTGATAAGAATCTCCTCGTAGCCAGTTGTGCCTGAAGAGACTCCAACCTAGAGGAATGAGCAGCAAGGTTTTCTTGAACTTGTGTCTTGGCAGTTTTTAGCTCTTCCAGCTTTTTTCTGGCAACAGCAAGTTTCTGCTCATTGACTTGAATCAAGGCTTGCGCCCTAGCAATAGCCGCCTGAGCAGTGGCGATAACTTGCTCTGTACTTTGCATGACGATCTTTGATTCTTTTGCATTGTCAACTAATCTTTGGTAGTCGGCTTGGAAGTGGTGGAGATAACGGGCCTCTTCAGCCATTTGCTCCTCCATCTCTTTTCGCTCATATTCTTGAGCGGTGAGGAGCTTACCCAGCATCAACTGAGCCTCATCCATCGAGCTAGCCCTTTCCAGAGTCTTTAGTTCCTCAGGCATAAATATTCAACCAGCGTCAGATATGCCCTAGCTTGCTCAGGGCTTCCAGTATGATGGATGTTCTTGATCTGAATCTCAAGAAGTATCCGAGCAAACTCGAAGGAACTTCCTCCAGAAAGGACCAGCTCAATGCAAGACTCATAGAGACAAAAAATTGTTGCACCATTTGATGCCATAGTTCTTCCATGATGTCGATGGCTGGAAATGACCCTGTCAATGCACTCCTGGATCCCCTCTCTATGACAGGATGAGTAACACCCACAGAAGCGGGAGCGGACTCAACTTGTGCAGGGACGAGGCTGACAACAAGCTCTTCTGATGCTCTTCCGATGCTAAGGCTGAGGCCAACACCTCCGGGATAGTTGTTGCAGTAGTTTTCACAACAATAGAAGGGTAACAAACTCCGCGGCACTTGGATCACCGGCCGAAGTTTGAACTACGCTGTCTCTACGCCAAGGCTCTCCATGGAATCCTCTACATGAGCTACCCCAGTACTCTCTGTAACCATAACATTAATGTCAGTGGTAACAATGAAAAGAAGAGTATTCAGCACTTCTTTATTCTCTTACCAAGTTGAGGATCTGAAGATGAAAAATCTCTAGATAAGCCACTTGGGAATGAGGGCTCCCCGACCTCGGTGGTTGCACCGTCATGAGGCACACTGGTAGCAAGAACTTCGAGACCCTCCTGTTGGGCCAGCTCCTGGATCATCTCCTCAATATGAGAAGAAGTTATGGCTTCACTACCAGTAGCCACTCTTGTAGAAGAAAGTTAAAAGGAAGGGTTAAAACATTGTCCTAACTTGATGGAGAACCAATTAAGGAGGGTAAAAGAAATACCCTCGGTAGTGGCAATCTCTACTGTCGGCGGAGCCATCGCAGGGACGTACCCCTCATCTCTTCCTCTAATGTATGCGAGAATTTGCTCATATCAGGAAGAACAGGTTCGTCACAAAAGTCGACTTCTTCGCCAGAATAATATTCATGCTCCTCAGGAGATGAAGACGACATCTGGACCTAAGAAGTCTCAGTGATCTGGGCTTTACCACTGAGAACACCGGTAGTAGGGCTGGGTTTAACAACCCACGAGGAAGGCATCAAAACACTAGGAGCCCCAGGTTTTTGCACCTCCACCCTTCTCTCATGTGCTGAAGAAGTTTCAGACTGAGTTGAGACTTCCAGAATCTCAATATCATCCCTCTTCACCAAGTCAACTTCAGGTCGTTCTACCTCTTCGGCCATGACGGGTTCGCCCGTAGGCTCTCCGTCCGCTAGGATTGCGGGGCCTCTACTACGTAGACTTCAGAAGCGAAGAGTTAGGACGGCCTCCTCCTCTTCTTCTTCCTCCTCCTGCTCCTCAGCACCAGGAGGGACTACTTCAGGCATCTGGGTCGAAGCTTCAGCCTCAGACCCCCTCCTAGCCTTCTTCGGGCTAGGCTAGACATTTGGCCACAGCTTGCCGACTCCTTCTGGTGGATTGTTTCTTGGTTGCTATTACTTGACGCTCCGGCTCCGTAGATGTTGCCCCTAATCGGCTGACCTCGCTTTTAGGCTCCATCCCTACCTCCCCTCTTGTTTCCCTCTTGGCTTCCTGATACTCATTCATACACCACACACGCCTTTTGGAATCCAACTTGGGTTTATAAGATGCCTTGATACTCTTGATGCAAGAGGTATTTATTCTGAAGCCACGTACTCTGCTAGCAAGGAAGTACCACGTGCAGAAACTGAGGCTGGTACGACAATTGGGCGTCCTGGAGGCAGCCTGAAAACAGCTCTCATCCCTCCAGCTATACTGTAGTACCATGCCCGGGCACCTTCAAATAGGTTGCCTCTAAAGCGAAGTCCAGCGTTAAGATTGCCAACATACAATTAATCATAGCCAAACTGCCGAGCAAAATGACTTGGCATGTAAGGCTTGATCGTACATGAGTAACCTTGCTGGAAGATCAGATATCCAGGCCGAATATTGATCAACTACCAGAAAACTCCAGATGGCTACCTTGTGAAGTCATCTGGTCCTGCAAGGTCAACAAACTTATCTCTGTAGGATGCACTGGAAATCTCGGGAAAGCAGCGGTCGAGTTGATAATTCGAGCTACTCAGAATGGGTTTCCGAACAATGTATATATAGTACTAAGACCAGCTCGAATTCTCCAGCCTCTGCATGAAAGAAATGAAGCCTTCAGAGGGAGACACTGCCTTCATTATTGAAGGGTAGTGCATGATGTACCAGGCCATTAGGTACGTATATGGAAGCTCGACTCTGGGGTTAGGAGTCCTCACTTCTGGCCTTACTTCTGAATCTACCACGGGCCTGCCCTGGGAGTCTACAATGGCCTCCACTTGGCACAGGCTTTTGGCCAGCACACGCAACCTGCTCTGGATCCCCGCTACCATCGCCGGAGAAGGGAGATTGACTTCCCATACGCTAGCAGGACCGTTGGGTACACTACGTCGGCAACGATTATTTCGTGTGGCAGCGTTGGCACTACACAACGCTTCAGCCAAAGCATGAGGAAACCCGCCAATATAGCCTGGTCAGAGATGAGAATTTGAACCTGGTGGTGAAAACTTTAAAAACGATGTTAGGTTGGAAAGTGTCCCCATTCGACTCAGTGATATAGGAGCTTGTGTAGGTTATTGATCCTCTCAGCGATTTCTTCATCAGTACAAGGGGCCAGACTAGTCACTGGGCTAGATTTTTCATTTATGTCATTGAACAGATAGCTTGCCCAGGACATCTGCTTAACACCCCTATTCCTCTAGATGGATATTTCCCCGCAGATGTGGAAGTGGCATAGCATTTCCCAATATGTCTCATACACCTGAGGATATTCTTTCCTCAAGAGGTGAAGCTCCTCAGAGGTCGGGACGTACTCTTCGTAAGGGGCATCTCCCATTCCTATCCCCGGAACTTCATGCAGCTCATGTAGAGCGAGCCTCATCTCTCCAACTGAAGTGAAAAATATGCCCGTCAGGGGATTGTAATGCTCCAAGATGTCATAAAAGTTGTGGGAGATCTGCAGGAGGCCATATTTCACGGCCCAACTGAATGGTATAAACCCACTTGTGCCAGTAAATCCCCGAGCTCAGTAAGAACAAATCCAACCATCCTGCTCCACCATTATTTTCTTGGCCCAAAGGCCATTTAGCCCTATATCTTGTTGGATATTTTGATGATAACAAACCATATTTAGTTATGTATTTAACAATTTTTTTTAAAAGTATTTCAAGTTAAACAGGTTGATTTGACAGCTCCGATATCAAGGCTCACAAGTTTGGACGCCGCTTAAAGATGTGCATTCCCAAGCTAAGCACATTAGGAAGCTTCGGGATCAAGACATGAAGAAAAGACCAAGTCAAGATCAAGACAATGAAAAAGTCTAAGATTTGTAATTTTGCTTTTCTTTTAGAATCTTTGTCAAAACCTAGATGTTAGAAGTAGAATTATGGGATTGTCACTCACACAACTTTAGTTTGATTCATGGCTTCAAAAACAATTTCTATTTCCAACTTAGTTTTAGAGATAACATGTTTTGGAAATTTGTTTTAGAAACTTTAAGTTTTGGAAAAACTGACCTTTGGAAAAACAAGTTTTTATCAAGAGATACTTTATCAAAATGTTTTAAAATGTTAGGGTAGTGATATATGGTCATACTCCTATTTTTACAAAGTCCAAAACCCCAAACCACAAGACCTATCCAAAGACTCAAGTTCTGGCTTTCTGCAGTTCTGATTTTTCAGAACTGACAGGAGCCGGTCGACCGTCCGGGTCGACCGACGTACACGCTGTGCATGTGTGTACGTCGGCCGACCGCTCCGGTCGACCGGGGTACTTACAGTGCTCTCTGTTTGTTCAGGTCGACCGAGGCGGTCGACCGTATTCCCCCAACGGTCAAAAATATGACCGTTGGCGGTCGACCGGCCCGGTCGACCGGCAGCTGTCAGAAAGTCTGACAGATTCCAACAGCTATATTTTTCTGACAGATTTTGTTGGGATCTCACCCCAACGAATCTCTCTTGCTGTTTTACCCAGTTTTTCAACCCCTATAAATAGTGGGTCACTTCAACATGATAAGACAACTATTCCTAAACATTTTACAAGAGATTTTCATAAGAATTTCAAGTCTTCATTTTAGAAAAGATTTTCAAAGCCAAAATTTCCATACACCCATTTGAAGCCTATTCCTCTACTTCTCTCTAGACTTTGCACTACACAATCCCAAATTTCTACATATACATATTGGTTATAGGATTGTGCAAGTGAGCTATTTTGTGATCAAGTGTGATCATTTTTCTTCTTGAGCGAAGTTGTAGAGGCATCGGCCTCAAGGTGAGCTAGTGTGCTCCGGGTGGTGTTGCGGCATCACAAGAGATAGGACAAGTGTGTCCTTGTATTGGCGATCCGGTGAGATCAACAATAGTGGAAATCCTTCAAGTATGAAGGCGGGGACATAGAGCGTGGCTCGAACCTCGGAAACATATACTTGTGTTTGCGTTTGCTCGAATTTTCTCTAAACTCAACTCCTTTATTTCTCGCACTACTTATTGTGTTTATTGCTAGTCTTTTAATTTGAGCAATTTGTTAGTAGAATTTTTAATTCCGTATTATTGTCACATTTCATATAGCCATCACCTATTCACCCCCCTCTAGGTGATTTCAATTGGTATCAGAGCCTAACCCTACAATTTGGTTTAACCACCTTAGGGAGATCCTTGTTATTTGGCTATATTAGTTCCATTCTTCATTTATTGTGCTTTATACTATTCATCCATGGCATCACTTGACTTTTCTAGCATCAAGTCCCCACCAAAGTTTGATGGCTTGAACTTTCCCATATGAAAGGTCAAGATGAACCTCTTCCTTAAGTCCCTAGGAGTTAGGGTTGCTAGGTCCATTACAAAAGAATTTATTGAACCCCTCACTGATGAGAGCTCATGGTCCGAGGACACCTCCAAGGATTATGAAGCTAATGCTAGAGCCCAATATGCTTTGACCCAAGCCTTAAATGAGGATGACTTATCACGCATCATAAATTGCAAATCCGTATTTGAAGTTTGGAATATTTTAATTGTGACTCATGAAGGAACGTCACAAGTCAAAAGATCTAAGATTGACTTGTTGCGTTCTCAATATGAGAATTTTTATATGTTTGATAATGAGAGCATTGATGACATGCACACGCGTTTCACCAAGATTACTAATGCTTTATCTTCTCTAGGTGACGCAATCGATAATGACCAAAAGATTCGGAAGGTCATTCGGGCTCTTCCCAAATCTTGGGAAGTGAAGGCAACTACCCTCAAGAAGCTCAACGATCGGGAGGAGATGGACTTCTCCGGCTTCATTGGAAATCTCAAAACACATGAGATGGAAATGAAGGTTAGAGAAGAGAGGGAGGCGCCCAAGAAGAAAGCGATCGCCTTCAAAGCCACTCCAACCATTCTTGAAGAGGATAACTCATCGGAGGATTGCGATGAGGACTTCGCTATGCTCATCCGGAAGGTGGGCAAGATGTTCTACAAGAAGGGGAGGCAAAGCAACTTCCGAAGAGGGAGACCTCAAGGAAGGTATGAAAAGAAAAGAGAAGAACCCGGTCCTTGCTTCCATTGCAAGAAGATCGGACACCTCATTGCCGATTGCCCCGCTCTTCAAGCGACCACCTCCAAGAACGGCCCCAAGAAGAAGAAAGCTATGGTTGCAACGTGGGACGACACGGAGTCGGAATCCGAAGATGAGAACGACGCCACACACATGTGCTTCATGGCACATGGAGACGATGCTTCGAAGGTAACTATTGACAACTCTTTAGATGAGGATGAGTTGACTATGGATGAATTAGCCCAATTTTTGAAGAACTTCAACATAGGTATGAGATTTCTCAATCTCATAATAAAAAGTTAAAAGAGAAAATGAGTCTTTAAAAGATAAAATTAATATTATTGAAAAGGAGAAAAATGATTTATCTTGTGCTTTTAAGAAAGTAAAAATTGATTTTGAAAATCATAAGTTAGCTTGTAAAGGGAAAACCCCCATTGCATCATGTAACAAAAATGAATTTTTGGAAATTCAAAAACGAGTAGATGTTTTAGATTCAACTCTTAAAAAGTGTGCTTTTGATTTAAATAAGTTTTCATCTAGATTTCCCAAGGGAGTAACCCAAGGGAAACACACTCATCATACACATGCACGGAAACATGCACACTCACACAAACATGCATTTATGTATGGTAGTGGTAGAATTTACATATGCACGCATTGTGGCCGCAAAGGCCATTTAGAAAAGTTTTGTTTTGCTAAAAATAATGTGCATAATAAATATGTTTGGGTTCGTCCCGGTACTAATCTTAAAGGACCCAAAAAGATATGGGTACCAAAAGACCCACCAAATTTAAATGATACAGGTGGATCTTCTTCCTCCAAGACTTAGGGGGAGACGGTGCCCGGGTGGTGGATGCAACTAAGCTCAAAGAACACATCGCATTTGCATCGCTATCATGGAGGCACCTATTTTGGAGATTGCCCATGCTTGGTAACTTCTCCATTTAAAAGTTTTTATTTGGCTATTTATATATACACATGTATAGGATTGTTAGTTTACTTTTATGATACATTGCCTATCATGATTATGTATATGCCATGTTTTAATATCTTGTCTTTTATACCATGTCCATTGTATGTCTACATGCCATGCCTAGACTAGCTTATTTATATATACACATTATATTTTCAAAACTAGAAATAAAATTTTGTAAAAATTTCATATTCAAGCAAATACCTTAGAGATGGCAATTGCGCACCTCAACTCATTCAAGAGGAATCAAGAGGATGAAGTTCAGAACCCTTCACCGGGTATTCGGCTTCAACATCTCTAAAACTTTATTTTTGTATGAAATTTAAATAAAATGTTTTGTGTGAATATTTTTGGTTGATGTGATAACCTAATGAAGATTTAAAAAAAAAACATTGTTGTATTTTGTATGTTATATATATCCTATTTAATTGGTAAATAGTTTTATTTAAAAATTTTTTTGGAGCTCAGTCTGTCCACAGTTTTTTGGGCAACGCCGGCCGACCGGCCCTAACCCCGGTCGACCGCCATTGCCTGAAAGAGAACAAATTTTTGCTCTCTGTTGCCGGTCGACCGGTACGGTCGACCGCTCTGGATTACAATGCTCTCGGGTTTTTCCGGTCGACCGGCCCGGTCGACCGTGCGTCGATTTCAGCCCCAAATCTGCTATTTATTTCACAATCTTCCCCTTTTCTCCAAAAATTCTCCCAACTCAAAATCTCTCAAATTCCTTCAAAACCCAAGTTGGATTCACTCTTTGTGGGATAGATCTTCAGTCTCAGGGCTTCCTCACCATCAGAATTTCAGAAATTTCAAGATCTAGGGTTAGGGTTTCTCATTTTCAGGTAAAAATCTATCTTTTGTTCAAATATTCCTTTCTAGCCTTAAGAATCTAATTCTCTGTCAAAGATCTCTAGGTTTATTTTTGTTTAGATCAAGCCATATCCATCTACCCTAAATATCAACTAAAAATCACTCTTTTCACCAAAAATGTCAAAGAGATCTACGTCTGAGAAGGAAAAAAGCATAGTTCCCTCATCTTCCACCACTCCTACACCTAAAAGACCTTTTGTGAACGATCTTGCAGAAAATCGTTTCATACAACTTTCCAAAAAGTCTGTAATTTCGGGAAGATGTGTAATTCTAAAGGATTTTGAACACCTAGGCATCCCTCGTATCCTCAAAAGAAACTCTTTGCATCATTTTATGACTATTAGGGAACCTGTCTACACATCCCTTGTTCACTATTTCTATGCCAACTATGCCTTTGAGGGAGATCGTGTTAGATCACGTGTTTTAGGGAGAGATATAGACATCCCTATAACACGATTTGCTGACTTGCTACATCTCTCCTCTGGAGGAGTGGATGTTTATACTTTTGATCTACACGACTTTGAGTATCCCGACGGTGAGTCTGCGCTCACCGCCTCCACTTTGATTCACGGAGATGACAACCCCAGTTTAGTAAGGAATGAGGAGGTCAACAAATTTACCCTCACCTCCCAAGTCCTTGCAAAATTCATTTTCTACAACATTTTACCTAAGTCCGGTGAGTATAGCAATGCTAGGGGTTCAGTTCCTCTCATAATCTATTGCCTTCTGAAAGGCATCAAGATTGATTTTCCTCACCTCATTGCTACTCACATGGCCTCTGACCATATCCGCATGTCCGGTAGGCACTTGCCTTATGTGATGCTTATTACTCATTTGCTTCAGAGATTAGGTTTTGATTTGTCCTCTGAGACTCCCTGTCAGCCCGCTATAAATTTAGACAGCGTTCTTTTGAAGAGGATGCAGGCTCAAATGCGTCGTCACGCACAAGAGCACCCTCCTGCACCTCCTGCTGATATCCCAGGGTCATCTTCGGCCCCTGGATCCTCTTCCGTCCCAGGGATTTCATCTGCATCTGTGCCATCTTTATCATCTGAGTTTCAGTCCTTCATATCTTCTGAGATTCGCTCTCAGATCCAGGAGCATCAGTCTTGGATCGAGCAGCGAGATGAAGCCTTTCGTACGGATTTGGAGCAGCGTGATGCAGCCCTTCGTGCGGAGATGGACTCGCGCTTCTAGGGATTTCGCAATGACATGACTTATTTTGCGAACGCCATGAGATTCATGGATTCACAATTTGAGACATTATTTGCGAAATTCGATATGCTTGGTCCAGATCCCACGATCATTTCTCGTCCTCTTCCATCCTCCGGTCCTCCATTTCCTATCAGAGACCCTACTGCTGCTCCACCTCCACAGCCCGGCGTTGCTGGTATCGATCCAGAGGAGGCAGGTCTTCCTTCTTCTTCTGATGATGATGATGGTGATGAGACCATGGCAGAAGGTGATGCTGAGGAGAGTTCGTCTGAGGAAGACGACGCTGAGGAAGGATCTTCAAAGGACGATGCTGCTGGTGGTGCTGAGTGACCTGCCCCTTTTGATGATGTCAAAAAGGAGAGAGTTATTTGTTGAGAGAGACTCCATATTTTGTGCACTTATATTTTTGTAGTATTTTCTGTTGTTGGACATCTCTATCTTGTATTTATGTTTGTGTGGAATCTTGTATTTATGTTTGTGTGGACATATTGGTTATGCTTTGTGGACATGTGTTTCATTTCTATTTTATGACATGAGTATTTTTATCTAGCATGGATATATGTGTTGTGGATGTGTTGTGGATTATGTTGTGGATTATCACCCACCATTTTTTTTGAGATTTGTCTATGCTTGAGCATATGTTTGTATATGCATGTGTTGAGGGGGAGTTTCATTTGAAGTCTCTACCAAAAATATTTGTAATAACTATATATGTTTTGTCATCATCAAAAAGGGGGAGATTGTTGGCCCAAAGGCCATTTAGCCCTATATCTTGTTGGATATTTTGAGATAACAAACCATATTTAGTTATGTATTTAACAATTTTCTTTAAAAGTATTTCAGGTTAAACAGGTTGATTTGACGGCTCCGATATCAAGACTCACAAGTTTGGACGCCGCTTAAAGATGTGCATTCCCAAGCTAAGCACATTAGGAAGCTTCAGGATCAAGACATGAAGAAAAGACCAAGTCAAGATCAAGACAATGAAAAAGTCAAGATTTGTAATTTTGCTTTTCTTTTAGAATCTTTGTCAAAACCTAGATGTTAGAAGTAGAATTATGGGATTGTCACTCACACACACACTTTAGTTTGATTCATGGCTTCAAAAACAATTTCTATTTCCAACTTAGTTTTAGAGATAACATGTTTTGGAAATTTGTTTTAGAAACTTTAAGTTTTGGAAAAACCGACTTTTGGAAAAACAAGTTTTTATCAAGAGATACTTTA
This sequence comes from Agave tequilana, assembly GCA_038442645.1. NCBI lineage: Eukaryota > Viridiplantae > Streptophyta > Magnoliopsida > Asparagales > Asparagaceae > Agave > Agave tequilana. The sequence continues at coordinate 406,770 of JAVJIF010030278.1, forward strand.
TCAAAATGTTTTAACATGTTAGGGTAGTGATATATGGTCATACTCCTATTTTTACAAAGTCCAAAATCCCAAACCACAAGACCTATCCAAAGACCCAAGTTCTGGCTTTCTGCAGTTCTGATTTTTCAGAACTGACAGGAGCCGGTCGACCGTCCGGGTCAACCGACGTACACGCTGTGCATGTGTGTATGTCGGCCGACCGCTCCGGTCGACCGGGGCACTTACAGTGCTCTCTGTTTGTTCGGGTCGACCGGGGCGGTCGACCGTATTCCCCCAACGGTCAAAAATATGACCGTTGGCAGTCGACCGGCCCGGTCGACCGGCAGCTGTCAGAAAGTCTGACAGATTCCAACAGCTATATTTTTCTGACAGATTTTGTTGGGATCTCACCCCAACGAATCTCTCTTGCTGTTTTACCCAGTTTTTCAACCCCTATAAATAGTGGGTCACTTCAACATGATAAGACAACTATTCCTAAACATTTTACAAGAGATTTTTATAAGAATTTCAAGTCTTCATTTTAGAAAAGATTTTCAAAGCCAAAATTTCATACACCCATTTGAAGCCTATTCCTCTACTTCTCTCTAGACTTTGCACTACACAATCCCAAATTTCTACATCTACATATTGGTTATAGGATTGTGCAAGTGAGCTATTTTGTGATCAAGTGTGATCATTTTTCTTCTTGAGCGAAGTTGTAGAGGCATCGGCCTCAAGGCGAGCTAGTGTGCTCCGGGTGGTGTTGCGGCATCACAAGAGATAGGACAAGTGTGTCCTTGTATTGGCGATCCGGTGGGATCAACAATAGCGGAAATCCTTCAAGTATGAAGGCGGGGACGTAGAGCGTGGCTCGAACCTCAGAAACATATACTTGTGTTTGAGTTTGCTCGAATTTTCTCTAAACTCAACTCCTTTATTTCTTGCACTACTTATTGTGTTTATTGCTAGTCTTTTAATTTGAGCAATTTGTTAGTAGAATTTTTAATTCCGCATTATTGCCACATTTCATATAGCCATCACCTATTCACCCCCCCTCTAGGTGATTTCATATTTGTCGGTAGAGTGGACCCACCTGGGCAAATGAAAGTCAGCAGGAAAATCACTCCTCACCTTCAGGAATTGATTGATGAAGGTGGTGGCCAATTGAGGGGTTTCTCCTTTCAGATACTCAGCCTTGACTAACCCAGAAAATAAACTAAATACATCTTTTCAGTGGCCAGCAGGGTATGCTTCTTTTGCACCCAATTTGCCGAGAGACACGCTGAAGACAAACCTGAAAAGATCCCACTCATCACGCGATGTACCGACATGTGCTGAAGATAGGACAAGGGATACATCCTCTCCATGTTGGGAAGAAAAAACCTACTGTCCCCTATCTGATGAGTCACTTATGTTGGTCCCAAAATAATACCAATAGTAGGATCTAAAATATGTCAACACAAATACTCAAACAAAGGATGATTAGCGTTAAAGTATAAACTTGCATAAAAGGAAATAAATCTCAAAAAGAAAGTAAACGCAAACACAAGAGATTTATCCTGGTTCGGTCCTCTTGATCTACATCCAGTCCCCGAGCTGCCCGCTTGAGATTTTCCTTTAACCTTTGATTTTTTACACCCAAAATCAACACCTTGAATACCACTTGACAAATCCCCTTTGCCAAATGTATACAACTCTTCTTACAACGAAGAAGACCACTACACCTTGTACAACCTCTCTTCAACCCGAAGACGCTCATGTACAATCCTTCTCTTTGAGTGATTACATACAATCCTGTAAGTCTTGAATCTGTATGTGATCATGAATAAGAGCTCTTATAGGTGGACCCTGTTGGCACAGAGGCCCTTCACTCTAGTTTTGATGATGATTAACTCATGTAGTTATAGTTTACTTATAATCTTATGATATTTAGTTTCAGATATTTGATCAAGATATTAGTAGGTGATTAGCTTCAACAAAGGTATTTTGAAGCTTTCATATGGTGATTCAAGAGCTCGAGCGTCACGTTCACATCTAGCACTCGTTTGGAGTCAAGCTCGGTGGATCGCGTTTGGATCGAGTCAACTTGGAGACAGAGTTTTACAAGAAGACATCAGTTTGTTTAGTTAAGATTATGTTTAGATCTCATTGTAAAGATTAGATAGTGTGATATGCTCAAGTTCACAATCCACACACAAGTTTCATGTTTTGGTTTTGGTTTTCGGTTTAACCGATCTTGGTTTTCATGAATAGATAGAATCAAAATAAGTTTACATGATTTAATGTATATTAGATTTGATCTATATACATCTAAGCTTCACATACTTAGAACAACTTATTTTGATAGTCTACTTCATGAGTTTGGAGCTTTGTATTTAAACAAAACTTATTTTTGTATTTAATGTCAAAAACATAGATATAATTTTTTACATGCATATTGGATTCTATCCATATACAGTATGCCTCAAAGTTGTTTAAATATCATGTTTTTGTATTTACATGTGTTTTGGAAAAATCGGATTTCCATTTCAAAATCCTAGTTTTAGGAAAATACGGATTTTGGTTTAAGGCAAATTTTCTATCTCACAAAAATGGTTCAAATAGTTTGTAATAAATGTTGAATTTTTGTCACACATAATTGTATTTCAAAGATCTAATAAGAACTGATTTTTGTGGAATTTATGTGATTTTATGAGATTTAATTAAAGATAAAAACCCTAGTTTTTAAATCCTATATTGGCTGGACTGGCTGTCTGCCGGTCGACCGACATGCACAGACACGCACGTAACCAGGCTGGTGGGCCAGTCGACCGGGTTGGTCGACCGCCAGAGAGCTTCTGCTCTCTGGAAAAGGTCCCGGTCGACCGACCAGGCGACCGATAGAGAGTTCTGCTCTCTGTATCCAGCTCCAGTCGACCGAGCGGTTGACCGGCCAGAGAGCCGTTGCTCTCTAGTTCCAGTCTCGGTCGACCGGAGGCACAACGGTCAAAAATTTGACCGTTGGGCCGGTCGACCGGAAGGGCAAATTTGCCCTTCCTGCTGCCAACGGGCAGATTTGGATTGGGGCTATAAATACCCCATTCCTTGGCTGTTTTAAACAACAATTCCAAGAGCAAAAATGCTCATTCTTTCTAGTGTTTATATACAAGTTTTCAAAAGAGTTTTTAAGCCAAAAAAGATTTATCTTTTATTTGTTTTCAAGGGTTGGAAAAAGCAAAGAAAAATAGAGATTTGGGATATTTGTTTTGTTCTTCATTTCTATCAAATTCTACTTATTTTCCCAAGTATTTTTCTTTGTGATTTGATTTCCAAACACCTTGATTTCTCACACTTGAGCTATCTATCTATCCTATCTATATGATCTTATTTTTGTGAGAAAAAATTAGTTTGTGGTGGAGAGAGACCACCAAGTTGTAAACCCTTCTAGTGAGAGGTAATTGTGTTGGTTTCCCTCTCGTGAGAGGTGATAGTGGAGGCTGTGTTGGAATCCCTCAAGTGTGAGGTGATTGTGGTGTTTGACTTTGTGCCTATCCCTCATTTGTGAGGTTGATGTTGTGTTTGTTGGCCCAAAGGCCCATCACTCTAGTTTTGATGATGATTAACTCATGTAGTTATAGTACTAATGATCTTGTGTTTAATTAGTCTCAGATTTGTGATCAAGATTTTAGTAAGTGTTTAGCTTCAACAAAGGATTTAAAGTCAAGTTTTGGAGCTAACACAGTTTGATTCAAGAGCCTATGCATCAAGACCACATCTAGTACTCAAGAGGAGTCTAGCTCTTTAGATCAAAGTTTGGATAAAGTCAAGAAGAAGAAGACTTCAAGTGAAGCCCTTCAAAAGGAGACTTATATCTAGGTTTGTTTTTATAAGATTTTATTTTTAGATAAAATGTAAAGGATAGAATAGTTGGTGGATTGCTCAAGTATACGATATACACTCACACACAAGATTTAGATGTGTTTTCATAAAAGAGTTTTATTTTGGAAAAATACAAAAGAGTTTTCATTTTGGAAAAATACCGTTTTGATTTTTGGAGTTTAATATATATGTCTTTAACCAAAACTATTTTAAGTGTTTATTGTCAAAAACATAGATATTTCATCATGTATGTGTAGTGGATCATATCCATACACTCTATGCTTTAAAAGTGTTTAAAATATCTTGTTTTGTATTTGGAGAAGTTTTGAAAAAACCAATTTGGAAAAATACGGTTTTTATTTTATGCCAAAATTTCTAAGTTACAAAAATAGTTCAAAATGTTTGTAACATGTCTTGATTTTACTCAAACATGTTTGTATATCAAAGTATTATACTGAAACTATTATTATAGATTATTAGAGATTTTGTGAGATTTTATTTAAGTCAAAAAGCCAAGTTTTAAATCCCTAAAATTTTCTGGTATGGCTTCTGCCGGTCGACAGGACTGGTCGACCGAGCCAAGAGTCGGTTGATCGAGTCGGTCGACTGACGTGCACAAACGTGCACGACAGGTTTGGCTGGAGGGCCGGTCGACCGACCTGGTCGACCGTCCAGAGAGCTCTGCTCTCTGGAAAGCCTCGGTCAACCGGGTCGGTCGACCGGCAGAGAGTTCTGCTCTCTGTTCCAGGCCACGGTCGATCGGGCCGGTCGACCGAGGCTCCAACGGTCGGATTTCTAACCGTTGGCGGTGCAACCGTCCAGGCTGAAGATTAAGCCCAATGGCTAATTTTTGATGGCCTATTTAAGGGGGCTATCATGGGCTGTTTTCAACAAGATTTTAAGTGAATTTTTGCACCAGTTTTTCCTACTCTATTAAGAGGTTTTCTCCACTTGTTTAAGAGCCAAATACTTCTATTCAAAAGGAGAGTTTATCAAAAGTGATTTTCTTGAGTTTTTCACCACAACTTACATCCTTGTTTTTCTCACAAACACTTGAGCTATCCATTGATATATTTATCTCATAGGAGTGTTATTGTGAGAGTGATTTTATGTGATCAAAGCGTTATGATTACCAAAGTTCTCATTCTTGTTTTGAGGAGGCGGACTTGCGGGTTTGCGGTGTTTCGAGTTCTAGTGTGAGCTCATTCTAGAGGTGCGACCTCGGCAAGCTAGTGGGCTTGCGGTGTGTTATTCTTTCGGGAAAAGAGAGAGACTAGAGAGTCCAAAGAGCTTGTAGGTGTTGCGGCACCAAGTGATCCGGTGGGATCGATTTTCGTGAAATCCTTCATAGTGTTGAAGGCGGGGATGTAGAGCAAGTGTGCTCGAACCTCAAAACAATTCTCCCGTGTTTGCGATTGCTTTCTCTCTATCTCTTACTTGTTTATAACTTGCATGCTTATATTGCTTTCATCTTATATGCTTGATGTATATTTGTGCTCATATTGTTATATGCTTGGGGATTGTTTGCTAACACTTGTACTCAACCAAGAGAGCCAATGCTGCACCCAACTCTTATTTAAAGGAATCTTGAGGAGTCAGTCCAGAGCCCTTCATGGGGAATTTGGCTACACTCTTGTGTTATACTTTGTGTATTTAGCTTAAGAAATTTTAGTTTACATAAATAGTTTTAATTCAGCATTAATTGACCATTAGATTAGCTAGTCACCTATTCACCCCCCGCTAGGTGATTACAATTGGTATCAGAGCCAAGTTCTCTTGATTTGGGTCTAACAACCTTGAGTTAAAGATCCTCATTTGTAGCTAATCACAATATTTATTTACACACACATGGATTTCATGTCACCTCCCACTTTTGACATTCTTAACATCCAACCTTGGATGGTTAAGATGTCTATGTACCTTGAAGGCTTAGGCATTCATGTTTATCTTGCTACTATTAAAGGTCATATTATTCAAATAGCAAGTATATTGAGGCTAACTCAAAAGCCATTCATGCTTTAAAGTCAACCCTAAATGATGAATATTTATCTAGGGTTTCTAACGTTGATTCGGCTTTTGTAGTATAGAACACCATTATCTCCCATGGCGAACAAGAACAATACTATGCGGGGAGCGACTCAGATGTTGGAAGTGATGCTTCTAACGTATGCTACATGGTCCAAGGGGATAACCCCCTTGAGGTAAACACCGAATCCGAGTTAGAAGAGGATGTTGATATGTCCTATAATGAACTTGAATCCTTTTGTCAACAACTTCTAGAAAAATATGACATGCTTAAAAAGGACAACAAGAAAATGAAAAATAAATTTGATTGTTTGTTAAAAGAAAAAGATTCTTTTCAAACAAAATTTGAAAATGTTTCAAAAGAAAATAAACGTTTGAAAAATGAAAATATTTCCTTGCTTTATAAATTGAATGATCTTTGTGAAGGTAACACTTTTTTGGAAAATAAAATTGTTTTGGTGGAAAAACAAAAAGAAGTTGCTTTGAATGAAAACATCTCTTTGAAAAGAAAAATTAATTCAAAAGAGAAAGATAATGTTTCTAAAAAGAAAAAGATTGTTGATCATGATTTTCATGCCACAACCATTGATAAAAATGAAGTTAAATTTTTGAAAAATAAAATAGATTGGTTGAGCTCAACTTTGAGCAAATGTGCATTTAACCATTCTAGATTGGAATCCTTATTTCAAAAGAAACAAGCTCCACATGTTCATGCACATCACCTACAACATGTTTATGCACACTTTGCATGCCATGATCATACTTATTCACATGTGCATAGTAGAGTGTACAAATGTACACATTGTAGCCACAAAGGCCATATAGTAAGATTTTATTATGATAGAATAAATTCTTTAAATTTTGCTAATAAGAATGTTTGGGTTCCTTACAATGCTAACCCTCATGTACCCAAAAGAAAATGGGTACCAAAATACCCACCTTTTGTATTTGATGTAGGTGCGTGCTCTCACAAAACGTGAGAGAGTTGGTGCCTTGATGGTGGATGTATATGGACTTGATAGACACACATTTGATGCACCGCTATCAAGGAGGTTTGGTGGAACAACCACCATGTTTTGGAGATTTGGAGTATGGTTCTTATGTTTTGATAACTATCTCTAAACTCCTTTTGTTTACATGCTTTAATATATACATATATGATTTTAGCATGTTTTGTTTTTATCATTATGTTTTATGCTTCATGTGGTAAATACTAGTTTAGATATAGTTTTTGTCAAAACTTGGATATATACTTGTACATATAGTGAGCAACATTTGATTCATATATGTTTGCACTTCATTGTTCATTTGTACTCACTATATGCACATGTATAGACTAGTTTTGATGATTTCATCATTTACACTTGTTTTGCCTATTTACATGTTTTTTTACTTCATGTATATGCTATTTTTGTTCAAATCTAATAAATATACATGTATACCCCTTGAGTTATTTGCCTTCATACAATTTATATTATAGACTCTTTTATGCTTGGGATATGTATGCATATTATTAGTTTTGATAAAAACAAACATACACCTATAAGTTTATTTTTAGATGAAAAATGAATTTTTATGATTTTCATCTTTTATGAAAAATGAATTTTCATGTTTGAGCTTCATTGATTATCTTCATGGAAAATGCTAATTACATGATTCTTGTACACTCACACTTTATTTGTTTATTCATGACTTTATTTCATGATTATTTTTGAGCCTTATAGATTTCTAGTATCAACCTTTATGTATTTAGTATGTTTCATGATAGACATATGATTTGGTTTTATGTTTTGAAGGATCTTTAACTAGTTTTTCAAAAATTACTTTTAACTAGTTATTTATTCTTCATTTGGTAGTGTTTTCACAATAAAAATATTTTCAAAATCCTATTTTTAAAACCCCTACCAACCCCTTTTAAGGGCGGACGGATGGGCGAGCATGCCTTGTATGCATTATTGAAAATCTTTTTTCTTGTGCATGAAAAAGGGTGGTTTATTATGAGTTATATACTTGATTTACATCATATTTTTAATTGGTATCTCAATTGATCTTTTTTTATATATACTCATATTTTGTTTTCTATATATGTATGCCTTCTCATTTCAAATAATATCAATTTCTATTGGTATTCTCTTTTCATACATATATATGATTTGTTTGTGCTTGAGTTACAAGATATTTACATATTTAAAGCACAAAGTATATTTATGCTAAGCTTGAATTAAATATTGATTTCAATTGATTTTCTCAATTGGTACTTTTTATAAGCTTATGCATTATTTTCAATTGGTATTTTTATTGATATCACAATTTATAATAAACTTCAATTGGTATCTATTTAATTTAATTGGTATCCATATATTTCAATTGGTATCAATATATTTCAATTTTCAATTGGGTTTAAATTTCATTTGGTATTAATATATTTTACCTATTTGGTATCAAAATTTTTCATGTATTTCTATTGGTATCAAAATTTAATATAAATTTAAATTGGTATCAAAATAATTTCTTTCACTGATATCAAAACGTAAAAATGTTTCAATTTTTCAATTTCAATTGATATCACAAATTTCCTATTTCATATGGTATCTATATCTTGTGATATCTTGATTTGTTGATTTAAGACAATTCAAAATTTATATTGTTTATTTACAATTAGTATCTTAAAAAATTTTGTTTATTTACAAAGGTATCTCAAAATGTGTTTTATTACCTTGAGTAAATTTCAAAATTTGTTTTAAGTAATTATCAAAAATTTGATTTAAAAATGTTTTGATGTGTATTGCCTATATGCAAGGGGAGCTTAACATCTCTTTTACATATAGATTCATGTTGAGTGTATAATATATTGAGCAGCTTGACAACTCTTCTTTATGCGATACACGTGTTTAGGAGGAGCTTCACATCTCCTCTTATACATTGCATAATATGCGTTATGTGAGTTAGGTCTTGTCATCTCTTCTTCATGTAATGCATATATGTAGGGAAGTTAACTTAGCGTCTTCCTCTTCATGAATGTATATCACATATATCTCTTTATTGGTTGATTTGATTTCACCCCTTTGTTGATTTTTGTTTTTAACAAAAAAGGGGGAGAACATTGTTTTGTGTTTACTTTAACCCCTTTGTTGATTATTGACAAAAAAAGGGGAGAAGTATTTTAGTATATATGCATGCTTTTCCTTGCTTTATACAAAAAGGGGGAGAAAGATTTTGAGTTTATAGTTCTTGCATATATCGAGTTTATGCATGTTTATGCATTGTTTTTATGCATCTTTTGTTTTACAAAATGGAAAAATGTTTTTGAAAGTTTAAACAAAAAGGGAGAGAAAAGTTTTTGAAAAAAGGAGTTTGGATTTGTGTTTTGTCTCTCACCTTATTTATGCATATATGTTTGTTTAGTTTCATGCACTTCATTGCCATATCTTATTATTTTATCGCTATGCATGAGTTAAGGGGGAGCTTCTTTGAAGCTTTACTTTAATCTATGCATATATAACTCCATGAGTTTTGTCATCATCAAAAAGGGGGAGATTGTTGGCCCAAAGGCCCATCACTCTAGTTTTAATGATGATTCACTCATGTAGTTATAGTACTAATAACCTTGTGTTTAATTAGTCTCAGATTTGTGATTAAGATCTTAGTAAGTGTTTAGCTTCAACAAAGGATTTAAAGTCAAGTTTTCGAGCTAACACGGTTTGATTCAGAAGCCTATGCATCAAGACCATATCTAGTACTCAAAAGGAGCCTAACTCTTTGGATCAAAGTTTGGACCAAGTCAAGAAGGATAAGAAGACTTCAAGTGAAGGTCTTCAAAAGGAGACTTGTGTCTAGGTTTGTTTTTATAAGATTTTATTTTTAGCTAAAGTGTAAAGGATAAGATAGTTGGTGGATTGCTCAAGTATACCATATACACTCACACACAAGATTTAGATGTGTTTTCATAAAAGAGTTTTTATTTTGAAAAAATAAAAAAGAGTTTTCATTTTAGAAAAATACCGTTTTGATTTTTGGAGTTTAATATATATATCTTTAACCAAAACTAATTTTAGTGTTTATTGTCAAAAACATAGATATTTCATCATGTATGTGCGGATCATATCCATACACTCTATGCTTTAAAAATGTTTAAATTATCTTGTTTTTGTATTTGGAGAAGTTTTGGAAAAACCAATTTGGAAAATACGGCATTTGTTTTATGCCAAAATTTTTAAGTTAACAAAATAGTTCAAAATGTTTGTAACATGTCTTGATTTTACTTAAACATATTAGTATATCAAAGTATTATACTAAAACTATTTTTGTAGATTTTTAGAGATTTTATGGAATTTTAATTAAGTCAAAAAGCCAAGTTTTAAGTCCCTAAAATGTTCTGGTCTGGCTTCTACCGGTTGACCGGACTGGTCGACCGAGCCAGGAGTCGGTCGACCGAGTCTGCCGACTGACGTGCATAAACCTGCACGCCAGGTTTGGCTGGAGGGCCGATCGACCGTCCAGAGAGCTCTGCCCTCTGGAAAGCCCCGGTCGACCGAGTCGGTCGACCGGCAGAGAGTTCTGCTCTCTATTCCATGCCACGGTCGATCGGGCCGGTTGACCGAGGCTCCAACGGTCAGATTTCTGACCGTTGGTGGTCAACCGACAGCTGTCCAAGCTGAAGATTAAGCCCAACGGCTAGTTTTTGATGGCCTATTTAAAGGGGCTATCATGGGCTGTTTTCAACAAGATTTTAAGTGGGTTTTTGCACCAGTTTTTCTTACCCTATTAAGAGGTTTTCTCCACATGTTTAAGAGCCAAATACTTCCATTAAAAAGGAGAGTTTATCAAGAGTTTATCAAAAGTGATTTTCTTGAGTTTTTCACTACAACTTCCATCCTTATTTTTCTCACAAACACTTGAGCTATCCATTGATATATCTATCTTATAGGAGTGTTATTATGAGAGTGATTTTAGGTGATCAAAGTATTGTGATCACCAAAGTTCTCATTCTTGTTTTGAGGCGACGGACTTGCGGGTTCGCGGTGTTTCGAGTTCTAGTGTGAGCTCATTGTAGAGGTGCGGCCTCGGAAAGCTAGTGGGCTTGCTGTGTGTCGTTCTTGCGAGAACAAGAGAGGGACTAGAGAGTCCAAAGAGCTTGTAGGTGTTGCGGCACCAAGTGATCCGGTGAGATCGATTTTGGTGAAAATCCTTCATAGTGTTGAAGGCGGGGATGTAGAGCAAGTGTGCTCGAACCTCGAAACAATTCTCCCGTATTTGCTATTGCTCTCTCTCTCTCTCTCTTACTTGTTTATATCTTGCATGCTTATATTGCTTTCATCTTTATATGCTTGATATATATTTGTGCTCATATTGTTATATGCTTGGAGATTATTTGCTAACACTTGTATTCAACCAACAGAGCCAACGCGGCACCTCAACTCTTATTTAGAGGAATCTTGAGGAGTCAGTCCAGAGCCCTTCACGGGGAATTTGGCTACACTCTTGTGTTATACTTAGTGTATTTACCTTAAGAAGTTTTAGCTTGCATAAATAGTTTTAATTCCGCATTAATTGACCATTAGATTAGCTAGTCACCTATTCACCCCCTCTAGGTGATTACAGTGTTGGCTTTGTGCCTTGCCTCTAGTGAGAGGTTGTATTAGTTAAGAGAGGAGTTGTGTACTCCCAATTGTATTTGCCTAAATCCTCAGTGGAGGTTCCCTGTGTGGGAAGTCCTGTGTGGACGAGTTAGTGAAAATCCTTCTGTGTGAAGGCGGGGACGTAGAGTTAGGTGCGAGAACCTCGAAACATATCCTTGTGTTTGTGTTTGATCCACTTTCTCTAACTCTCTCTCTCTCTTACATTGTGCATTGATTCGTATTGTTCATATCATATACATGCTTGGTTTGTTTGTGTGCCATACTTGTGTTAACCAAGAGAGCTTCATATAGCACCTCAACTCTTATTCAGAGGAATCAAGAGGAGTTAGTCCAGAGCCTTCACCGGGAATTTAGCTACACTCTTTGGTTACACTAAGTGTGTTGCATTAAGTTTTTAAATTCCGCATCATTTGTCATTAGATTAGCCTTACACCTATTCACCCCCCTCTAGGTGTACTTTCAGACTCTCAGAAATCTTCACTAAAGGATTAGAATTTGAGTGAAGAATTGACTGAAAAACAGATTTTTGAACAGAGTTTTTGGGCAGAAAACTATTGATTTGAATTAGTGTTTTTAGCCTAGGACAACATTTTTATTTATAGCTAAAATCTATAGTCAGTTAGGGTAGTTATCAGGATAAATTTGAATATTGAAACGTTGGATAAAACACCAGAAATCAGAAACTATCTAACAGTTAGAAACAGCCATTAGTCGACTTGGGTTGGGGGTTAGTCAACTAGGGTATTGATTTTGCCTGGACTAGTCAACTTATAAAGAAGGCAAGTCGACTACAAAAGGTCTGATACAAAAGACATATTTCTGGAAACTGAAATTAGTCGACCAGCAGATAATATTAGTCGATTAAACTAAGTATTAGTCGACAAATAAAATTGATAAGTCGAGTAACAATGTTAACTGTCAAGAAATAGAGAGTTGCTAATTTTTTAGGACAGAAGTTAGTCGACTACAGGAAATCTCAAGTCGACTATAGGATGTATAAGTCAACTAATAAGGCTTACGATGTGTGTGTGTGTGTGTGTGTATTTTTAAGGCTTTTAACATTCTAATAAACAATATAATACACATCTATAGCCATCATCCTTGGGAAGTCTTGAGCATGTAGACCTCTTACATAAGCTTGTGAGATCGAGCTTCACTGAAATGACTTCATAAATATATCATCAAAATCAAGTTCCAACATTCTCCCCCTTTTGATGATGATACTTTGTGTGCATGAATACTCCCCCTGCAGAGAATATGTTATATGTTCTCCCCCTACGTAGAACATGTTATAACAGATATAGAAAACATGTGTTCTCCCCCTGCAAAAAATATATCATAACATATATATACATATGATAAATGTTTGAAATATTTTTCTTATTAAACTTTTATTTGGTACCTGAAAGATAAACATAAAAATGGTACCAATCATTTATAAGATCAAAGCATTAACATTTAGAAATCCAAACCCAATTTGAATTTGGTTTTCATCTGTTAGTATACATATAATTGCATGAATTACATATAGAATGCATTTATGATGCAATATAAGTATTTTTATCAATAATGCTTAAGTTTTTAGGAATCCATATGAACTTATTCTTAATTCTTTTTGAAATAATATCAGTATTTCTTTTCACAAAAGAATTATATGGATTATGATTCTTTTTATAAAAATGTATAAATTTTCCACTTTGATTTAAGAATTCAAGACCATAATGATTATGTGACATCTTTTGATATGATAACAAATCATTTAACTTTTCTTTTCCTTGATTAAATTTAGTCACATTTTTCAAAATCTCTTTATACTTCATTTTGAAACTTGACATTTCTTTATCTAAAACAGAAATTCTTTCATTTAAAGACAAAGTTTCTCTTTTCAATAAAATATTATTTTGTAATAAATTCTCATTATCCTTTTTCAATGATGATATAACTTTTTCAAAATCATCTTTTTGAGAATTTATAAAGAAATATGAGAAACATAACATGAATTTTCTATGATAAGTTTTTCATTTTCCTTTGACAAAACTTTATTCTTTATCTTTTCATTCTTAAAATCATTGTACAATCATGAAATGCATCTAAAAGTTCAATATATTATACCCATCTTCTTCTTGGGCCATAAAACATATGTTGGCATGTTCAGTGATTTCTTCTTCGTCAGAGGAAGAGGAATCACTATTTTCCCATGATACTTGATAGTCTTTCTTCTTTTTGAACTTTTTGTTCTTGAATTTACCTTTGTATTTTAGCAATGGGCAATCTTTCTTCATATGACATCTTTTATTACAATTAAAACATTTAAACTTACCTAACTTTAAGAACATCATAAATATTATTCCTTTTACATAACCAGTCTTAGAAAATCATCACAGAGTCATCATGGTCTATACTTATATCCAACAAAAGAATGTGACTTGGTAGAATAATTGACTTGGGTTCAAGAGTGATAGGTTCGGGAATCATTACTAACTCGAAAAAATAAACTTTGGGTTCGAGAGTTGGTTTTTGTTCAAGAGTTGAGTCCAAATCAAAGAATTTAATTTCACATTCTTTTCTCATCAATAAAATGTGACTATCTGATTGAGTTGAAACTTGCACACAGAAAATATAGAATTTCAGAACTTTAAGAATAGAATGTGCAAGTTCTCGATACTACCGCGATAGCTAGTATCTGTGCGGGTCGTGATCCACAAGAAGGAACTAGCGATAGAAGCTTTTAAGTAAGTTTATTTCTTTTGGAGTTTATAAAAATATGTTAGGAATTTCTTCTCAGATTTAGAAAAATAAAAAAAATAGTTAAGTCAGAAGATGTGAAGAAGATGGTAAAAAAAAGATGATGATGATGTTATTGTCTTATTTACAAAAGAAAAGGAAACACTAAATAAAGAGGAGAATGTTGGTTCTGGAGTAGAATTCTAAACTAAGAATTTAAAGAAAACTAAAAATTCTTACTTACCTCTTTCGTGCTCATATGCCTTGGATCCGTCGCTACGACTTACCTAGTCTCTGAAGGCGATTAAGCATAGCGTGTAGGATCTTCTCCGTTCCCGATCTACACTATGAATAAAAGGGCAAGCTAAACTAACAAAAGAATAATTATTCATCACCATAGGCCATCAAGGGCTCTTGTAATGGCGAAGCAGTCTTGAGGCTATTGGATTCACTTAGATTATAAACACATCAGAGAAAAGCAAACAAAAATAAGAAAAAGAAGAAAAAGTAACTTTCGATTCGATTGAATAACAATGAAAGAAAAGCTGAAAACTTATACCAGTGTCACTCTCTGTACAAGCTCCTCTCTCATTCCTCTATGAAACTCTTATCTCCTCTTAGATACATACAGAAAAATAAAAATTACATTAAAAGAGAAAAAGGAACCTTGGTTAAACCTATACAAAAATCTATTCTATTCTCTGCTTGACGTCCCCTCTGCCTCTGATGTGTGGGGTATTTATAGGATAAAAATGGATAAGGAACCGAGTCGAAAGATCGGGAGAGATGGCTATTCTGAATTTGAATCCTCCCCTTATCTCTAAACTTAATTTGATGTGAATATTTAATTCTGATCTGCAGCTTATTGGCATGTTGATTACTGAATACAGCTTATCAAATGATAGAATTAGAAACAGTTATCAACATAAAAGTTGTAACCCTTTAAGTCTTCTTTCTAGATCATCTTGAATCGTCAGATTTGAGTTTCGGTAGCGGAAGTTATGATTCAAATACTAAAATGTATCTAGTCTAAATTCGAGTCTAAATTGCTTCATCTCATCTATTGATCTTCTCTCTATCCACTTATCCTTTTGGATTTTAAATTTCAGCTTTAGATTTGATGATCTATCTTTTTATCCTAAGTGAAACTTATAGGGTCTTCTTCTAATTCATTTTTCTTTTGAATTTGAATGATATTATCTTATCTGATATACCCGGTCTTCAGATAAGATGGCCTTTAGAACCCCTGGATTTGAATCGATCCCCTTTCTTTTGAACTTTTAGATTTAGTTGGATAAATCTGTCTATCTCTCTCTCTTTTCTTCCTTAATTACCCTACGCGCCATTAAACATGAAATACATTAATAACAGAGTTTTATTCAAATAAAAATATAGAAGTGTGACAATATGATATGAAAACATGCAACACACGTGTGTGATCACACCCCCACACCTATTTTTTGCTTGTGCTCGAGCAAAACATCAAAACTAAACCTAAAAATTTATTAGACCACTTTCGCAGGCCACGCGATTGCACTGAACATGTGCAACAAGTCGTTAAACTTTTAGGTTTCCCCTAGAGGACGAGTTTTATCTCGTAAGGCTTTCTAGTGGATTATACCCGCAAAATCCATAAAGAAAGAGAAACAAAGAGTTAGTATTTTCGAAAAAAGTATTTTGAAAGAGAAAAATATTTGAAGTATTATTGTAAAAGTTTAAGAAACCTATAAGTTAAAGGAAAACTGAATTTTTCATTTCTAAATTTAGTCTCTATTCAAAAACATGTTATCTATCAAAGTAAGAAGTCAAATTGTATTTCTCATTTAGTCTATTATTCTACGCTAAGTCATGTGCAGCATGTGACCGTGAAATTTTGACTTGGGGTTCTTTAATTAACTCTAATGCCTTATTTTTTAATATTTTTGGTGGTATTATTCCTTAGTTCTATTAAGCTTTCTAATCTGCCCATGTAACGAGCCTTTTGTCAGTGATTCCCAAATAGAACGGTTTTAGGGAACCGAATGAGAAAACACCCCAAGGAATTAAGGACTGGTGCAAACAAGGCAACAAACTTAATCTTTCTAAAACACGTGACATGCATCATCAGGCAATTACCCCTGTTCCCGGGGTTATGATATCTTTTATTAACAAGTAATAATGTAAGCTACTATTAAAATAAAATAGTGATCGGATATCTACAGCAACTGATGATGTCAATAATAACTGATAACTGAGTAACTGAAAACTAATATCTGATAACTGAATAGCTATTAACTGACATTAAATGGAGTATACTGGAGATATAGAGTCACTATTTATAACTATGCACTAATCATTGATAACTGAAATAGATATCTGACAACTATGATAAACTCTGAAATACGAGATCACCAATATTAATAAAATCAATCTCGCAATAACCCTATCTCTATAACTGAATAACTACAATAACTAAGAACTAATCATAAAGTGAACCATCGAATATCCTCGAGATCAATTTAAATCAACAACACCAAAATCATAACTGAATAGTGAAACATCCTCAAACAACATGTAATCTAAAGTAGTTCATTTCTAAAAGTCAACATCAACCAACTCATCCATACTCCAATAATATAATCGGGGGTAAATCTGGAAATACTCATAACTATGAATCCAACTACATTAATCTTATCAGAACACTATTCAAAACCCTCTGTAAGAAATATAGATCTCAAGTCAGCTCCAACTCTAACTAAGTTCATGTACAAAACTAAGTATCAGGAAGATCATCCATAAGTTCAATCAATAAATAAATTTCTCATCTATTACTATACTCAACCTTCAAGTCCAATCAATTTTTATCTGAGTAATCATCAAAGAAATAAATATCAAGTCTGATAATTAACCGGATAAAATATAAATCTTTAACCATAATCACGAACCAATCCAACTCAAGATCAATCTAGTATATAGTCAAATATTCATCTTAACTAGATCGAAACTGAAATGATCAATGACTAGACATGAAATGATATAGAACAACTAACATCTTGATGAATCA
The DNA here is from genome assembly GCA_038442645.1 of Agave tequilana. NCBI lineage: Eukaryota > Viridiplantae > Streptophyta > Magnoliopsida > Asparagales > Asparagaceae > Agave > Agave tequilana. The sequence continues at coordinate 424,038 of JAVJIF010030278.1, forward strand.
GTACCGAGTCCATATACATTTTAACATCATGATTACCTCTAATCAATTATCTGAAAAAATACTCCATATAAATATATTATTATCCTTTAATATGAACTAGGCTAGCTAACTAGTGGATTAAAACGAGTAATAGTACAAGATATATCGCTACTAGGCCTAAGCCAATAGCGACAAACTACTGACACATGAAATGACGCTGATAAAAGATCATATCAACTAAATAAATAAGGGGAATGCTCATTGATGCCTCATGAAATAATACAGTAATCATACTGATAAAATATATCAGACGGTTACATGAAATGATACAAATAAAATACAAATTCTTATTGACAATAGTAAATAAGAAAATAATACAGAAGCGAATACTCACATAAAATGACGCGATTTTGAATCTGAAACGTCGTCTGGTCTTCATTACATGAACCATAGGGATTTCCAAATCATCTCATGGGTCGATCTTCGAATCGCCAGTGTATCGGATCCATAACGGGTATAAATCTGAATCTCTCGTTTCCTAATTCGGATCGCACGAACGAGTCTGAATCACTGCAACATGCAATCAACACACATGCACACAGACACATACGTGTACACTCACATACGAGTATACACACAAGCACATGCAAACACTTTATATATACATACCCACACATACATGTACTATCATATAATAACACACTCAATTATATGTACATAATACACATGCATATGTTCATACACTCACACTTACATTAATACACACCCAAATTAACACACACATTTAAATTACACACATTAATACACCATGCAATATACACATAATTATACATTAATTAAAACATACCCCAAGCACGCAGACACCCTTCATTTAAATGCACATACATATATAAAAAACACATGCCTAACATACATGCATACATTATTCACACACATCATACTCCCCTGCAGTAATACATATAACATACTATGAGAGAGAGAAATAAAAAATAAAAGGAACCTGAGAAAGAGAGGTGGCTTGGTCGTGGCTCACGCACGTAGGGGCTCTTGCTCGCCGGCGGAGGCCGCGGAAGATATCGGTGACTCCGATCAATTACCGAGGTCATCATGGTGTTCCAGCGAGATGTCAGAGTGTCCGGGATATGGATGGTGGAAGTGGGAGCCCAGCCATGGAGGAGGAGCACGGCCGTGGAGAGTGGGCAGCAGTAAGGGCAAGGGAGGATAAGGGACTAATTGTGGGCTAGGCCAAGGTTCTGTTGGTGGTGAAGCCAGGTGCGGCAGCAGGCCATGAGGGGTGTTACGAATGTGGGGGTTACGCTATGGGCTTGGGGAGTGGTGCTCCAGGCCTGGAGATGTGGATGGTGCAAGGCCATGGCTTGGTGCTGTCGAAGGAGAGGAGGAAGCCCGGGGTAGGGGTGGTTGTGCTCTGCCAAAAGAGAGTTACCAAGTTTAGATGTGCACAAGAGGATCTCGACTAGAGAAGAGAAGAACAACTGTAGATGGAGCATGAAGATTAGGTTAGGGATAATTAGGGTTAAGGTTAGAATTAGTGAATAGGATGATTTATATAGTGGATGAAATTGGGTTTGGGTTTGGGTCTAATGGGTTTTGGGTACGGATTATTGGTTTTGGTTTGGGTAGAGATAATGGGCATTGGTGTAGGCTAATAGGTTTAGGATATAGGGTAAATGGGTAGAAAGAATGGATATAAGATTAAAGGGTAATGGGATATAGGAATAATGAAATGCAATAATAATATTACATAATAATAATACTAATTACAATCTAATATAAACAACAAGAATAGTAGTAGTAATAATAATAACAATTATGGTAACAAAATAATATTAATAATAATTAACAATACCAAAGAAATAATAATAGTAACAACAATTAACAATAATAATAGTAAGAGTTACTCATAACCATTAATAATAATACTAATTAATAAAATTGATAATTATAAATAATAAATAATCATAATCATAATGAAATAGTTACAATAACAATAGTAATGATAATTAATAACAATCATTATCACTAATATTAATACTAATATTAAAATAAATACATAAAATAATACTAGCACTAATAATAATAATATAATAATCCATAGTAATAGAAAAAATACTAGTTAGTAATTAAAATGCTAACAAGTAATAATGGTAAATATATAAAGCCAAATTACCATTTAATACTCCAAAATAATTTATATATTTAATATGATAATAATCACAAGAAGAAGAGCAATAAAATATGTTAATTAATAATAATAATAAAATAACCAGTAAATCAAAATAAATATTTTCAAAAATAAAAATAAATATTTTAAATTAGGTATATTAAATATTGCCTTCGTGTATTCATTGTTGTTTGATTGTATATGTCATATATTTTGTGTGTACTCATTTCATGTTTGGATATATATACATGTATGCATTAGTTTTTTAAAAAACTTACATATATTTTGAATTTTGATTTTACATCCTAACTGTGTTTCTTGAATTGTCTTTAATGAAAAAAGAATCTTTCATGATTTGTGTTTTCATGTTTATGAAAAAAATGTTATATGGTTTTTTATGAAATTGAGCTTCATTGTTTTATCTTCATGAAAATGCTATTCACATGAATTCTGTGTACTCACATTTTGTTTTCTCATGATTTAATATTCATGAGCTCATATATGCTTTATAGATTTTTGAGTGTCAATTTTTCTGAAATTAGCATGTTTTCATGAGATATACATGATTTGGTTTATGTTGAAAGAATCTTAAACTAGTTTTCAAAATTATTTTAAATTAGTTCTTTTATTCACTAACCGGCGATGTTTTCATAGCTACTCAGCTATTTTTAAAATATTATTTTTGAAGACTTCTACCCTTAGAGGGCGGTTGGATAGGCGACCTTGTCTTATATGCTTTTAATGACTATTCTTTTGACATGTGCATTAAGGGCGGTATATCAATGAGTTATACACTTGTTTATCATAAAAATAATTTTTGTATACTCATTCTTATTTATTTATATATGTACGAATCATATATCAAATAGTAATTTAATTATCATACATACTTATATATGATTTCTTGTGCTTGTTTAACATTGTCCATACATATTTTGATAGCACAAATTATTTTTATGCTAAATTTGATTTGATTTCAAATGTATTAGTACATTCTTTTAAAAGCTTGTGCATTAGTTTTGTTGGTGTTTCAAAAAGGAGAAGAAATTTCTTAAGTTTACTATAAATTGGTATCAATTATTACAATTAGTATCCATCTTCCAAAATTGTTTTAGAATTTCAAAATTGGTATCATGGGTATTCACTTTCTATTTGATTGATTTCATATTTAAACCTTCATTTACTATCAATATTATTTTGCAAATTGGTATCTATGCTTATGCTTTCAATTGGCATTCAAGTTTTGTGTTAAAATTGGTATCTTAAATAATCATAGTTTTATTTTAATTTCAAATTTTTTTTTGATGCTTATTGCCTATATGCAAGAGAAGTTAACTTAACGTCTTTTCTATATGTAAATTTATAAGGAGTGTATTATATAAGGAAGAGCTTGACCTCTCTTCTCTCTATATAATACACATGTGTAAGGGGAGCTTAACATCTCCGCTTATACTTTATATACTATGCTTATGTAAATTAGGGGTAAGTCATTCCTTATTCATATAATGCACGTATGCAGGGGGAGTTAACTTCGTGTCTCCTCCTTTTGTAGATTTATATCACATATACATGTATTTTGTCTTGTGTACCCTTTTTTATGAATTGACAAGAAGGGAGAAAGAAATTAGAGTTGATATATGCATGCTTGTATTCTATGTTTGCATATATGTATTTATATTCATGATTCATGTTCATGAATTGTCTGGTATCTATGAAGTTACATTGAATATTTATATATTTTATGTTATGTATGGGTTAAGGGGGAGCTTTTATAAAGCTTTTCTCTATTCATACATATATAACTCTATGAGTTTTGTCATCATCAAAAAGAGGAAGATTGTTGGCCAAAAGCCCATCACTCTAGTTTTGATGATGAATAACTCATGTAGTTATAGTACTAATGAACTTATGGTGTTTATATTTCAGATATTGATCAAGATCTTAGTTGGTGTTTAGCTTATTTGAAGCTAACATATGGTGATTCAAAATCTCAAGCTTATAGAACATATCAAGCACTCTAAGAGGAGTCTGGCTCGGGAATCAAGTTTGGATCAAGTCTTGAAAAAGAAGATCTACAAGAAAACTTGAGTATAGATTTTGTGAGTTTAAATCTCTTGTAAAGAATAAATTAGTTTTGATTGCTCATGCTTACACATACACAAAAAAAAATTTGGTTTCAATTTAACCAATTTACGTTTCGTATTTTGCTTCTCATCAAAATAGCTTTATATCTTTTAGTTTGTATATCTATACACAATTGAGCTTCAAAATGTTTGAACAACTTATTTTTGTATTTATGAAGTTTTGAAAAAACTGGTATTTATTTTAAAAGTTTACATACCTAGTTTTCCGATTTTGGTATTTTACAAGGATTGATTTTTGATACATGTCAAATATTTTTTAATTTTTATATCATATTTAAAACATGTATCTCATAGTCTATGTATTGCCAAAATACTTCTTAAACCAATATAAAATATTTAAAATAAGTTTGATTTCAAAAATTATCTGAAAACAGTGTTTTAGGCTCGGCCGGTCGACCGGACATCTGGGCTAACTTTGGGTGACTGTTTGTGCATGTTGTGCATATTTATCGGGTGACCGACCGGTCGACCGGCAAACCTAGTGGTCGACCGGGTGGTCGACCGACTGTCACACCCGTCTCGATTTGGCTCGATCGACCGCTAATTTGCTCAAATATCCTTTTCAGTAATTTGGCTATAACTTTTATTTTAACATTCAATCAATATAAATTAAATTTCATTTCAAAGATAACTTTGAAGGATACATTTCTTACTGAATGATCGTTTTCTAATTCAAATGTTAAAGTTATCAAATATTAGTTTGAAGTCAATTCATGTTCTGAAAATAATTTACAGTTTTCTGATTTGGCATATTTTATTATTTTGCTCATATCTTTTAATTCTAAGATCAAATTGATATCCTTTAAGTTTCATTATAAAGAAAACTTAAAGATCTACAAATTTTTCCAATATGTTTTATTTCAAAATCTGAAAGTTTTAGATCACAAAATGGTGCTCAAAGTTAACCTATTGAGCAGACTCGTCTCAGGTTGGTCGACCGACCGGTTGACTGACAGGCTTCAATGGTCAGAAATTTGACCATTAGATGGTCGACCGATCTGTCGACCGACAGGCCATTTCTGGCACCTTTTTGACCCCAATGGCTATTTTTTTGGCCTATAAATATGGGGCTTTTGGGTGAATTTTCAAGACAATTTTTAAGAGCTATTTTTCTTACATTCAACTGAGTTTTCAAACAAGTTTTTGGGCCTCAAAATCTGCATTTTTCATTTGTTTTAAAGTTTTAAAAAAATCAAAGAAAATAAGTTTTGTTAATTTAAGTTTCAAATTTTCAATTTCTACATCATTCAAGAAGTTTTCCAAAGTATTTTTTGTACTTCTTTTCCAAAATTATTGTTTTCTTACAAGCTTGAGTTAATCATTGCAAAATCTATCCTCTAGGATCTTGTATTATGAGAGGTATTGTTTATGATCTTTGTTGTCACAAAGTGCTGTAAAACTTTTCTCTTTTGCTTTGTACTTTGGCTTTGTGACTTCCCTCTTGTGTAGAGGTGATTGTTTTATACTTTGACTTTGTGCTTTGGCTTTGTGCCTCCTCTTGTGTAAAGAATTGGGCTTGTATCCTTTATGAAGTCATTAGTGGAGAGAGTTGAAATCCTTCTAGGTGAAGGCGGGGACGTAGAGCTTAGTGTCGAACCTTGAAACTTATCCTTGTGTTTATATTTGGCTATCTCTCTCTAAACTCTACTCTCTTTATATTTTGCATTGCTATTATTGTTCAATTACACATACTTATTATTGTTTGTGTCCTCATACTTGTTATAATCAAAGAGAGCTAATGAAACATCTCAACTCTTATAAAAAAGAAATCTTTCTAGAGCCTTTCACCGAGAATTCAGTTTCACTCTTTGGATATCTATTGTGGTAGCGTAAAAGTTTTTAATACTACACCTATTCACTCCCCTTTAGGTGTACTTTCAATTGGTATCAGAGCTAGTGCTCCTGATATTTGGTTTAACAACTGAGAGTAATCATGTTTTTGCTAATCTCTATATTTTCTTTACACATTCTTTTTACACAAACTCATGGATTATCTTACTCCACCTATATTTGATGTTTCTAATATTGACATGTGAAAATTTAAAATTAATTCATATCTTAAAGCCTTTGAATTACATGTTTATCTTGCCACCACTAAGAAATCTTATATTGAAATGGCAAATACTTAGAGGATGCACAAGCCATGATTGCACTAAAGCAAACACTTAGCAATACTTTTTTTTTTAATTTCTCATTATAATTCCGCTTTTGTAGTATGGAACACATTGATCCCTCTTGAAGGACAAAGTTCAAACGATTTGAAAAGAGAATCCAGTGAAGATAATTCCGACCAAGCTTTTTTCATCATCCAAGGGAATGACTCTCTTGAGGTAAATTCAATATCTAACCTTGATGATTGTGTTAGTATATCTAATGATAATGTTAATATGTCTAATTAGGATGCACATATGTTGAATGAGCTTGCTTTGTTTTGTGAAGATTTGCTGAGAAAATATAAATTGTTAAAAAATAAAGATTTACAATTAAAAATGGAAAATAATTCTTTGTCTTCAAAATTAGATTGTGATTTGAAAAAAAGAATAAATTTCAAAGGAGAAGGATATTGTTTTAAAGGAAAATGAGCTTTTATCTTTAAAACTTGATTTGATTTTAAATGACAAGGAAGTTATTTTGAATAATAATGTTTCTTTAAATAACTAAGTTGATTTTGTTTTGAAAGAAAGAGATTTTGCTTTAATTGAAAAGAATTCTTTGAAAACTCTACTTGGTTTAGTTTCAAAAAAATGAAAATTTGAAAATTAAAAATGTTTTGATTTCAAAGGAAAAAGATTCTTTGGAAAAAATTTTGAGTCAAATAGAAAAGGATTTTGTTTCTCATACTATGTCTATTTCTTCTTCCATTATTAATGATGATATATACGTTTTGTAACACCCCGCTCCCAGAATACGTACTTAGTTGCGTGTTCAGATTTTTCGATCATATTTTTTGATTTACTTCCTGTATTTATTTTGTATTATGAATTATTTATATGATCGTTTTGTCTTGGATCCGGATTCGTGGACTCAGAGTCTGCTCTTCTCTAAATCAGGGACCCGATCCTAGTGTCTTACTCAATTTGTTCTTTCCGGTATTCATATTTGATCAATTTCAGTTTCAAACATCATTTTCTAATATTTTAGATTTTCTATAATTTTCTGAAATTTTCCTGAATTAAATGGAAAATCTTCAAAACCGGTATCGACCAGCACCGCTGACCGATTCCTGGATTTTTAATTTACAAATGGAGTCAAATTTTGAGAAACCGCTTTCCCATATTTGCTTAGAATAATATTTACTATCTTAATTCATTTTTTGGGAATTTTCAGAATTTATCAGATTTCTGCCAGATTTGGTGTCGACCGATATTGGCGGCCAATTCCAGGATTTTTAATTTAAAAACTATAAAGAATTTCTTGAAATGGATTTCACCATGATTCTTAGAATAATATTCTTGATTTTTGAGAATTTTTACGGGTCGTTCCGAGATACTTGATTTTCGGACGATTTCGGTATTTTTCCGAAAGTTTTCCGCATCCGCAACTGAATCCCAGGAATCCACCACTCTAATTATTTTTCCTTTTTTTTCCAAGAAAATATCTTCCTCTTTTCATTTCCTTTTTCTTTCCTTCCTTTTCCTTCCACCAAATTCTCCAAACTTCTCCATTCTTCCATTATCTTCTACATTCTTCCTCCAAAAATATCTCCTTTCCTCCAAAAATATCTTCTCCAAAATATCCAACTCCTCTCCCATCACCATGGCCGGCCAAAGAGCCACCTCACCTCTCCATTTTTACAAAAACCCCCTCCCTAAAACATTTTTACATCTCCTTCACAATTCCAAATCCTATATAAACCTTTCCTTCTCCTTTCAACTTCATTTTCTCTTCACCAACACCTTAACCACCACCAACTCCTCCTTCATCTCCACCACAACAACAACTACTACAACTTCTCCAACTTCCTACCTTCATCTTCTTCCTCCTCCATCTCTATTTAAAGCACCACAACTTCAACAACTCCACCAAAGCCTTCACCTTCTCCTTTACCTTCTCCAAAAATACCACCACCATCAAAACCCTCCACAAAACCACCACCCCATCACCACATCAAGAGCCGGCCACCTCCTTTGGATTTGGGCCGAGCTCTTCTTCGTCGATAATATCTCCGATGATTATTCCGGTAATCGTTCGCGATTATTCCGGTAATCATTACGGTGACGATTACAATGACAAACAACTAACATCACCATCACCTCTACTATTTTCCACCACCATTTTCACTTCCACCATCACTTTCACCATCACAACACCACCTCCATCTCCACTACTTTAACCTCCAAACATCACCTCCTTCACCTTCTTTTTCATTACTCCATCAAAATCTAACTCCTCCACCAAATAACACCACCACCAAAGCAAGCACCTGTCCCTTTCTCTCTCCCTCCTCCTCTCTGTATATTGCTGACGCGGATCTCACCCCCGTGTCCAGGCAACGCCTTAACGCAGATCTTCGCGTTCTTGGCATCTGTTTAAACGTGGCCTTCGCGTTCTTGTACCGACGCAACGCGGAGTCCATGCCCGCGTCTGTGTCCCTTTCATGTCTGCACGACGCAGAGCTAATGCCCGCGTCTGTGTTCTTCTCATGCTAACGCGACGCGGAACCCATGACCGCGTCCGCGTTCTTCTCGTGTCCTGACTTGAACGCGGGTCTCGAGCCCGCGTTTGTGGTACCTTTGCGATGCGATTCCCGCGTCTGTGACTCCCGCGTCTGCGACTCCCGCGTCTCACTCTCAAAACCCGCGTCTCCCTGTGCACTCTCTCCTTCCATATACTTCTCTCTCTAGTTTTCCTCTCTCTTTCTCTCTCTAACTCTTTCTCTCTCCTCTTCACTTATTATATTTATGGCGCGTACGCGAGTTCCATGGATTTCAGAGTTTTCGGTTCTTCCGGAGATTTAGGCAAGTGTCCTCGCTCTCGCCTCCATTTGGGTTTCCCCGCCTTGTCGGGTCGACATGTATTTTATTCCATGTTTATATGTATTTTGCTGCTTTGTACTATGCGTGGCCGACCCTTCGTGGTCGTTGAACTCTGGGTTTCTGCCCCTCCTGGGATGGCTGGTAGCCACCGAGAGTGCGCTTAAACCCTGAGCGTTCTTGGTCCCTCAGCCTTTAGCCTCCGGTCTCTCACTATCTCGAAAGGGAAGTGATTGGGACCGTCAGGTCTCTCCGTCCTTCAGCCTCGGTCTCTCACTATCTCGAAAGGGAAGTGATTGGGACCGTCGGTCTCTCCGTCCTTCAGCCTCCGGTCTCTCACTATCTCGAAAGGGAAGTGATTGGGACCGTCAGGTCTCTCCGTCCTTCAGCCTCCGGTCTCTCACTATCTCGAAAGGAAGTGATTGGGACCGTCAGGTCTCTCAGCTCCGCCTGGTTATCATGATCAGCGCTCAGCACTTTACCACTAGATTTATCTAGGCGGGATGCTGCCGGATTTCTTACTTGCACTTTAAGCCGAGTTGTCCCGGTAACCTTGCCAGACGCTCCAGTGTTAAATACTGTTTGCTGTCTGTACTTCCAGCTCGCTTAGCTCCGCTTGGTTATGCTCAGCTACTACTCTATCATCATGCCATGTATTTCCTGATATGTTAATACTTGCCATACCATTGCTTCATGCTTGTCATTTACATGCTACTAATTAACACCTGTTTGTATCACCTGACAAATGATGTGTTAACATCAGATACCCGTCATGCTACTACTTGACACTGACTCATGTTATACCACCAGTTCCCGGCGGATCCTGAATGGAACTAAGTGCCACACGGAGCAAAGTGCCACACCACACAAGTGGTGGGGGCCACCTCTTGAATCTGTGGGGGCCACCTCTAGAATCCATTCCCCTCAGAGCAAAGTGCTACATGGAACAAAGTGCCACACCACACACGTGGTGGGGGCCACCTCTTGAATCTGTGGGGGCCACCTCTTGAATCTGTAGGGCCATCTCCTGCCTGTACCTGATCTCTTGTTATGACCAGTTATGTTCCTACTCTTTACAAATGATAACTTGCACGGAGAATGGGAGGAAGTGATGAATGCCGGTATGATGCCTTGCTTATAGTAGTGGAATACCAAAACTGACGATTCGTGTTAGGGGGATTTCAGGCCCCCAGAAGATGCGTGTTAGGGGGATTTCAGGCCCCCAAATGGCTGTGTCCCGGGCGGACGGGAACTACTATAAGTATGAGCTATCAGTTCTTCATCAGCTTCCAGTAACGAACCTCGGCTTGCTTATATATGGATGTATGTGTGTTGGGATGTACACCAGGACACATACCTAGATATATGGGTCAGACGAGTAATAATAATAAAAGATGCCAACTATGTGTCCTGTTATGCCTGTTATGAACTCCCGTTATGCTTGTTATGATTCATGTTATGCCTGCTATGTACTCCTGTTATGACCGTTGTGTGATTTGCCACGAATGCTTTCATCGAATTTTACATCGGATTTTCGGTTTTATGATTATTATCATATTCGTTGCTCATACCCTGCTTTATTCCTTGTGTTTCATTCCATCAGTCTCATGTTCCTATCTTACCATACCATGAGTACTTCCTGCTTGATATCACTTGTTATATATCTACCTGCCTATACATGCTTATGCTCACGACACGGTTTTCAATGCATGATTATGATTCGGTTTTATCGATACACTTGTACTTATCTCAGCACGCCATTTGGCTTTTGTATCACCACTCGCCTGGGGAGTTCTATCTGACTCCCCTAGATCCTCATGTCCAGGTCATAGAGCTTGGAGCGTGTGGATTCCCCCAGTTGCTGATCAGAGTGGTGCAGCGGTAGCGTGGATCTCCAGCAGACCGCCCAGAGCTCTATCCTTCCAGGCCCCCCATGTGCGGCTCTAGAGTTTTCTTGTTATGACTCTGAGCCTGTCTTTGTACTGTTCATACATGTACATATCTTTGTAATCTCGCAATTGCGCATATCGGTGATGTAATATTCATGTAATATTGGATCACCTCTGGTGATAACTTTGTAATTGTACTCATGTGTTGGAATGTATAATGCACCACTTGCTTCCGTACTCTGATTCTTGCCTGTACTGATGCTTAGCGTATATACGTGAGGGTATTTTGGACCTGCGTATATACGTTGCAGTAACGTCTCCGTACCCGCAGGATCGGGGCGTTACAGGATGGTATCAGAGCCTAGGTTCTCACATCCTCAGTATGTCCAGACTGCAAATTAATGGTAAAGAAATTTGCAACTGGAATGCATGAGTCCTGGTTATACAATCCAACTACAAGTACAGAGTTATCTATTCTTGATCATCTTTCCTTTGATTCCTAATCCCTTCCATCTTTCCCCTGTTTTGGTTTTTCGAAGCCTTATACTAACTTAAGATATGAGTAGACTAGAGAGGTAGTGGCTGGTTCTGAAGAAAGCTATTATATGATCTCTTCGGCTGACTCTATGGTGCTCGGGTATTCCCAGGATTGATCCTAATCGGGTTATCTTTCAGAAGTCAGTTGTCGGAATTCTCTACGGATATTCTACATTCTCGGCTATATCTTTCAGAGTGATTGATGCCTGGTATTCGGAATTCTCAATTATCGATCTTCTTTATTATGCTCAGGACTATCAGGGTTTCCTTTATTTTCAATATTCTGGCTTACTCTCGGAGGGCGATAAAGTATGCAGTACAACTGGAACTCTATTGCAAAGTAACGACATCAGATCAGTATTATTTGTTTCTCAAGCATATTTTGGTGTTCTTATACAAATCTTGTCTTGATTAAATGTCTGACGCAAATTTTTGTTAACTTGTGATTATACATGTATAATTTGTGTGTTACACTTGATTCTTATGCTTTAAATGTTATATTGCCTTTGTGTACTCATTGTTGTTTGATTATACTTGTATGACCTAGTTTTGATGATTCTTGCATTTATACATGTACTTCTTTATTTGTTTTGATATCGCACTTGTACATGTCTTGATTCTTCATAAGAATATTTTTGCTTCATATATTTATAATTTTTTTTAAAGCTACATGTTATATTCTTGAGTCACTTAAATTATAAATGTCATATATTCTATATGTACTTATTTCATGTTTGGATATATATATGTATGCTTTAGTTTTTATAAAATTACATTTATTTTGAATTTTATTTTTACATCTTAAATGTGTTTCTTGAATAGTTTTTAATGAAAATAGATCTTTCATGATTTGTGTTTTTATATTTATGAAAAATAATTTCATATGATTTTTAATGAAATTAAGCTTCATTGCTTTATCTTCATGAAAATGATATTCACATGAATTTTGTGCACTAACATTTTTAGTTTCTCATGATTTTGTATTCATAAGCTCATATATGCTTTATAGACTTTTGAGTGTCAATTTTTGTATAATTAGCATATTTTCATGAGATATACATGATTTGATTTATATTTAAAGAATCTTGAACTAGTTTTCAAATTATTTTAAATTAGTTCTTTTATTTTTCAACCTGTGGTGTTTTCATACCTACTCAACAATTTTCAAAATATTATTTTTGAAAACTTCTAACTTTAAAGGGCGGTCGGATGGGTGACCATATGTCGTATACTCTCAATGACTATTCTTTTGACATGTGCATGTTAGAGTGGTATATCAATGAGTTATACACTTGTTTATCATGAAATTTATTTTTGTATACTCATTCTTTTTTATTTATATAGGTATACATCATATGTAAATTTTAATTGTCATACATACATACATACATACATACATACATACATAGATATATATATATATATATATATATATATATATATATATATATATATATATATATATATATATATATATATATATATGATTTCTTGTGCTTATTTAACAATGTCCTACATGTTTTGATAGTGCAAATTATTTTTATTCTAAGCTTGATTTGGTTTCAAATGTATTAGTACATTCTTTTAAAAGCTTATGCATTAGTTTTGTTGGTGTCTCAAAAGGAGAAGAAATTTCTTGAGTTTACTATCAATTGGTATCTATCTTCTAGAATTGTTTTAAAATTTCAAAATTGGTATCATGGATTTTCACTTTCCATTTGATTGGTATCATGTTTAAACCTTCATTGAGTATCAACATTGTTTTGCAAATTGGTATCTATGCTTATGCTCTCAATTGGTATTCCTAATTTTTCAATTGGCATTCATATTTTGTGTTAAAATTGGTATCTTAGAAAATCTTAGTTTCATTTTGTTTTCAAAATTTATTTTTGATACTTATTGCCTATTACAAGAGAGGTTAACTTAACGTCTTCTCTATATGTGAATTTATGATGAGTGTATTATTAAAGAAGAGCTTGACCTCTCTTCTCTCTATGCAATGCACATGTGTAGGGAGAGCTTAACATCTTCACTTATACATTGTATAATATGCTTATATAGATTAGGGTTTAATCATTCCTTGTCTATATAATGCATGTATGCAGGGGGAGTTAACTTCGCGTCTCCTCCCTTTGTCTTGTATACCCTTTTTGATGAATTGAAAAATTACGTGCTTGTATTCTATATTTGCATATGTGTATTTATATTCATGATTCATGTTCATGATTTGTTTGGTATCTATGAGCTTACATTGAATATTTATATGTTTTATATTATTCATGGGTTAAGGGGGAGCTTTTACAAAGCTTTTCTCTATTCATGCATATATAATTCTATAAGTTTTGTCATCGTCAAAAAAGGGAGATTGTTGGCCCATAAGCCCATCACTCTAGTTTTGATGATGACTAATTCAAGTAGTTATAGTACTAATGATCTTGTGGTGTTTAAGTTTATCAAGATCTTAGTTGGTGTTTAGCTTCTTTGAAGCTAACATATGGTGATTCAAGAGCTCAAGCTTATAGAACATATTAAGCGCTCAAAGAGGAGTCTGACTCAGAGAATCATGTTTAGATCAAGTCTACTTGGAGAAGAAGATCTACAAGAAGACTTGAGTATAAAGTTTGAAAGTTTAGATCTCTTGTAAAGAATAGATTAGTTTTGATTGCTCAAGCTTACACACAAAAAAATTTAGTTTTGGTTTAACCGGTTTACGTTTCATATTTTGCTTCTCATCAAAAACAAGTTCATATCTTTTTTTTTGTGTATCTATACACTATTGAGCTTAAAATATACTTGAACAACTTGTTTTTGTATTTATAGAATTTTGAAAAAAAACTAGTATTCATTTTAAAAGCTTTCATACCTAGTTTTTTGGTGTTGGTATTTTACAAGAATTGGTTTTTAATACATGTCCAATATTTTTCATTTTTTTTATATCATATTTTAAACATGTATCTCATAGCCTATGTATTGCTAAAACACTTTTTAAACTAATATAAAAAATTTAAAAATGAGTTTGATTTAAAAATTATCTGAAAACAGTGAATTAGGCTAGGTCGGTCGTCCAGCCGATCGACCAGACCTCAAGGCTGACTTTGGGTGACTATTTGTCCATGTTGTGCATGTTTGTCGAACGACCGACGGTCTACCGTCAAACTTAGTGGTCGACCGGGTGATCGACCGACTGTCACACCCAAGTCTCGGTTTGGCTCAGTCGATTGTTCTGCTGATTTGCTCAAATATCTTTTTCAGTAATTTGGCTATAACTTTTTATTCTTACATTCAATCAATAACAATTAAACTGCATTTCAAAGATAACTTTAAGGGCTACATTTTTTATTCAATGATTGTTTTCTAATTCAAATGCTAAAATTATTAAATATTGGTTTGAAGTTAGTTCATGTTTTGAAAACAGTTTACAGTTTTCTGATTTGACACATTTTAGTATTTTGCTCATATCTTTTAACATTTATATCAATTTGATTTGATTTAAGTTTCATTAGAAATACGAAGATTTACAAATTCCTCATATATTTATTTCAAATTCGGATGTTTTAAACCTCAAAACAGTGCTCAAATTTAACCTATTGCACAGACTTGTCTCACATGGTCGACCGACAGGCTCCAATGGTCAGAAATTTAATCGTTAGACGGTCGACCTACAGGCCATTTCTGGCACCTTTTTGACCCCAATGGCTAGTTTTTCTTGGTCTATAAATATAGGGTTTTTGGTGAGTTTTCAAGGCGATTTTTAAGAGCTATTTTTTCCTACATTCAATTGAGTTTTCAAACAAGTCTTTGGGCCTCAAAATCTACATCTTCTCATTTGTTTCAAAGTTTTTGAAAAATTAAAGAAAACAAGTTTTTGGAATTCAAGTTTCAATTTTTCAATTTCTACATCATTCAAGAAGTTTTTTCAAGTGTTTTCTTTTTGTGCTTCTTTTTCCAAATCTTTGTTTTCTCATAAGTTTGTGCTATTCATTGCAAAACCTATCCCCTAGGATCTTGTATTGTGAGAGGTGTTGTTTATGATCTTTGTGATTACTAAGTGTTGTAAAACCTTTCTCTTTTGTTTTGTGCTTTGGCTTTATGCCTTCCCTCTTATGTGGATGTGATTGCTTTATACATAGGCTTTGTGCTTCGGCTTTGTGCCTCCTTTGGTGTAGAGGATTGAGCTTGTATTCTTTGTAGAGTCCTTAGTATAGATAATTGAAATCTTTCTAGGTGAAGGTGGGGACATAGAGCTTGATGCTCGAACCTCGAAACGTAATCTTATGTTTGCATTTGACTATCTCTCTCTAAACTTTACTCTCTTTATATCTTGTGTTGCTACTGTTGTTCAATTACACCTACTTGATATTGTTTGTGTGATCATACTTATTTTAAATAAGGAGAGCTATTAAAGCACCTCAACTCTTATAAAAGAGGAATCTTGAGGAGAAGTTCTAGAGCCATTCACCGAAAATTCGGCTTCACTCTTTGGATATTTATTGTGGTAGTGTAAAAGTTTTAAATTCCGCATTATTGACCATTAGATTAGCACCACATCTATTCAGCCTACCTCTAGGTGTACTTTCAGATTTGATGATATCACTGTTGATCTTCAGCTAACCAAAATGTGGAAATCCAAATTTTAACACGTTTACATTTGGTGTGATTTTTTGATTTGCTCTAATCTTTAGCTTATCTCTTGAATATTTGTCCCAATCCTTGATTTTAATTTAAATTTATTTAAATCAGAATTTAAATGGGCTTTTGAGCTTATTTTTTTCATCTCCTTTAGTAAAGTCCTGATAAAATTTAACTGATAATTATGATTAAATAGTAGAGTTTATTAAAAGAAAATATGACAATATGACAATGAATACGCAATATCAGTAACTGAACACGCTCCCACACCTATCTTTTGCTCGTCCTCGAGCAAAACAAAGAAAAATAGAGCTAACCTAATCTAACACACTTTTGTAGGAATCACAGTTGCACTTAGAATAGACAACAAGCCGCTAAACCTCTACGTTACCCCTAGAGGATGAGTTTTGTCTCGTGAAGGGTTTTAGTAAATTACACCCAAAAATCCGAAGAGAACAGAGTGTTAGTATTTTGAAAACGTATTTTAAAAGAAGAGAAAATATTTGAAGTATTTTTGCAAAAAACAAGTAATCTATAAATTATAGAAAAATCAAACTTTTCATTCTTAAATTTAGTCTTTATTCAAAACTTGTTATCAATTAAGGTAAAGAGTCAAACTGTATTTCTTATTTAGTCTATTATTTTAGCCTATGTCATATGCACCTTCAACTCTAACTCTTATGCCTTATTTTTTAACCTGAAATTTTGATCCAGGATTCTTCAACTCTAACTCTTATGCCTTATTTTTATAAATTTTTGGTTGTAAAATCCCTTAGTTCTATTAAGCTTTTTAATCTGCTCAAGTAACGAACTTTAGGTTAGTGACTCCCAAACCGGACAATCTTAGAGCATCGGGTGAGGAAACACCTTAAGGACTTAAGTACTCGAGCAAACAAGGCCACAAAACTTAAAAAATTTATTTGTAATAGGGAGCGCTTTTAGGCATGAATACTTATGGTTTATGAGTCACAAATACCCAGCTTAATTAGAGGATTTATATATATATATATTCAAACTTACCTAATTACTTTTTTCATAAGTATCAAAGCTTGCTTAAGCCAAAGCACCTAGCTAATTAATAATTAGATTTGTTTATTTTTCATATATATATATTCTTTCTTTCTTTTTTTTTTTTATAAGGCATAAGAATCTTTGTTTTTGAAACCTGAGTGTGTAAGTGTATAAAGTATGCATATTTTATCAATATAAAAATCAATACTAAATTACTTTTTCAAATTTTCTTTCTAACCCTAGAAATCAAACAAATAACCTTATTTTGACCAAGTATAAGAAATTCTAATTATGATTCTCATATTCCTTAAAATTAACTTAATTTTTTACAAAAAATAAGTCAAAATATTGTTTCTCTTTTTCAAAAAGTTTTTAAAAGCAAAAAATAATAATAAAGAGAAAAACTATGTTATGTTAGAACCCTCCCCTATACTTGTCTCATGCATTATCCTCAATATATGAATGAATGCATATATGAATGGAAAAGAAGAAAAAGAAGGAAAAAATGTTAACTCAAGGTGGTAGTTACGGTGGTAGTCGGATTGGGCCAAGCGTTGCTGCCCAATCAAGATAATGTAGTAGTTCATGAAACTCACCTTTTATGACTTCTTTTCTATTTACATTTTTACAATCCCTAATATGAATAGGATCATGCAAGATCCTATCATGAAAATTATTCCCTTTATATGACCAATCTTAGAATATTATCTCGGAGTCATTATGGTCTATACTTTGGTCCAACAAAAGAATATAACTTTGTGGAATAGTTGATTTAGGCTCAAGAGTGGTAGGTTCGAGAATCAAAGCTGACTCGAGAATATGTATTAAATCAAATTTCGGTTCAAGATTCAGTTTTAGTTCAAGAGTTGGTTCCAAACTAAAAAATTGAAATTCACATTCTTTTCCCAACAATGGAATATGACTTTCTAAAATTGGTGGTTCAATTTCAAAATCTATGGGTACAAAAATTTATGTTGGCTCAGAAATGGGTCCAAATTGGGTAAGAATATCGGAGTCAACATTATTTTGAAATTTGAAATTTGAAATTGAATCAAAAAAATATAAGATTGGGTTCACATTCATATTCAAGTTCAATTTTATTAAAATGAAAACTTGTCAATTTGTCAATGGTTTGGTATTGGTCAAGTTCAAGATGGTGTGATAAAATTGAATCTTGATTAAAGTTTTCATGACACCATGATTCTTGGTTCTTATCAATATAGCTAGGGCAATCAGAATTGGTTAAATTTTGATAAGGAAGAGTTTCCTTTACCCAATAAGCATCGTTCAGTTGACTCATTAGTGCTTTTAACTTATTAAAAAAATTATTTTGAAACTGAATCATAGGTTCCATACTTTTTCCTAAGTCGGTAGGTTCTTTTTCTTGTTGTGGGACTTGGAATCTTAGATTTGAAAATTTTTATGGGATTTTGAGTCCATCATGTCTTAAATTGGCTTTGGGACTCAATCAAGGCTTCTATTCTCTTAGTCAAATCGGATTTTTCTTCTATGACTTGATCTTGATAAGGAGTATATAACTCAGGGTGTTGATAAGATGGTTGACCATATGACTCGGGAGAGTTGTATCCCGACTGACTTTGTGAAGAGTTGAGATGATTATTGTAACACCCCGCTCCTGGAATACGTACTTAGTTGCGTATTCAATTTCTCGACCGTATTTTTTGATTTACTTCCTGTATTTATTTTGTATTATGAATTATTTATATGATCATTTTGCCTTGGATCCGCATTCGTGGGCTCGAAGTCAGCCTTAGTCTGAACCGAGAATCCGATCTTGGAGTAGTGGTCGATTTGGTCTTTTGCTATTTTGATTTGACATATTTTAGTTTCAAACATTATTTTGTAATATTTTAAATTTTCTATGATTTTATGAAATTTTTCTAAATTAAATTGTAAATCTTCAAAACCGGTATCGACCAATGCCGCTGATCGATTCTCGGATATTTAATTTATGAACGGAGTTGAAATTTTAGAAACATCTTTTCACATTATTTCTTAAAATCAAATTTTTTGTCTAAAAACTTTTCTGAGAATTTTCTAAATTTATCAAAATTCCACTGGGTTTGGTGTCGGCCACTTTCGCTGGTTGATTCCAAGATTTTCAGTTTGCAATCAAAATTGAATTTCTAGATTCCGCTTTCACATTGCCTCTTATAATCGTATTTTCTTCTTTAATGTATTTTTTGAGATTTTTTAAAATTTATTAAAATCCGGCAGACCCGGTGTAGACCAACATCGACGGTTGACTTCAGGATTTTTATTTAAAAAACAAATTGAATTTATAAAAACTGATTTTGTCAAACATCTTAAAATAATATTTATTATTTTTGAGAATTTTTGGAAGCTTTCCAAGTTACTTTATTTTTCAGGCTTTTCCAGAGTTTTCGGTGTTTTCCCAGATACCGGAATTTTATCTAGATATTTTACTTTTCTCTTTTTTCATATTCTCTCTCCTCGCCAGACGCGAGGCTCACCAAATATAGATTTGTTGGAATGATACATTTGTGAAGCCATTTCATTGGAGCTCTATCTCACAAGCTTACTCAGCGTTCTATATGCTCAAGACTTCCCTAGGACAATGGCTATGGATGTGTATTGTAATATTTATTAGAATGTTAAAAGCCACAAACACATACACACATAATAAGCCATATGTTGACTTAGACTCTTGGTTAGTCGACTTACTCTATACTATAGTCGACTTAGTTTTGCCTAAGATGCATACCAACTTTCTGTTTCTGATCTGTTTGCACTATTAGTCGACTTATTAGTTCTTATAGTCGACTAATATATGTCCTAGTCAACTTATACTTTTTACTAGTCGACTAAATTCAGTTTTCAGAAACATGTCACATGTATCAGCCTTTCCCTAGTCGACTTGCTCCATTTATTTGTCGACTAATATAGACAAAAGTTGTTCTTCTAGTCGACTAACCCATAGACCCTAGTCGACTAATGGCAATTTCTGACTGTTAGTCAGTTTCTAATTTTTGGTGTTTTATCTAACGTTTCAATATTCAAATTTGTCCTTATAACTATCCCAACTGACCATAGATTTCAGTTATAAATAGGGATGTTGTCTTAGGCTAAAACACCAATTCATATCAATAGTTTTCTGCCCAAAAACTCTGTTCAAAATATGTTTTTTTATAAAACTGTTTCCACTTTCAATTCTTCACTCAAATTCTAATCCTTTAGTGAAGATTTCTGAGAGTCCACCAATAAGAGTCCTTATTCATGATCACATACAGATTCAAGGCTTATAGGATTGTCTGTAATCACTCAAAGAGAAAGATTGTACAAGAGCGTCTTCGGGTTGAAGAGAAGTTATACAAGGTGTTGTGTCTTCTTAGTTGTAAGAAGAGTTATACACATTTGGCAAACAGGATTTGTCAAGTGGTGCACAAGGTGTTGGTTTTGTGTGTATAAAACCAAGGTTAAAGGAAAATCTCAAGCGGGTGGCTTTGGGACTGGATGTAGGTCAAGAGGACCGACCAGGATAAATCACTTGTATTTGCGTTTGATTTACTTTCTGTGATTTATTTCCTTTTATGCAAGTTCTTTTATTTAACTCTAATACCTTTGTTTGAGTGTTGACATAATTTTTAGATCCTACAATTGGTATCAAAGCCCTGTATACCTAGTTAATAACCTACAAGGACGACAGTGGAGTTTCCTTCATCGCAATTCAGAGAAGGACATTCTACACAACGTCCACCACTATTTGATGGATCGAACAACAACTACTGAAAATGTAGAATGAAGATTTACTTGCAATCGCTCAACTATGAACCATGGAATATAGTAGAAGAAACGTACACCTAACCGACTACCAATTACAGCGCTTGGAGTGATGATCAAAAGAAGAATGTGAACCTTGATGCCAAAGTGATGAATGCATTATTCTGTACGTTAACTAAAAAGAATTCAATCGTGTGTCAACAGCCACTTCTGCAAATTAAATATGGCACATTCTACAGGTAACACATGAAAGCACAAATAAGGTTAAAGAATCTAAAATTTCTATTCTTGTCCATAGGTTTGAACTATTCAAAATGAAGGAGAATGAAACCATCTCAGAAATGGTTACAAGGTTCACCGACATAACAAATTTCTTAGTATCCCTTGGAAAGGAATACACCTAAGTCGAAAAAGTTCGCAAGATCCTTCATGCACTCACATCAAATTAGGAGTAGAAGACAACTATAATCAAAGAAGCAAATGATCTCTCCACTATATCATCAGAAAACATCATTAGTAATTTAATGGCATATGAAGTACAACTAGAAGACAGAAAGAAGGATGAACAACAAACTTTCTCAAAGAAGAAAGAACTTACCTTCCATGCATTCTCGGATACGGACAATTCAGATGACGATGAAGAGGAGATGGCAATGCTCTCAAGAAAATTCAAAAAGTTCTTGAAGCAAGGTAAGTTTAATATTTTAATTGTAATAAAACAGGTCATATGAAGAAGGATTTCCCATTGCTCAAAAATAAAGGTAAATTCAATAGCAAAATGTTCAAAAAGAAGAAAGACTATCAAGCATCATGGGAAAATAGTGATTCATCTTCCTCTGACGAAGAAGAAGCCATTGAACATGCCAACATTTGTTTCATGGCTCAAGAAGAAGATGAGGTACAATATACTGAACACTTAGATGCATTTCATGAATTATACATTGATCTTATGAATGAAAAGATAAAGAATAAAGATTTGTCAAAGGAAAGTGAAAAACTTATCATAGAAAATTTATGTTATGTTTCTCAAATTTCTTCTATAAATTCACAAAAAGATGATTTTAAAAAAGTGATATCATCATTGAAAAAGGATAGTGAGAATTTTATAAAAGAAAATGTTATACTTAAAAAAGAAACTTTATCTTTAAATGAAAGAATTACTGTTTTAAATAAAAACATATCAAGTTTCAAAATGAAGTATGAAGAGATTTTGAAAAATGTGACTAAATTTAATCAATGAAAAGAAAAGTTAAATGATTTGTTATCATATCAAAAGATGTCACATAATCATTATGGTCTTGAATTCTTAAATCAAAGTAAAAAATCTACACATATTAATAAAAAGAATCATAATCTATATAATTCTTCTGTGAAAAGAAATACTGATACTATTTCAAAAAGAATTAAGAACAAGTACATATAGATTCCTAAAAACTTAAGCATTTTTCATAAAAAATACTTATATTGTATTATACACGCGTTTTATATGTAATTCATGCAATTATATGTATACTAACAGATGAAAACCAAATTCATTTTGGATTTGGATTCCTAAAGGTTAATGCTTTGATCTTATAAATGATTGGTATTATTTTAATGTTTATCTTTTAGGTACCATATAAAAAGTTTAATAAGAAAAATATTTCAAACATTTATCATATGTATATATATGTTATGATATATTTTTTACATGGGGAGAACACATGTTTTTCTATATTTGTTATAACCTGTTCTATGCAAGGGGAGAAAATATAACATATTCTCTGCAGGGAAAGTTTTCATGCACACAAAGTGTTATCATCAAAAAGGGAGAGAATGTTGAAACTTGATTCTAATGATACATTTGTGAAGCCATTTCATTGGAGCGCTATCTCATAAGCTTACTCAGCGTTCTACAAGCTCAAGACTTCCTAAGGACAATGGCTATGGATGTATATTGTAATATTTATTACAATGTTACAAGCCTTGAACACAACACACACAATAAGCCATATGGTCGACTTAAACTCTTGGTTAGTCGACTTATCCCATACTATAGTCGACTTAGTTTTGCCTAAGATGTATATCAACTTTCTGTTTCTGATCTGTATGCACTATTAGTCGACTTATTAGTTCTTATAGTCGACTAATATATGTCCTAGTCGACTTATACTTTTTACTGGTCGACTAAATTCAGTTTCCAAAACATGTCACATGTATCAGTCTTTCCCTAGTCGACTTGCTCCATTTATTAGTCGACTAATATGGACAAAAGTTGTTCTTCTAGTCGACTAACCCATAGACCCTAGTCGACTAATGGCAGTTTCTGACTGTTAGTCAGTTTCTGATTTCTGGTGTTTTATTCAACGTTTCAATATTCAAATTTGTCCTGATAACTACCCTAACTGACCATAGATTTCAGCTATAAATAGGGATGCTGTCCTAGGCTAAAAATACCAATTCATATCAATAGTTTTCTGCCCAAAAACTCTGTTCAAAATCTATTTTTTCAAAAAACTGTTTCCACTTTCAATTCTTCACTCAAATTCTAATCCTTTAGTGAAGATTTCTGAGAGTCCACCTATAGGGTCCTTGTTCACGATCACATACAGATTCAAGGCTAATAGGATTGTTTGTAATCACTCAAAGAGAAAGATTGCACAAGACGTCTTCGGGTTGAAGAGAAGTTGTACAAGGTGTTGTGTCTTCTTGGTTGTAAGAAGAGTTGTACACATTTGGTAAAGGGGATTTGTTAAGTGGTATACAAGGTGCTGATTTTGGGTGTACAAAATCATGGTTAAAGGAAAATCTTAAGCGGGTGGCTTGAAGACTGGATGTAGGTCAAGAGGACCGAACTTGGATAAATCACTTGTGTTTGCGTTTGATTTACTTTCTGTGATTTATTTTCTTTTATGCAAGTTCTTTTATTTAACTCTAATACCTTTGTTTGAGTGTTGACGTAATTTTTAGATCCTATAGGATTCAATCTTTAATACAGAGATTCTCTCCATTCTGCATTTAATGCTAATGTCCTTCAAAAATCAATTTTGAATCTAGTCACCATGCCTCTTTGTCTTTTCTGACAAATGCGACTTTCGCGATTTTCTCAGGGACGCAGGCTTAATCACCCGCGTCTGGGAAATTGGCAGACGTAGGTCTGATTTTTGAATGAGACGCAAATCTCATTTCTTTTAACTCATATGGCAAACTTGTAATAATCTTAACTTCCCCTTTATATACACACCCCCTTTTCCTTCTCTCTCTTTCATTTTTCTTTCTTCCTCTTTCACTTCCAGCAAGCCAACGGCAGCACAACCGCAGCCATGGTGCCTCCTTGGTCAACCACCCTCTCCACTTTCTCCACCAACATTTCCAACACCATTCTCTCCTCCATCTCCTCCTCCATTCCAACAACAACAACACCACCACCTTTTTCTTCTTTTTCCACCAAGAAACCCACTTCCACCATTAACATCTCCACCACGCTCTACACCACCTTGGCCACCAACAATCATACCAAGTTCTTCTCCTCGGCGTGCTCTTTTCAATGAGCTACTCTATCGCTCTCCGAAATACCTTTTCAAAAACCCCAAAATTCCAAATTCAACTAGACTTGCACCCCTCTTTGGCTTGGGTTTGGCTGCCGCCGGCCAACTCCGGCCTCCGGCCACCTGCAGCTGCCAGCACCGCCGCCGAGGTCTGGCCGTCCAGCCGGCCATGCTCCTCCCCTTTTCTTTTTTCTTTCTTTCTTTCCTTCTTTTTTCTTTCTTTCCTTCCTTCTTTCCTTCCCTTCCTTTTTCTTTTATTTTCTTCTCTGATTTTCCCCTCAAACCTGCGTCTCTACTTTCCTCCCAACCCTGCGTCTTTCTCTCTCTCTTTTCTTCACTCTCACATCTCTCTACCTCTCTTGGGCAACCAATGGATTGGGTAATGCTAGATGCATTGGTGCTTACTGTTGCCATTTGATTTCATGGCCTCTCTTCAACTCCTTTGGATAGGATAATTCCTTTTGTTCTCTCTCAACTCTCTCATCTCCCTCGCTCTCTTTCTTCTGAGTGTGATTGCTAGACGCGGAGCTCACCCTCGCGTCCAAGCACCTCCTTAACGCGCCCTTCGCATTCTTGTATCAATGTGACGCGGAGTTCATGTCTACATCAGTGTTCTTCTCATGTTATGACTTAAACGCGGGTCTCGAACCCCGCGCTTGTGAAATCAATGCAATGCGACCTCCGCATCTGCGACCCCCGTCTCACTCTTAATACTGTATCTCCCTGTACACTCTCTCCCCCCCCGTATTCTCTCTCCCTCTGTAATCTCTCTATGGACTTCTCTCTAGCTCTTTCTTTCTTTTTTCTCTCTCATTATCTTTCTCTCTTAATTTCCTCCTCTCTCTATCACTTTCTCTTTATTGCGTTTACGCATTGATTACCTGAATTCTGGAGATCACGAATTTCACAGTATTTTTCGTATTTAGGCGAGTGTTCTCTCTTTCCTTTTAGACTTTCCCGCTTCGTCGGGTCGACTTGTATTGTCTTATCTATTTGTATCTGAAACTAACATCCTCTGCTGGTACCCTTGCCTTCGGGCCTAATCTCCAGGTACAACCTCTGAGGTTTTAAAGTCCTCTGGACTTTCTCTGTGCTACGCCTGGTAGGCGAACCTAGTGTCAACACTCTACCGCTTACTCCATTCTAACGTAGTTACCCTGTGAGCATGGCTTCCCCGTGAGGGGTAGTATGGCGTTCATGCGCTTGCTGTGACATGTGTGTAGAGCTACACTGCGAGCGGTAATCTCGACGAGCGTGATAGCATTTAGTATTGTACATTAGCTTCGCTCCAGCCCTGCTTAGCTCCACTTGGATGTTCGTTTGCTTACTGAATTACCTGTCTGCCAGTTTATCGATCTTCTATTTATAGTTGTGAAGAGTTTAAAATCTTATTTATACTATTTTTCCTAAAGCTGTATGGTTTTTCGGTATTTGTACCAGTCTTGTATGTCGTACTATCTCTTGTATCGCCTGGCATGTTTCACCTGATGTGCTAACATATACTATGTTGTCCCTTGTCACCTGCCTGATATCACCTCATGTCATGTTAACACCTGACACCCGACATGCTACTACTTAGCACTTGCTCCTTATTATAATATGACTTATCACCCGCCTCCTGTTATATTAATATTTGACCTGTGACTATCACATTTATGAGAATACTATACTCGTGTCATGTTAACACCTGACACCCGATATGCTACTACTTGGCACTTGCTCCTTATTATAACATGACTTATCACCCGTCTCCTGTTATATTAATATTTGGCCTGTGACTATCACATTTACGGGAATACTATACTCGTTATCATGTATTACATACAGTGACTTGAATCTTATACTTATTATCCTGTATTATATATACAGTGACCTGAATCTATAGTACTCATGTACTCCTGAATTCCTGATCATGTCTTGCACCTCTATTCCCGTAAATTGACAAATTATATAATAAATCATAAGAAGGAACAACTTATATCGGGTCGGGAGAAACTCGCGGCTATTAATATATGTTCGTGTTTATAGTGGTACTAGGTATGTTGTGCAACTAAAACTTTCGATCTGACCTGTGGGCCTCTAGGTGACCGAGGAGAGTGTTGGCTCCCTCCTTCCTGGTACCATCTTGATAAGGGCATTCTATAAGACCCTCCTGTACGCCTTGCGGCCGGTTCAGAGCACCAGCAACGGAACGTCCTGGACTGTGGTCCCGGACATGCACGGGACCCACTGTAAATATTGTTCGTTGATAGCCCCGTTGGTTTCTAATAACAATCTTGCTTTACTCAAATGTGGATATATGTGTACTAGGATGCTAGTTCACATATCTAGACATCAGGGTAAGACGAGTAATAATACTAATAATAGTAAAAGATGCCAACTATGTATCTGTTGTATGCTTTGTTGAGTATGATATCATCGGGTTTTACATCGGATTTCCAATTTATGATCATTGTTATATTATACCTACTTTCATCATGCTTTACTACTTGTGTTCTATTCCACCAGTCTCCTGCTCTTATCCTATCATACCATGAATATTCTCCGCTTGATATCACTTGCTATATATCTACTTGTTTCTGTATGCTTGTGCTCATAACATGGTTTTCAATGCATGTTTATGAGTTGAATTTATAGATACATGTGTGCTTATCTATGCTCGCCACTCGCCGGGGAGTTCTGACTCCCCTGGATCCTCACGTCCAGGTCTCAGAGCTTGGAGCGTGTGGATTCTCCCGAATGCTAGTCTGAGTGGCGCAGCTGAAGAGTGTATCTCCAGCAGACCGTCGGAGCCCTATCCTTCCAGGTCCCCTGCGCGTCTCTCGAGTTTTGCCTCTGTAAACTTGTGAACGCCATTTGTACTATTCATACTTGTATACCCCTTTGTATTCTCGCATTTGTGCCTATTGGTGATGTAATATCCTTGTAATATTGTGTCACATCTGGTGATAACTTTGTAATTGTACTCATACGATGGAATGTATAAAGCAACACGTACTTCCATACTCTGATTCTTGCCTTTACTGATGCTTAACATATATACGTGAGGGAATTTTTTGACCTGCGTATATACGTCGCAGTAACGTCTCCGTACCCGCGGGATCGAGGCATTACAGGGTGGTATCAGAGCCTAGGCTCTTACATCCTTAGTACGTCCGATGGAAAATTAAAAGAAATCTGCAAGTGGAATGCATGAGCCCTGGTTATACAATCCAACTACAAGTACAAAGTTATCAATTCTCTCTTGATAATCTTACCTTTGAATTCTGAAGTTCCCCCATCCTTTCATACTTCAGTTTCTCGTTATTCTTGGACCAACTCGGACATGAAAAGGCGGGAAAATTATAATGGTTCTGGTTCTTCTTAGGGTGGCCCTAATGGAGGAAGTGTTGATTTGAGATGATTTCTACAAAATATGATGAAAAACTAACAAGAACAGACGAAGATCTCGCACCAAAGACTATTAGTTACACTCCGGGAATAGAAGCCAGGTAATATATCAGATTTCAGGAAATTACAGCCGGCAATCTTTTCGGGCATGGAGAAGCCCTGGATGCATAGCAATGGCTGGTAAACACGACAGATCTTCTGAAGGCAACTCGGATCCCTGACGAGAACCCAGTGGAAGTGACCAAGATTTAGTTGAAAGATGTAGCCAGGACGTGGTGGTTGGCAAAAGTAGCAAGACTGGAAGAGCCCATTACTTGGACCAGTTCTCAAAAGATTTCTATGAGAAGATTCTTCTCTGTAATAGCTCAGAAAGAGATGAAAGAACGATTTATCAAATTGCAGTAAGAAAATTGAATTGTAGATAAGTACACTGTAAAATTCCTGAGGCATAGTCGGTTTGCGTCATACATGGTGGCTAACAAGGAGAACCGAGCAAGTAATATTTTAGTGAGAACTGAACATGAGGATCAAGATGTTTTTTAATCCCAAGCAGCCCAAGAAGTATTCTCAAGTTTTTTGCCATCGCTCGGGAAGTAGAACGGACCCGAAGAAGAAAGATCAGGATGAGATGCAGATGAAGTTGACGAAGAGACCCTCTCAACGGATGGAAGTTGAAGACTCAGACAGGTTGATGGAAGTTGAAGACTCAGACAGGTCCTTGGATGCCCCACTAGCTAAGCCATCCCTCCAGCCTCGCCCTCAGCATATGACGTGTGGGTACTGTTTGAAGCCGGGCACCTACAACACAACCGCCAGAAAGGTTATGAATTTCGTATATGGGTCCGCAGACCAGTTGAAAAGGGATTATCCGTTCAAGGAGGCAGAGAACATCGTGTTGGCCCAAAGGCCTTCCACCCTAGTTTTGATGATGATTAACTCATGTAGTTATGTTTACTAATAATCTTGTGTTGTTTAAGTTTCAGATCTTTAACCAAGATATTAGTTGGTGATTAGCTTCAACAAGGTGTTTAGAAGCTTTTCATGATGATTCCAGGGCCAAAGCTTCAAGATCATACATTGCCTAGCCCATAGATGAAGTTTTGGAGCAAGTCTACTTGAAGATGAAGATCGTCAAGAAGACTTAGGTATCCATAGTTTAGATAGTGTGTTTTAGATCAATTTGTAAAGCTTAGTATAGTTGATATGCTCAAGTGCACAACACACACGTTTTCATGTTTTGGATTTGGTTTTCATGAATAGTAGATCAAAACAAGTTTACTTTATTTCTATGTATATTAGATGTATTCTAGATATACATACATAGTTTAACTTGCTAGACAAACTTATTTTGATATCCCTATTCATGTGTTGAAAAATCAAGTTTGATAAAAATACAAGTTTTGTTTTTGATAAAATTTGCAAGACTCAAAAATGAATTGATATGATTGATATATGTCTTAAAATTTTTATCACAAGTTTGTGTTTCCATATAAAATGATAAAAACTATTTTAAGGGATTTTTAGAAAAGAATAAAAGATTTTTATAAAATATTTTCCCAGTTTTTCTGACCCAGTTTTTGTTCCAGGCTTCAACCAAGTCGACTAGTAGCCTGACTAGTCGACTAAGGCTGAGGTCGGTCGACCGGGCCGGTCGACCGACGTGCACAATTCTGTGCACGTTTGGAGGCATTGGAACGGTCGACCGCGCCGGTCGACCGGAGCACTTACAGTGCTCTCTGTTTGTTTCGGTCGACCGGGTCGGTCGACCGCTGTTGCCCAACGGTCATATTTCCGACCGTTAGCAGTCGACCGGGCCGGTCGACCGTCGCCTGTCAGAGCTGCCAGCTCAGCTCTAACGGCTAGTTTTGTATTGGGGCTATATATACCCCATCTCTTCATAGTTTTTGTAGAAGTTTTTAAGGGCAAAAATTTCAGACCTTCTTAAGTATTTTTAAAGAGTTTTCAAAAGTGTTTTGGGCTTTAAACTTCCAATTTGATTTGTGTTTTGGGTTCTTGAAAAATCAAAGAAAATAGGAATTTGGGATATTTGTATTGGTTTTCATTCTCTATCTTTTACAAGAAGTTTTCCCAAGTATTTTCTTTGTTGCTTGTTTCCAAAAACACCAAGTTTTCCACACTTGAGCTATCTTCTATCCTAATCTATTAGGATCATTTGTTTTATGGAAAAAGAGAGAAAAAGAGAAGTGTTTGAGGTTAAGCCTCTAAATTGTAAACCCTCCTTGCTTTTGTTGTATCCCTCTTTGGTAGAGGTTGATTGGAGTGGTATTGTGGTGGGATCCCTCTTCGGTAGAGGTGATTGTGTTTGTTTTGGCTACGGGCCTTATCACTCTTCGGTAGAGGTGGATTGTGGTTGTATAGCCTCGGTGGCTTTGTAAGGATTGAGAGAGGAGTTCGGTACTCCTATAGTGGATTGGAAATCCTACATGGTGGTGTAGGCGGGGATGTAGAGCTAGGGGCTCGAACCTCGAAACATATCCGTGTGTTTGCGTTTGATCCAATATCTCTCAACTCTCTCTCTCATTTATTTGTGCAAAGCGTCATACCTCATTCATATCATATATTGCTTGTGTTGAGCATAATTCATATTGTCATATCATATCTATTTGCTTGTGTTGCCTTGCATTGTTTCATATTGCTATATTACTTATATGCTTGGTTGTTTGTGTGTGCCTCACTTGTACCTAATCAACAAGAGCTTCACATAGCACCTCAACCCATTCAAGGGGAATAAAGAGGAGTTAGTCCAGAGCCCTTCACGGGGAATTCGGCTACACTTGTTGATTGTACTAAGTGTGTTTGCAATATTTGCATTAACTTCCGCATTTAGCGCACTTAGTTTTGCATTAAGTTTTAGATTAGCACTAACACCTATTCACCCCCCCTCTAGGTGTTCCCTTTCAATTGGTATCAGAGCTAGTGCTCCTGATACTTAGGCTTAACATCCTAGGAGTGAGATCCATTTGTTTGCTAATCTATTGTTTGCATTTGCTTGTTTGCACACATATAGTTTACCATGGCTTTCATGACCCCTCCTATGTATGACCCTTCCAACATTCATGTTTGGAAAATTAGGATGACTGTTTATTTACAAACCCTAGGTCATAAAGTTTATCTTGCTATTACCAAGGAATCCTTCCTTAGTGATCGCAATCATATAGGGGCCAATGCACAAGCCCTAGAGGCCATTAGAAGCACATTACCTAAAGATTATCTTATGTGTGTTTCTAACATTGATTCCGCCTTTGCAGTGTGGAACAAATTGACAACAACCACCACCACCTCCGAGCTTCAAGTGCAAATCCAAGAAGAGGAGTCTAGTGGAGAATCCGATTCACAATGCTTCATGGTCCAAGGGAATGACTCCCTTGAGGTACATTCGGAACCCCACTTAGATAGTGATGATTGCTCTAGTTCTTCATGTGATAATTATGATGCCCATGCTTTGAATGAAGAACTTTCTATTGTATGTGAAAAATTAATTGAAAAATATAATTTGTTGAAAAAGAAAAGTCTAGAAATTGAAAAAGAAAATAAAAGTTTGCATTCTAGACTTGATTGTGTTTTGCAAGAGAAGGTTGAGGTCTATAATGAAAGGGATTCATTAAAATCTCAATTATATCTTGCACTTAAAGAAAATGAATTTTTAAAATCTAAAAATGATTGTGAAATACTTTTGAAGAAAAATGAAAACTTGTCTTCAAAAATTGATTTTGTTTTAAAAGAGAATGTTGATTTGAAAAATAAAATTATTTCCATTTCAAATGATTTAGATGTGTGTTTAAAGAAAAATGTTGTTTTGAAAATAAGATTGATGAACATGTTTGCCATACTAGGGTAGTTTCACCTAGATCACCCCTTGCATGCTCCACTTCTTCTATGATTAAAAATGATATAAACATGTTGAAGAAGAAAATGGATTGTTTGGGCTCCACTATGAGCCAATGTGCTAAGAACCATAAACGCTTGGAAACCTTGGTTCGTAAGAAACAAGTTCCAACTTTTATGCATGCACACCCTCCACGGCATACACATGCTCCACACGGACACCATCAACACATGTATGCTCATGTGTACACATGTACACATTG
This sequence comes from Agave tequilana, assembly GCA_038442645.1. Lineage (NCBI taxonomy): Eukaryota > Viridiplantae > Streptophyta > Magnoliopsida > Asparagales > Asparagaceae > Agave > Agave tequilana. Next base: position 456,170 of record JAVJIF010030278.1, read on the forward strand.
TGGCCGAAAAGGCCATCTTGCTAAATTTTGCTATGATCGTCTACATGTTGAGAATTCAGCAAAGAAGTTTGTTTGGGTTAGAGAAGGTACTAACCCAATGGACCCAAGAAGATATGGGTACCAAAGACCACCCCTCCTATTATTTTTGATGTAGGTGTGGGCTCTCACATGACGTGAGAGTGATGACACCTTGGAGTGGATGCGTTCCGAGCTTCATGGAAATCAATTGGATGCATCACTTTCAAGGGAAGGTTTGGTGGAGAGGACCACCTTTGTTTTGGAGAAATAGAGCGGTGCCCTCATTGGTTTTGGTATCAAATCTCTAACTCCTTATGTTTACATGCTTTCCATGTTTATCTTTCATAGCATAATTGATGTTTAGTGATCATCATGAATATGCCATGTTAATTAGATTAGTGTTATACTTATTAGTTGGTTGAACATCCATGTTTTATATGGACTTATATTTTTGTGTTTTCACCTTGGTTAAACTAATTTGTATGACCTAGATCTAATGCACATGCATGTACATATTGATCATATATGATTTGTATTTCATATCTTTGATGTTTATAGCATGTTTCATTATTTGGTGATTATTATGATAATGCCATGTTCATTAGATCCTTGACATGCATGTATAGTATTTTGAGACACCCATGTTTATATGGACCCATACTTTGTGTTCTCACCGTTTGTTTAAGCTATAATGTACATCATGAATCAATACATGTGAATTTACATAGTAATCATGTCTTAGTTTTATCATAATGATTTTTATCTTGTTTTTTATGCTTCATGTTAAGATTACTTGTTTAGATGTTAGTTTTCATTAAGACTAGTTATATACTCGTTCATAGAATGGGCAACAAATAATTTATATATTGTTGGGCTTGATTGCTTATTTGAACCCATTAAATGTGCTAGTATAGTCTAGTTTTGATGATTCATACATTTCTAACTTGTATTCCATTTTTAGATTTGTTTTATGAGTTTTTCACTTCATGTATATGCTTGTATTGCCAAACTTTAAGATATACATGTATACCCCTTGAGTCATTTGCCTTTCATGCAAATCTATATATGGACTCAATTGTGTTTAGGGATATGTATGCATACTTAATGTGTTGACAATTCATACATATACCTTGAAATGAAATTTGTTTTGGTGAAGATTTTCTTGATTTTGTGTTTAATTGTTTAACTTCATATATATGTCTATCTTGTCCAAACTATTAGATATACATGTTTATCCTTTTTGAGCCACGTGCCTTAATGCATATATTTTGTGGACTCGTTGTGTTTTGGATATGTATGTATACTTTAGTTTGTATTAGACATACATATGCCATGAAGGTTAAATAAGTTTTGATGATTTTCGTATTTTTCAATGTTTAAGGAATAATTGAGCTTAATGAAATTTTCATGATTATGATATTCACATTGTATTTATACACTCACTTTTATTGATTACTCATGTTTTGTTTTCATGAGTCAAAATTATGCTTAATTGGATTAGAGTGTTGATTTTCATGTGGATTTCTTTTTTCATGAAAAAGATTTTGTTTTATTCCTTGCTTGAAGGATTTCGCACTAGTTAACAAATCTTTCTATTTATAACTAGTTACGGTATTCTTCAATTTGGTAGTGATTTTCAAACTAAGCTTATTTTCAAATCTATTTTTGAAAACCCCTACCATCCATGGGCGGATGGATGGGAGATCATGGTCTTGTATGCTCTAAAATGAAAATCATTTAAAACTTGAACCTTGATTGGGAGGTATAGTAATATGAAGTATACATTTGATCTTATTGTTATGTCAATTGGTATCATTGAACTCTTTCAATTGGTATCATTTTGACCTTTGTGTATACTCATATGTTTATTGTGTATGTATATTTTCAATTGGTATCATCTATTGGTGATTGGTACTCATTCTATTTCATACACATATACTTGTTTTATTTGTGCTTAAGATATAAATTTTTCACAAAATCTTGTTTATGCTAGTGCTTGAGCTTCAATTTTATTTCAATTGATTACTTTTAAATTGGTATCAAACCCATGCATCTTTTTAGTTGGTATTTCATAAAGGGGGAGAAAATTAATTTTGTCTTTCAATTGGTGATTCTTCAATTGGTATTAGTTTCCCACTCCCTTACTTTATGATTGAAAATTTCATATTGGTATCATATGTTTAATATGAAAATTATTTACAATTGGTATCAAAATTTTATTTAGACATTCAAAATTTTTATGTTTAATTTCAATTGATATCAAGATGTTTCATGTGTTTTTGCTTAAAATTGGTATCTAAAATTTTTTAAAAATACAAAAGTTTTGATTTGTATTGACTATATGCATATAGATTCATGATGAGTGTATCTTGTATTGAAGAGCTTAACATCTCTTCGTTATGTGGTACACGTGTGTAGGGGGAGCTTCACATCTCCTCTTATACATTACATAATGTGTGTTATGTGAATTAGGGCTTAACATCCCTCTTTCATGTAATGCATATGTGTAGGGAAGCTAACTTCCTCTTCATGATTATATATAGCATATAACATATATTGATATTTGTTTATTTTCAATTGATATCAAGATGCTTCATTGACATATTTATCTATTGATATCATGTTGTTTATAGTCACCCCTTATTGTCCTTGTATTTGTTTTAGACAAAAGGGGGAGAACATTGTTTTATTGTTTTGATTGACTTAAAAGGGGAGCTTCTTTTTACCCCTCATTTTATTGCTTGGATTGTTTAACCCTTCTTGATCTTTTTGTTTGACAAAAAGGGGGAGAAAAATTTGATTTGATTTTACTTTGAACCCTTTGTTGATGATTGACAAAAAGGGGGAGAAGTATTTGAGTTTGAGTTTATATGCATGTTTTCATTGCTTAAGAGAGAGATGTACTTGTCTTCCTTATTATTTATGCATATATGTTTTTGTATTGCAAATAGGAGAAAAAGATTTTGATTTATGCTTGTTGCATGTTTTATCTCCATACTTGCATACATATTCATTTCCATATCTTATTGTTTATGTCTATGCATGAGTTAAGGGGGAGCTTCTTTGAAGCTTAACTTTAATCCATGCATATATATAACTCCATGAGTTTTGTCATCATCAAAAAGGAGAGATTGTTGGCCCAAAGGCCTTCCACCCTAGTTTTGATGATGATTAACTCATGTAGTTATGTTTACTAATAATCTTGTGTTGTTTAAGTTTCAGATCTTTACCAAGATATTAGTTGGTGATTAGCTTCAACAAGGTGATTAGAAGCTTTTCATGATGATTCCAGGGCCAAAGCTTCAAGATCATACATTGCCTAGCCCATGGATGAAGTTTTGGAGCAAGTCTACTTGAAAATGAAGATCGTCAAGAAGACTTAGGTATTCATAGTTTAGATAGTGTGTTTTAGATCAATTTGTAAAGCTTAGTATAGTTGATATGCTCAAGTGCACACACACACGTTTTCATGTTTTGGATTTGGTTTTCAAGAATAGTAGATCAAAAACAGTTTACTTTTTATTTCTATGTATATTAGATGTATTCTAGATATACATACATGGTTTAACTTGCTAGACAAACTTATTTTGATATCCCTATTCATGTGTTGAAAAATCAAGTTTGATAAAAATACAAGTTTTGTTTTTGATAAAATTTGCAAGACTCAAAAATGAATTGATATGATTGATATATGTCTTGAAATTTTTATCACAAGTTTGTGTTTCCATATAAAATGATAAAAACTATTTTATGGGATTTTTAGAAAAGAATAAAATTTTTATAAAATATTTTCCCAGTTTTTCTGACCCAGTTTTTGTTCCAGGCTTCAACCAAGTCGACTAGTAGCCTGACTAGTCGACTAAGGCTGAGGTCGGTCGACCGGGCCGGTCGACCGACGTGCACAATTCTGTGCACGTTTGGAGGCACTGGGACGGTCGACCGCGCCGGTCGACCGGAGCACTTACAGTGCTCTCTGTTTGTTTCGGTCGACCGGGCCGGTCGACCGCTGTTGCCCAACGGTCATATTTCCGACCGTTGGCGGTCGACCGGGCCGGTCGACCGTTTCCTGTCAGAGCTGCCAGCTCAGCTCTAATGGCTAGTTTTGTATTGGGGCTATATATACCCCATCTCTTCATAGTTTTTGTAGAAGTTTTTAAGGGCAAAAATTCCAGACCTTTTTAAGTGTTTTTAAAGAGTTTTCAAAAGTGTTTTGGGCTTTAAACTTCCAATTTGATTTGTGTTTTGGGTTTTTAGAAAATCAAAGAAAATAGGAATTTGGGATATTTGCATTGGTTTTCATTCTCTATCTTTTACAAGAAGTTTTCCCAAGTATTTTCTTTGTTGCTTGTTTTCAAAAACACCTAGTTTTCCACACTTGAGCTATCTTCTATCCTAATCTATTAGGATCATTTGTTTTGTGGAAAAAGAGAGAAAAAGAGAAGTGTTTGAGGTTAAGCCTCTAAATTGTAAACCCCCTTGCTTTTGTTGTATCCCTCTTTGGTAGAGGTTGATCGGAGTGGTATTGTGGTGGGATCCCTCTTCGGTAGAGGTGATTGTTTTTGTTTTGGCTACGGGCCTTATCCCTCTTCGGTAGAGGTGATTGTGTTTGTTTTGGCTACGGGCCTTATCCCTCTTCGGTAGAGGTGAATTGTGGTTGTATAGCCTCGGTGGCTTTGTAAGGATTGAGAGAGGAGTTCGGTACTCCTATAGTGGATTGGAAATCTTACACGGTGATGTAGGCGGGGATGTAGAGCTAGGGGCTCGAACCTCGAAACATATCCGTGTGTTTGCGTTTGATCCAATATCTCTCAACTCTCTCTCTCATTTATTTGTGCAAAGCATCATACCTCATTCATATCATATATTGCTTGTGTTGAGCATAATTCATATTGTCATATCATATCTATTTTCTTGTGTTGCCTTGCATTGTTTCATATTGCTATATTACTTATATGCTTGGTTGTTTGTGTGTGCCTCACTTGTACCTAATCAACAAGAGCTTCACATAGCACCTCAACACATTCAAGGGGAATCAAGAGGAGTTAGTCCAGAGCCCTTCACGGGAAATTCGGCTACACTTGTTGATTGTACTAAGTGTGTTTGCAATATTTGCATTAGCTTCCGCATTTAGCGCACTTAGTTTTGCATTAAGTTTTAGATTAGCACTAACACCTATTCACCCCCCCTCTAGGTGTTCCCTTTCACATCGCACCGATCAGATTAATTCATCCAGTATCACCATTGGGAGGGAATCCAAGACCTACTGGCAGAATAACCTCGCTTCATCCCCAGAATCAAGAATAGAGTTAGGCACAAAAGAGACCAAGAGCTAGGGCAAATGGTAGAAGGAGGAAAACATATAATTTGACTAAAAAGGAAGTCAAGATATGGGTAGAGTGAGAACAAGAAGGGACGCTCAATGTCTAGAACACAATGTCTAGAACAGGAATCCAGAGTGTACTGATAGTAACTATTATCCCCATTTTATCATGTCTGGGAGTTGGTAAGTTCTCTATATCATATCCTTCTCATTGCACTATCATCACCAATCTTAGTCCGTCCTTGTCTACCTCCCTATTTCATGGTTCCTATCTCTTCTATTTTTTTTTACTATTCAGATTTTCGTAATCCTTATGCCAACTTAAGATATGTGTAGATTAGAGAGGGAACAGCAGGGCAGATGCCGTTCGCTCTCATTATGTTCTGGCATTCCTTGACTCTGGTACATCACATTGTCTTATATTGGATAGATCTTCGGCCTCGCATTCTATTCTTGTATT